>VDFB02000003.1:292932559-293294901 GCA_007258455.2 Sequoia sempervirens | reverse complement strand
TATTTTTCTGTTCATAATGTTTGTTTTGGTATATATTTGATTTAGTATTTGAGACTAATGCTTTGTCTAATGCCCCTTTATATTCTCAACTGGACTCGAAGGTGATTTAATAGCTTCAGATAGTTTTAGCTTGTAATTTCTGCATCAATGTGTCATCCATTAGCTTGCAATAGAGATCAAACATATGGAGATGAGATGTTATACCATGATTGGATAAGCTTCAGACACAGTTTTAGCTTGTACTTTCTGTATCAATGTATTATCCATTAGCATGTAATATAGATCAAGCATAGGGAGGTGTTGGCGTAACAACTAACACCTCTGTAGTGCAAGTTGGTACGGACAGTTATGCACACTACGTGATGAGTGCTCTTCAAATTAGGAGGGGAAGCTCCCTCGTTGTGTGGAAAAAAATGCTTGAAAAGTAAACTAAACTATATCCTATCTTTTTGTCTCAGCTGTAAGAGGCACAAGGTTTAAGAAAAACTCTATATGTTGCAGCTAAATATTTTCTGGTTTCGCAAGACTTAACTACAACACACAAAACTATAGCTTATACTATCCAATCCCCTCAAGAATTCAGAGCATGAGGAAACGGAGCGGGAATGATGATCAGACGATAAACTGGGTATAGACTCACAACGTGAAGGCAAGGTGGCGCGACTATCTGCTTGTTTGAATAGGCTTATTATTCACACACATCACGCAATAAACCAAGTACAGATTCTCAACTTGAAGGCAAGGTGGCGAAACTATCAGCTCAATCTGAATAGGTTTATTATTCACACACATCACATGATAACTAAGTACAGATTCTCAACTTGAAGGCAAGGTGGCGCAACTATCAGCTCAATCTGAACGAGTTTATTGAACATGAAACATAAAGGATAGCCAACTGAAATATTTCGAGCCAATTTTTTTTGATTTTTACAAATTTCAAATTACAATCAATGCACCTGTTAAGGTTAGAAGATAAACCAAAACGTGCTGAAACAACTCTAACCGTAATGTACACCTCGTGATCCCGGCGATGTGGGTAAGGTGTGTGAGCATTGGTCGAGATCTAAATCAAATTGTTATACCGTAATCCCCAACCAAGAATGGCTACCGATGATGGTTGGCATATGGTCGAGGATCTTCATTTGCTCATTGAAAAAGGAACTCGACACCAAGTATGTGCTAGAATGGAGTGAGGGGCGACCATATGGCGGAGTGTTACAAGTACAATGCTTGAAAAGAAATGCTGAAAGTGGGAAATACTCAACACCCAAAATGTGCTTGCTAACCCAAATTGGGAGAGTAGCTACCATAGGGCGGAGATTTATCTATTACAAAACAATTTCATAATGAAAGAGAGTATTACAACTCAGATGTGAACAAGACTGAAAATGACTGCCAGTACTACTGTCAGTTTACAAAATAAGAATCATTTGCCTGCCACGAGCATAGGAATATGAGAGATTGATAGTACCTCAGATAAATGTTTCTTCTTGGCTTGTTCAAGGTTGCCAAACAATAACTTTTCTTAAAGACCAGATTTATAAATCTGATTTCACAGATCTGCACTTACAAATGAGTAACCAGCAACATACAAATTCAAAGAAATGTTCATAACTTCCTTAATAAGCATCCGATTGTTATGCCGTAAAATGCAATGTACTCAAAGGACATAGGCGACCAAGACTGATCCTTAAAACTGATCAAAATACTTCAGATTCAATTTGCACGAATCCCAAGACAGAACACAATGGTACGACTCCAGCAGAAATTCGACCTCTCTCTAAAAATACCAAACTTTGCTAAAAAAATCTGAATCTCTAGCTAATGGTTCGCCCTTGACAGACTGATGAAATGAGACACTACCCAGAACTATATTTTTTGTCTTTTTTGAGATATGAATAAAAATCTAAATCTGCTGTAACTACAATGCAATTTTGTAAAACCTCCAATATGCAGAAATCAGAAACTCAGGATTACAATGCTGATTACAATGCACAAATTTCAAGGAACTCACAAATTAGACTAAAAATCACCACTAGTTGTTGTCTTACAAACAAGAAGTGATGCCCGAGCTAGGAGGCCTTCATTCCTCGAAGCAAACCCAGAGCCAAACCGGCAGCATAACAGTACTGTAGACCAAAGATGAGAAATGATGCTCAAAGTCTTCCTTTTATAAGTTTCGGTTGACCTTCTCGAAACCCTAACTTCTTTCCCAGAGTCAAAACCCTAATTCCTCCACAGGTGGCGTCCCACTTTCCCAAGCACTTTATCTTTTAATATCATTTAATCTTTCCTTGAAAATGGCGTCCACTTTAAGCTTATAATAATCTTCATAAAAAAATATAATTAATTCTCTTTAATGAAGCGCCACCCTTAAATAACACCTTTTAAAAAGACTTAAAGTGAATAAGCTAGGCTAAGGGGGGGTCAACGTTAAATTATAACATTAAAATGTGACTTTAATAAGATAGCTCAACTTATCTCTCCAAATACGCCCCGAAGCCATCAATGAGCAAGCCAACTGATCATACTGAAGTAGGAAGTCAACCATGCTGAACCCAACTGTTAAACTGCCAAAAATAGAATTTACTAAAAATAATAAATTCCTGAAGATGCTTAGAATGCCGAGACGAACATACCACTGCGAAGCTCTCTGAAAACCCAGAAAGAATCCGCCATTGAATTTACCAACTTCGAGCAAAGACATCCTTAAAAATAGGAAACCCTAATTTTACCTTCCGACTAGCCTTCGGGTTTCCAGAAAAAGGCCAACGGTCACTAGAAAGATCAGGTTTGAGAAGGGGACATTACACCAACTAGGACAATAAATTGCATAGGCGAGACACGCATACAATCTACGATCGAACTAGCCACTATATCTAAGGCAAGCATTCACCATCATAATTGCATGAAACCCAAGTGGCATAACAATTCATCATAACAGTAAATACTCATGAACAGATACAGAATGAGCAATATTACAGGCAAGGTAGGCGTAACATATATTTCTCTCTCGTGCAAAAGTTATGTACAAATGAGCAAAAACTCTTATTTATAGACATCGAAAGGTGTAGGGAACCCTAAAATCACCTTTAGTCAACTACAGTCTTGCAATGCATGCAAGATTATTGCTAAAACCCTAATAAAGCAAACTATACAGTTAATTGGAAAGCTACCATCAATTAACCGATACATCTAATCTAAATGGACAATGTGCAAGCATGCATGTCCTTATTGAAAGCAAGTTAACTGGAACACTACCATCAGTTAACGAAAACCCTAAAAGAAACTCCAACTGTTACAAGATATCTCTGAGGATAAAGATAGACATGTGTGGACCCCGCAAAGAGAACTAAAGATGAAGATCGAGTTCTAATTGCATGCTCTGGATTCTATCCTTGCAGACGATTGTAGGTTCTAACTGACTGACCACTGGCCGCTATCTCGAGCAACTCAAACAATCTTGGAAATCTCTGCACACTTATACTGGCATTTCACTGACTAGTAACTCTGGCGGCTCTGTAATTGAAGTGATGGCCACTATCTCTTCTGCAGCTTGATGTCTCTGACACTTTTCCTTAATGAAAGAGTGTTGCATGACGAAACTGCGAAGCTTGACTGCGCGCACTTTGGTTGTGAGAAATGCAAACGAATTTGTTGCACACACAAAATTCCAACGGTATCAACCCTATAAACCGGCTTTGGAAGACAATCGGCTATACGAGGCATGCAACCATATGGACTTGAGTGACCACGCTTGTCAACCCTTTGAATGCACTTGATACAAATCGGTCTCAGGTTTCCTGATGAAATCATGAATTAAGACCGATTTGGTCTTGAATTCAGTTTGTGTGTACTATTCTCTGAAAAACTCACCTGTTGATTGCGAACATGGCTATATTCTGACAAATTTTCTGGAAAACTAAAAATACCTGCTGAGGCTAAAAATAGCCTATCGGAGAGCAATTTTCATGAAAAATTATTAGATATGGGTTTTGTCCAGAAAAATATTCTAAGACAACCCAAAACGTCAGAAATGCGAAAATTTGACTTCTACTCGACCATGCAAAGAATTTTCAGTTGAGAAAATTAGAGCCTCGAGAACTGATGCTCTGGAGTAAATTTTCCTGAAAAATTCTAGTACATGGCTTTTCTCGAGGAAGCTATTCTGAATCAACCCAAATGATTTGTTTTGTCAAAAGTCGCCAATTCTTCAAACATGCGAATGAATTTAAGACGAGAAAATGGAAGAAATTGAGAAGAAGAAAGACGTTTTTTGATGTTATCTTCTGCCAAAATCGCCACTTTGCCTTGAAATTCGATGATAATTCTAGACTTGTACCTGCAAAAGAAAGTGTTTTGATGTCTTCACCAATGATTGTTGATGAGAAATCACCCAACTCAGGAAGAAATACGCCTCTTCTCAAGCTGGATGAATGAGAAATGACGCCAAACTTGATTAAATAAAGCAAAATCGTACCATAATGGCGCCACTGCAAGATTTTAAAACCTCGACTGAAATAGAATGTTTCTGATTGGACCCCCTCCAGTTATACTGACACTGACTCGGAGTCTGGATTAAAATGATAATATAATAATATTCACTGCACATCACATGTGATTTTGAGAATAAGCACCAAAAAGGCACCTCTTTGAAGAAAATCGCCATTTAATACTTACGCATGCAAAATAAATATTAAATATTATTTTATCCAGTTGACAAACAACATAAAGTACTTGGATGGATTCAACAACCTTCACCGATCTCAAAAAGTCCTCATTTGACCTTATAAGTGTCCATTTGCTCAAGATATGACGTTTTTTGCTAACTTCCTACTTTGTAGTTGACTGCAAAGTTACAATTGACCATATTCAGTACTGATTTCCGGCTGATTGGGTGAGGCTATGACCGAGCTGGGATATCCATCGCGAAGCCTACAAACAAGAATCAAATGTCTGCTGGGAGTCATGACTGCTAAACCAATGTTTAACACCTCAAAGAATTAGGCATCCTTGATTAAATTGATTTTACGACACCAGACTTGGCCATTTCTCCATTCTACTATTTGACGCTTCAAATGGCTATTGACGACGAACGAAGAATCCTACTGACTGGATGATGGACTCACTACGTGATTGGAAGTATTCCGCATCCAATGACTGCATGGAAGGCACCAAAGGACTGCATTAAGGACCTCAAAAGGAAAATCGCCCTTGGCCTGTGAAGGCTCAAACACCATTTTGTCAAAAGTGTGACTTTCAACCAGATGCCCTACTTTGACCCCTAATATTGGGAGCTAGTGCGTCTCATTGTGTAGCTAGAACAACTTACAAGAGATGTCTCTGAAGGTGATGAAGCGAGAAAACTGCTTCTAAGACCTCAAAGAGACGATAGCCTTTTATATTTAAAATATAAGCTCCATACTTAGCCATTTTCTGGCTGACTTCACTTTTCATCATTCTACAAAGACTTCGCACGTACGAGCATTTGCCAAATCCCAAAGGCTGATGGCTGGGCTCGTTGAACAACTGGAGTAATTCCTTACAAGTCTCGTGAAGATTTCGAAAGCTAAAAACTCCATCTGATAGGCTTAAAGGCTGGGCGCCCCTGGCCTACAGAAGTACAGGCGAAAATAGCACATTTCTCCACCCTCTGATTTACGTGCCTGGTAGGATCTCTATCACAATCACTCGGAATGTCAGGCTGATTGGTGTGTTGCAAAACTAGACTAGATTAGCACAGATCTCAAGAAGACCTTATCTGCAAATACCATCATTTGATGGGTCATATTCAAGGTCGCCCCAGGCTATAGGGGCTCAGATTTGCAAACTAACTACCTTTTGTGATATGCATCCACTTCATAATCTCAACTTCTAACTTCTACTGTCGGAGTTCTGGAACTCGGATGACTGCGCTCGATAGCTCGTTGGAAAGTTGGGCGAATTTGGAAGAGAATGAATGTAACTGCAAGCAAAAATAACCAAATCTGACCTTCAAAGAGAAGGGCGCCCTTGGGCTACAGGGGCTCAAAAGTTGTGAACTGACCATCCTTCACAATATGCAACCTCTTGTACCTTCAACTTTTGACGTCAGTTGCTAGAGTTCTGCAACTCAGATGACTTTGCCAGATAGCTCGTCGGAAAGCTGGGCTAATTGTGAAGAGATTGACTGCATTTACAAACAGAAGTAACAAGATTTGGCCCCTCAAAAAGAAGGGCGCCCCTGAGCTACAGGGACATAGATCTTCATTTTGCTAAAAATCTTCATGAATTTTTGTCTTTGTGAACACCCTTCTGGCCACTGAAATGACCATGTAGGAGTATAATTTCATCGTGAAGTGTTTCCTCATCATCACATGTCTCGTTCTGAGTCCCAGGTTCTGATTCTGAGCTCTAGATATTGACCATCAGTTGCTTTTGATTGACACAACACTGACCAAAGTCCATGCTTGATATTGCCCAAAAACTGTATTTGACATCATTTTAGCAAAGTTTATACTCTTTTAAGAAAAATGTCTTAATGAAGCAAAATAATTGGTTTGGGTACAACAGGAGGTGAGATGTTATGCCACGTTTTATTGCACAATTGATCTTCACAATGGATATTCATATGCGCTGTTGGGTCCTTAAGATATATCAACTTGAACACATTCTTTTGTTAGTCATGACACAACTTCCTTTGTGGTTCAGGCAAAGAAGCCTCTCAATGTGGTTTGACAATGACTTCCAGAAAAGCTTGAAATAAAACATGCATAAATTTAGTCAGATCTTTGAAAACCCCAAAGATGCTGTAGGTAAAATGGGAAATCTGATCATGTGGAACACTTAGAAAGACCATCTTGGTTATAAACTAATCATGGCCATGGTGTTTAAAACCAATCCTTGAAGGCACATCCATAATTCTAGTGAGAGCATTTGGTTGTACCTGCTACTAACATCACCTTTTAAACAAGAGAAGGCCCTGTAGTCAAATTTCCAGATGTTTTGGTGTTATTTGAACAAAATGCAAAAAAGAATACTAGCAAACTAGGCATTCCAAGCATTCCCAAGGACAAGGGAGTAAACTATGACACATTCACTAGACACTAAGATGCAGTAAACATTTGGCCCAAAATTGGTTGTTTTGGAACCTTTACTCATACACCCACCATCAACAATATGCCAATAATCTTGGATGACAATTTGGATAGCTGTATGAGTGTGGAGTTAGACTGCTCCAATAGGGTGAGATTTGACCAGCAGTTAATGTTCAATCATGTAAAATTAAATTGTGTTGAGTTAAAATGAGTAGATAAATGGCAATCATGTAATATTGATGAGACAACTTTGCTCAAATGATCCCAAATGTGTTCAGGCATACTTGGTGTTGCTCCAGACCTCTCCATGTCTCATGGGGATGAGGAGGGACCTGTCGATATCATAAAACCATTGAGAAAATTAAAATTGAACTCTTAACTGTTGTCTGCTCAAGTCTTAAACAGAGCAAGGGATACACACCAGGCCTTGCGAGAGCCTGTAAAAGTGGCTTGCTTGATCTCAATGTTTACAGATGTACCCATGGAATGTTTTTGAATAATGCCATGTATGCACCTCTGTAGCCATCCATGTATTCATGTGGACATAACCTGTTAACACTTCCCTAAACAGACACAAGGAAACCATCATCGTATGTTTGAGAACTGTAGATCAATATTTTGTCAAAGCAATAGGTTGAAGTTGATAGCTACAAAATCTGCACTCTTCTAGAATGGGTTGTTGTCAACATGTGATAGGAAATTAGCTCTCACCTTAGTTACAATATTGCAAGAACAAGTTCATTTCCATGAATAGTTGATCAATTCAAAAATTGCTCCATGGAGTTTTCTCTTAAGTAGTCAAGTGTGAATGCTTGGGTATGAAAATCAATAATCTGGATCTGAATCATAGTTTGTTGATATCATTTTGTTTGAGCTAAATTTTACATAGTTAACAAGAAAGTTTAGTAGCATTGTACATATATTAAATATTATCTTTTGGCTTGGCTTATCATTAGCAATTATTTTGCAGGATGGCACATGCATTGTACATAATCTCTTTGGCCAAGATGTGGTATGGAGAATTCAAGAAGGTTATTGTGATGCTTTCCTTACTGCTCATTTTGAGGTTCCAGGTGAAATGTTTTCACTTGCAATGGAAGCAAAGAAGCGAGGAATGGGAGTTGTAGGTTCTACACAGAATATTTTGGATTTCATCACTAAGCATGTGCAAGAGGCAGTGAGCCGTGATATTGATGAACATCTTCAGTTCATATTAGGCACTGAATCTGGCATGGTGACAGCTATTGTGGCTGCAGTTCGTAATGCACTGAAAGAGGTTAGAAGATCAAAAGTTGAGGTGGAAATTATCTTTCCTGTTTCATCTGATTCAATGTCAAAGCCACAGTCTTCGGGTGATTCTGAGTCAAATGAAAGTGAAAATTTAACAAAGCTTTCCATAGTTCCAGGAGTGTCATCTGGTGAAGGTTGTTCAATTCATGGTGGTTGTGCTTCGTGCCCATATATGAAGGTAAGGATACCTATGTCAACTTTACACTTTCTTTTCCATGAAATAATGACTTTATTTAAATCTTGTAACATCTTGGAAGCAATCTGTGTACAGATGTATTTTTTAAGGCATTTAGGAAGGAAATTATTGCAAAGAACTTATAACTCTACTTATTTCTTTAATTTTTGTACCTTTTTCATTTTGATGATTAAGTATAGTGAGGATCACTTTAATATGACATGACTGCAGCCATTATATAAGTTTTTATGCATCCATTCTCTACTATGCTTAGTTTTAAACCAAACATTCTCTTTTAAGCATGCCTGTAATCAACTCAGAAATACATGATAGAAATTCACTAATGCAAAGTTCAACATAGACTTCAAAGGAATCATCAAGCAAGTTAATAAAATCTTTACTATGTGCTTCTAGAATTACCATTGTCTGAGCATTTTCGGACCAATGTTTTGAATCACCCCGTGTGATTCATTATCAGGATCAATATTAAGATATACTGAAGTCCTAGTTCCCCTTTACAAAGGAGCTTCTCAGTAACCCTAGTAATGCACATGTGGGACTCTTAAACAGTGGCTAGCTGTTGTGTATGCTGGCTTGCTATGCCAAAATAAACTAGCCTTGCCAAAATTGTTCTAATATATTTCAATGGCTTAAAATAAACTGGGTATGCCAAAATTGTTATTATATATTTCAACAGCTTAAAATAAACTAGGTATTCCAAATTCTTGCTATATATTTCAGCCTCTAGCATGTGCATTGGCTAGCCATCGCTTAAAGAGTCCTACATGGGAATCAGTAGGGTTATAATGTTATTGAGAAGCTCCTTTATACAGGTGAACTAGGACTGTAATATATCTTATTGTTGATGCTACATGCAGTGTTTCCGAGACAGTGGGATGGCAGAGGGCATCCTATAGCCATCTCCATGATTTTCTAATTTTGTGGAATGTCCCGGGGACATGTACTAACAAGGCAGAATGTCAATGAGATGTTTGACTGTCCCTGGGATGGTTAGGGATGTCTCAGATGTCCCCAGCTGTCGTGGAGACATCCAGGCATCCCCAATGCTGAAAAGAATTTCATCATGTTTTAAAAGAAAAGACATTTATTTCAAATAAATAAAGAAGCTGAAAACTGCTCTCAGACAAACATCTTTATGCTCAATACGATTGTTCCCAGCAGGGCATGCTCGCATGCTCAGTAATAACTCCCAAATTTAAGCAAGGGAACCTTCCATGGAAATTTGATTTCATGTAATAACCTTCGGTAATAACAGCTTGCATGTAAATTTGATTTCCTGCAGTATGATATATACTAACACAGCAGTACTGTAAAGTTTCCAAGTGACTGGCATTCAATGGCAAAGGTCAGAAAGCCTACAATAATCTATCAGAAAGATCCCATCTCAAAACATGGATGAATGTGTGTTTGTAATGCATCATGTCTGAATGTAGTGAAATCTAAGAGATTTTTCCTGTTCAACTGAAATGTCCTTGGAGGTGCCTCATGTGATAGGGAGTAAGATAAAACTAACATGAAAGAATTCTTTATAACATATGAACCTTTTGAGCATGAGCAGCAAACAACTGTTTTGGTGTTCTTTTCCTTTTGAGAGTTCAATGTTTTCCTTCTTGCTTGTAGCTTCTTACAATGGCATGTAGCTTCTTCAGCCTATAGATGTTATAAAAAAAATCACTGGTCCAGGGGCCATCTTTGGAGGATGACATTACCATTCAAAATGTGTTCCCTGCGATCCTGCCATCCCTGTCCCGAATACACTCTGGAACGTAGCTTATTATTAATCTTGATGAATCACACAGGGTCATTCGAAACATTGACCCAAAAATGCTCAGCCACAGGTGATTCTATAAACAACTTTCAAATCACATGGACTGTGGAAGTTTAAGAACTCTAATAGTAAATAGTTGCCAGTTGTGCAAATTCTAACATAAACAATTGCCTTGTTGGATTGCTTTTATAGGTTTCAAAATACAGATTGCAAGATAAATGATTTCTTTAGTATACAAGAAAAAGCTTCCATTTTAAGTTATTTGCCAGTCTCATGATAGAACTCTATTGTTAACTGAATTAGTAGTGTCAGTCCTTTGAATTGATCCCTAACAAATTTGACAGAATCTTTACTAGCAGACTTTGGACCTTATTTTGATAGAGAAGACTTAGGCACGACTCTTTTGTAAACCTTATTAATTTGTAGATCAGTAAACACAGAATTATAATACCCAAGTCTAACAGCTAAGATTTTGTAGGAAGACAGGCTGTATGATAATAGTTTTAGTCAGAGATGCGATTAGATTTCTAACTCAGTTGTGTCAGGAATAGTAATCACATTGGTCCCTATAGGTTTTATGGTTTAGATGTACCATACACTTTGGGTTGAGACATAGAATGTCCCATTTTTGATCTGCAAACACTGCACTGTTGGTAGTTGACATGGATTCGGGTTGACTGAATCCTGTCAGCTGTTGGATCTAGTTAGTCTTTTAGTTAGTCAGCTATTTTTAGTTGTGTCAATTAAATAAGGGACGCTGCAGTTATTCCATTAGTTATCTTCAGCTAAATAAGGAAAATCAGCTTCAGTGAAATAACGACTCAGGCAGTGAGTTATCTCCCTAAATTCTTGGGGAGGGTTTGTCAGTTAGCTAGCATTGAATGTCGGAGTAATTCCCATAAGTGGATTGCTTGAGTCGAAGATTATATATGTATTGCTAGGAAGAGGAAAGGCATCATTGATTATTACAAACACAAAAACTTCATTCTGTTTACAAAAAATGGATGCTGCTGCAGCTTGTTGCTTGAGACAAATTCCTTAGACTATTTCAGATTGGCTCTCATGAGGATGGAAACTCTCTGAGATAGTTATTAGTATAGGGTGGCATCAAGGTTATTCTGGGGTATTCGGCAGTGCAAGGCAACAGCAAGGTCATTCTGAGATCTTCGGCAGTACTAGGTGGTACCAAGGATTATGCAGAGAGATTAGTGTCAGTAGGTAGCATAAGTTTGTTGTATTGTTTTCTGAGTATATGTATTTAAAAAAAAAAAAATATATATATATATACATCTGCTGTTGTGGGTTTACTTTCTGTGTATTTAGACTAGTTATTACTGTCTTTTCTAGGTTTACTTTTTTATGTTTTCAGACTGGGTTATTACAAGACACTAGTCATGTAGGTACATTATTCATTTAGAATTTAGCCGAGGATATACATGACAGTTGTTAAGTAGCTGCTATGTTACCAGGTTTGCCCCAGAAACGCTGGGTTCCGGTCCTGGTTCATTTCGGGTTCGGATCTTGGTTTGGTCCCTCTGTGGGTTCGGCCAGGGTTAGTGATTTCTTGGTCCGGTTTGCCCATGTAGAACCCGGGCTAATTGGGGAAGAACCCAGAGCGAACCCAGGCGAACCCAAGGTGAACCAGCGTGATAAGGCGACCAAAAAGTGTTTTTTTTGCATTTTTTTAATGTTTTATGCAGTTTGACTTTGACCCACGCCCAAGGAAACCCTAAAAGTGACCTCTAAAACACTTTAAATGCCTAAACTACCTCATTCTTATTCATTTGTTTTGCAAACAAGCATTTTCATTCCAAGAGGCTAAGTTTTCATTTTTGCTTGTTGGATTGACAAAAGGAGTTGAAGATTGATCATTGAAGCTTCTACAGATGATTGCCTTGCCATTCCTACAGATTTGCAAGTGTTTATTGGCTGCCACAAAGATTGTTGAAGGATATTTTTGCAAAGAGGTAAGTTTTTCTCATTTTTTTTGAGTTTTTTCATCAATTTTTTTTGTTTTACAAACTTGAAACTTTGTTTTGTTTCATTTTATGATTTATCTATGTTTTTCCATTCTTCTATGAATGTATGCAAGATTCAGAAGAGCTAGGTTTTATAAACCAATATTTTGTTTTCAAGTCTTTTGTTTTTTTTTTTGAAATTTCAAATTTTGAATGTGTTCTTTGCAAAACAAATTGCCATAGGAATCACTATGTCAATGGGTTCTACTTCCGGCTTCATAACTAAATCAAAGTTTAAAACAGATCCAAATTCTCCTCTATGGAAGCATGTTGAAATGATAAGACCAATTCTAGGTGGTGGCGGTTATGTTTGGAAATGCAATGGATGTGAAGTTCAATATTCTAGTTCATACCATAGGGTGAAAGCACATTTGTGTGGCATAATTGGAAAAGGCATCAAGCCTTGCCCTGGAAAAGACAATACACCTATTCCACCTGAGATAGTTGCAAAATACATTATGGAGCAAGACGCAACAGATCAATAGGAAGCCCATAAAGGAAATCATCCTTTATTAAAAAAAAAATCAAAGGGAATGCAGCCCCCATCTAAGCCCAATATTGTGGTAGAAGACCACCCATTTATGTCCACTCTGGATTCTCAAGCTCAAAGTGCACAACCTATTGCAAACAAGAGAACAAAGGGGCCTTTGGAACTTGCATTTCAAAATGAGAGTAGAGCCATTGCCGACCAATGTGTAGCAAGATGCATATATGCCAATGGGTTAGCTTTTAATGTTGTTCGTTCTCCATATTGGAAAGAGATGTTGAGAACAGTTAATGAAGCTCCAAAAGGGTACAAGGGCTCGGGTTATGAGAAGGTGTGTGGCACTTTATTGGAAAAGGAGGTTTCGTTGGTTGAAGATTCATTGAAGCCTATAAGAGATTCACGGGTTGAGATAGGTGTGCCCATTGTTTCAGATGGTTGGAAGGACTCAAGAAATCAGCCTTTGATCAATGTCATAGCGGTGTCCCCTAAAGGGGCAATGTTTTTGAAAGCCGTGGATTGTGAGGGGCAAGTAAAAGATGGAAAATTAATTGCTAATATTCTCATTGCAGCCATTGAGCTAGTGGGACCCCGCAACATTGTTCAAGTTGTATCGGACAATGCCAAGAATTGTAGAGCTGCAGGGTTGTTGGTTGAGGAAAGATATTCACATATCTTTTGGACACTTTGTGCGGTCCATTCACTCAATCTTATGCTGCAAAAGATTGGGAATATAATTGCATGGATCAAAGAATTGTATGCTGAGGTTGAGGACATTTAGATGTTCGTCACTAACCACCACTTGTCTCAAGGGATCTTTAGATCATTTTCAAAATTGGAGCTATTGAAGGTAAGTGAAGTAATATTTACATTTTATGATTTTCATAATTTGATTGTGCATTCTAATTTAAATTCTTCTTTGAAGTTTATTTTTAAATTTTAATTATTTTTTTTAATTTGCAATAGGTTGCAGAGACCCACTTTGCCTCTAACACAATTATCTTGAGACGACTTGTGAAAGTTAGAGAGGCACTTTCTAGCATGGTGATTAGCAACAATTGGTCTATATGGAGGTAAAGCAGCACTGAAAGAGCAACAAAAATTAAGAGCATGATATTAGATGACTCATGGTGGGATCATGTGGAGTATCTCCTTAGCTTCACCGAGCCCATTTTGAGTATGATTCGCTATACTGACATGGACAAGCCATGCATTGGAGAGATATATGATGGTATAGAATCAATGCTTGAGAAGATCAAGTGCACCATAAATGCGAGAGAGCAAGACCCTGAAGAGACTTTCTTCAAACAAGTGCAAACAATTGTTGAAGAAAGATGGAACAAAATGACAACCCCATTATACCTTCTTGCCTTTGCATTGACTCCAAAATACTATAGTAGTTAGATTCTTTCAGTGCCGGGAAGGCTTCCTCCATATAGAGATTTAGAAGTGGCTGAAGGGTACAAGGTAGCATTTGTGACTCTTCCCTGATCAAAATTTGCGAAGTGTAGTCACGAATGAGTTCACTGATTTTGTGCACTCAAATGGTCTAGATGTTGATGCTCTTTGTGATAGATTCTTAAAGGATGCTCATAGTTGGTGGTACTTCCATGGACAATACTTCCAACATTTGCAGCCCCTTACAATCAAAGTTTTATCACAAGTAAGTTTAATAAATTTTCATATTTTAGTTTTAAAAGTTTCATAATTTCATTTATAATTTATAATTTTTTAATTGTTTACTTTGTCTTCATAGGTTGCTAGTTCATTTGCATCTGAGAGGAATTGGAGCACATATTCTTACATCCACTCAGTAAAGCGCAATAAATTGCTCTAAAAAAGAGTGGAGGACTTAATATATGTGCATTCCAACTTGCGTCTCCTTTCACACAAACAACGTGACTACAAGGAAGGGGAGACGAAGTTGTGGGATATAGAGCTAGAGGATACTGACTTGGATGGTTCCACTTCCCACCATATTGCATATGAGGAGTCCGATATCCAACAACAGCATGGGCACAATACTAGTGCTAGTGACAGTGCCATTGGCACTACCTGTGATTCATCTAGTCTTCCTACTTCATCTAATGTCAATGTTGACATTGATATGGATAATTTAGAGAATCCATTTGATGATTAAAACTTTAAAAGTGTTGTAATATTGAACTTGAAGTTTGAACGATGAATATTATCATGCATGTTTTAAATGATATGCATGTTTATGGTGGTTTTGTTGTTTATATGATGTTATGTGATATTCTAATCCTAATTCATGCTTCTAGGCTGCATATATATATATATATATTATTTTGTATTTTTACATGTTTTTTGTACTAACGAACCCAAAACGAACCGAACCCACCTCCCAAAATTTTTAGCCGAACCGGTGAACCGAACCGCCAAACCCGAACCCAAACTAGTACCAAAACCGGCAACTTAGAGTAGCTGTAAGCAATTTTAAACTGGAACATGTGGCACATGGGAATTTACATGAGAAATTTGGTGGGCTTACTCATAATTCAAGAGAATATTTCTTTCTATAATAACTATAAGTACTTTACCAATGAGTGAATATGCAACAAAAGTTTGAGATTTTCATAGAAATTCTATCATTCTTTGTGCTTAATTACACTGCTGCTTTATTCTGTATTTGTTTTCATGATATTAGCATAACACGCGCAGTTTTGGTTTTGAGAGAGCCAAGAGGTCAGAGCTATGGGTGCTGCCAATCTATTAAGAAGTGAAGGTGAGGGATAGGTGATCTTTCCAGCCTTATTGCTCTCATATGTAGCAGTAATTACTCGCAGAAGTGTGAAATGTCTTGTCCAAATAACATTTTGCTCTGGTGTCAACATTTTACCTTTCACAAAATAAAGAGTTTGTGAAACACCTCTCCCATCATGTGAGATTGCTGTATCTTGTAAGGCTGGATGGAAATTCCTAGGTACATTATTCATTTAGAATTTAGCCGAGGATATACATGACAGTTGTTAAGTAGCTGTAAGCAATTTTAAAGTGAAACATGTGGCACATGTGAATTTAGTATTTACATGAGAAATTTGGTGGGCTTACTCGTAATTCAAGAGAATATTTCTTTCTATAATAACTATAAGTACTTTACCAATGAGTGAATATTCAGCAAAAGTTCGAGATTTTCATAGAAATTCTATTATTCTTTGTGCTTTAGCACACTGCTGCTTTATTCTGTATTTGTTTTCATGATATTAGCATAACACATGTAGTTTTGATTTTGAGAGAGCCAAGAGGTCAGAGCTATGGGTGCTGCCAATCTATTGAGAAGTGCAGGTGAGACATAGGTGATCTTTCCAGCCTTATTGCTCTCATATGTAGCAGTAATTACTCGCAGAAGTGTGAAATGTCTTGTTCAAATAACATTTTGCTCTGGTGTCAAGATTTTTCCTTTCACAAAAAAATGAGCTTGTGAAACACCTCTCCCATCATGTGAGATTGCTGTATCTTGTAAGGCTGCATGGAAATTCCTTGCTTGAAGAAGCTTGATGTCTTCTTGCTGCCACACTGTGGCATGACATAATCCTATAATTTCTCTTAGGAAGCATGCATCAAGGGCCAACAAATCTCTATTGTTTCCAAAAATATTTTTAGTCAATAGGCGTGTTATGCTCCTTCTTATGAAATGCAGTGTAGAAGGGAAATAATTCCCATAATAGGCATTATGGAATCCTCATTAAAGCATTGCAAATATTTTGTTCCCTGAACACATCCTAGTAAAGATCCCATTTATTCAGACAAAAGCATTGCGTATTCTGAATGCAAAGAAAAGTCTGACCTGTGTTCTGTGTGGTACAAACTCTGTGAGTTCTTGCTTCCACTTGTTTTCTTGGCCTATTAGAAATTATAAATCAATCTCAATGTTGTTTAATCTACAAAATATTGCCATGCTACAATATGAAAATAGATACACAGGGAATGTTTTTTAATCTGGCTAAGGGTTGTTTACCTTTGGTAATGTGGTAATTACAAATAATGTGTTTACATCATAGATACCAAGGATGAGTATTGGTATAGAACATGTATGTCTACAAGTATGTCATTTTTCAAAAACATGGCAGATGGGTACTTGAAGATAGTTCACATATATGTGTGTGTGTGTTTTTGGTAATGTGTTAGTTATGATTAGTGTGTTAACATCATAGTTACCAAGGGTGAGTATTGGTATAGGAGATGCGTATGTGTACTAATATGCCATTTTTCAAAAGCATGGGAGACAAGTACTTTGAGACAGATTATATATATGTACGTATGCACATACATGTGTATGTATATATGTATGTATATCTGTGTATGTATACCATATCTATGCATGAATATTTATATATATACATATACATACCTATATATAACCTATGTTAGGCATCCAAGAGCCACAAGAAAAATATCCAAGCATGGATTCTAGTAGCCTAATGTTCACTTGATCCAATCAAAATAATGTTTTATCCATCTCCAACATATCAACTTATGAGCGAGAGGAACCATTTATTTAACTTGCTAAGAATGGCTCTCACAATCTAGTGTTAGGGCAAATGACCATGGCCATGACACCCCCATCATATGGTAGGTCTATAAGTCAACGATGAGAGGAAAATTATGTAGGCCTCTCCCCACAAAATACAAATATGATTATCCTTTTCTAGAAAAAAATCCTCACAATAGTTGACCTTACTCACATTTGAATCCTTACACATTTTGACATTTAAAGCCCTAGTTGTTTCTCTAAGTCTTTGATTGAGCTTACCTTGGTTCCTCATGATGATGTGCAAATGTGCCAAGCAACATTCTAGATTAACCTTTGCTTTCTTGACCACCCCGTTAACATCCTTGTGCAATAAAAAGGATCCCACAATGATGAGCAACATTTTGACACAACTTAAGGCTTGGACGACATCAAATGCATTCCCACAATGATGAGCAACATTTTGACACAACTTAAGGCTTGGACGACATCAAATGCATTCCAATAGCCAGTGGATTGCCTAATATCAATCAACATTTTGGTGATGGCTTCACAAAGGATACACATTGATCTCCATCATTCTCCTTTGTTATTCCCCACATTCTCAACATCCAAATTCTAAGTTTAGGATTGGTGAGCTCCTTGGAAACGTAATCCACAAAGTTCTATAATGCTCGAGTGGTGTTCAATCTCCCTTCATCCACCAATTATTCATTTCTTCCTCCACCATTGCCTTCATCTTTTTCCTTCGTATTGCTCCAAAACTCGAGGCCATGGAATGCCACAAGTCCAGTGGCTAGAATGCTACTACCTTTGTCAAGGCATAGCCAAGCACAACCAAGCAATCAGTGGAATAATGAGTTGTCTTTCCTTTGATTGAATGAATTCTACCAAGAGACTTGTGCATTGCATCATTGACATTTCTCATCACATCCTCTGCCATCACACAAGCCAAATGAATAAAGGCAAGATGCAACATCATCTTACCAAAGTGCCACTATATCTTCTAATTTTCGCTTGCACTTGTTACCACAAGTGGGTCTTTGATTAATCTTTGACACTTGCCTATAATGGGTTCTCTAAAACTTTCCCTTTATAAATCATCATTGCATTGCCTTCCACCTGGGCATTCACATTCCCAATCTAGAAGCACCTACCCCATTTTTCTTTATTTTTCTACTTTTAAAAAACTTATTTATTTTATTTTTTATTTCATAACCTATTTGTTAAAAATCCATGTGTTTCCTGTTGTGTGCATGGTGCAAACTATATCAAATCATACCAATCAAAGTCCCTTATTAGGTGGCCGAAACCTCTGGACCTTGTAAATCCTTGACTAGTAGTGATTGGACCCCATCTAGAAATGTCCAAACCCTATTCAAAACCACTTTCCTCACTTAGGTTAATTCCTTGATTTGCAGCTCAGTTAGCCATAGTGTTGCCTTTCCTTTTGATATGGGAAAAGGAAATGTTCTTAAACTTGCTCACTTGCTCCAATGCATTTGCGAGGACCATGCCTAGAAGCCAAGACTCATGAATACTACCAAGCTGACAATTAATGATCATTTTTGAATCTCCTTCCACTTTTAGTTTCTTCCATCCAAGTTTCAACGCCTTAATCTGCCCCTAGAGAAGAGCTCTTCTATCTACCATGTTATTTGTTTCAATCCCAAAGTCAAAGGCCATAATCAACAAAGTTTTCCCTAGCTCATTTCTAAATACACATCCACCTCTTGCTTTCCCTAGATTCCATTTAGTACCTTGTTGACGTTCATCTTTGTCCAACCATTTTGCGGACCATGCCATTTGTTGTTCTCTATCTTGGATGGTTTACCCCAATCCTTATCTTGTCCATCCATCACAACCTAGGCCAAGCCTCTAGCCACTTCAATTCCTCCAAATTATTTCTCTATTGTTTAGAGGCCCAACACTTCTTGTGTTCCTGAATCGAAGCCACAATCCTATCCTAGATAACTTCCAGTCTCCTATTTCTCTCAAGACAAATAATCCACAATCAAAACAGGAGAGAGGTTCCACAACAAACTAAGACTTGGGCTTTTGATTCTAAGAGATCACCCTTTGAGCAGTTCAAAAATATTGGCCAAAGGGTCCCAATTAAGTTCTTCTTTGCTGACCATCTATTGGTGAATTGACAATGGATGAAGAGGTGGCTATTTGTCTCCTTCTCGACTCTTCACATGACACATCAAGATGGCCTTGGCCACCCACCTTGACAAGCGTATCCCAAGTGAGTGCTCTTTTTTTGGATGGAACTGTTGAAAAACTGATTGTCATTGATGTCAAAGGGCTGACTTGGAGTTTCTATGTTGCAAATTAAAATTAAATAAATTGGACGATCCCCTCTTGGAGCCGCCTCATTTAGAGATGTTTTTTGAAAAATTAAATATAAGTTAATTTTGTATTCAAAAAGGGGCTGACCCCTCCTAGAGAGGTGCACCCACTTTGGGCAAGGAAAATTAATAAATAAAAATAAATTATTAATGTTTGAACTTTGGCCGACTTGTTTGAGGTGGTGCAACCTTTGGGTGAAGAGACATTTGAAGGAGTATAAATAAAGGAGTTTTGGAGGACATTTAAACCATAAATTTAGTTGCAATATTATTCTGATTTAGAGCAGATTTACTGGTGTATGCAGAGCAGAAAGAAAGAGTTATTGCAGAAATTCTTTATCAAATATTTCAGCAGATTTATGAGGTTCATTTGATCTTATTGGAGTGAACTCATGAGGAAACATCATTGTAGATCATAGTGCAAATTCATGTGAAGATATTACAGATTTGTGAGCATATTTTGAAGATCATATTGCAGATCTGAGTGGAGTTTTGAGAGCAGAGATTCAAGGCAGATTTGTGTGAAGAAGCAGGCAGATTTTTGTTGCAGTCCTTGAAGGGATCTAGGGCAGATCCAATAACATTATAATCATGAGGTTGGAGCCTCTCACTCAAAGAGATCGGTCTCTTGCTGAGTTGGTGCTTAGTGGAGGGGATTGGTGTCTCTTGTGGGTTGGTGCCTACGAAGTTGTAAGAAGTTTCCTATAAAAGCAATATTTTGCTGTAGTTTTCTCCCGCAAGGGTTTCCACTTAAAATCACGTGTGCTTCTTGTGTTCTCTATTGTTAGATCTTGCTTGTGTGGATACTTTGATTATTGCTCTATGACTGCTAAAGTTATAAATTGAAAAAGTTGGTCTTATACTAATTCAGCCCCCCTCTTAGTATAAGTGAGTGTTTTCATCAAGAACCGTAGAAAACGTTTACTTTTGGGAGGCCATGAATAATCTGAATTTTGCCACTCAAGAAAAGAGCCTCTTCCATAATAACCTTAGAAAGAGAAAAATAGGTAGCCCTAGCTATGACTTGCCTTGACAAACATCCATTCCGCACAAGTTGATCCTCATTTTTTGCTAGAATGGGCCATTTCTAGAGGAGGGATGTTAAGAGAGTGGTAGCTTTGCTTAGTTTCATGGGGGGTGATCTCAGCTCAATCAAATTCTTCTTACTACCTGCATCTTGTATATAGTCTTGAACTTGGGAACTAAACTTTGTTAAAATTTAGGCAAGAGGCCTCAAAATCTTGTTCCAAACAATGACCTTTTTTGAAAACCAAGCATCATTCCTGAAATCAACCTTCTTCCTTGTCAACATTCTCCATCTTAGAACACTAACATTATTTTGTAGGATCTAAAAAGTTCTATATTCTAGATTCTGGTGGAATATTGTTTTGGAAAAATAGTCTCCCATCTCTCACATTGTCAATTTACTTGGAGTGCAAGACTTTGCTTCACAATCTATCTTTTTTTGCATAAATTTTCCATAAAAAGTTTATATCCAAGGCTTTATTGATTAGCTTGTAGTCCTGAAAGCCTAAACCTTTAATTTTCTTCTCCATGCACATCAAATCCCATTTGACCATATTGAACTTCCTCTTCTCCTCCATCCCCACTCCACAAGAAATATCTTTGAATGTCTAAAATAGCTTTGGCAATCTTACTATGAATTTGAAGGATATACATAACATAAATTAGGATAGCTATCAAAGAAGATTTTATTAGTTGGATCTTTTAACAAGTGATAACCACTTGCCTTTCTAGGGGGAAACAATATTTTTTGCTCATTCTACTAATGACTTCCATTCCTCTAGAGTTGCTTTCTTATCAATCAATGGCATCCCTAAGAACTTGGTAGCCTTGCAATATCAAAGCCAAAGATCCTCTAAATATTTAGGGAATCTTCACAATAGTTGTTAAGGAAGAAGATTTTTGACTTACTAACATTTATCTTTTTCCTAGCAGCCTTTTCATAGCAATCTAACACCTTTTTGAGGGCCCATTCTTCCCTAACCAAGGCTTTGCCAAATATTAGTGTCATCAACAAATTGAAGGTGTGTGATATACTCAACCCTTGAAGAGATTTGCAAACCTTGTATGTTTTTCTTGGAAAACCTAGCTTTCAAAGCTTGATCTGGTGCTTCATCTGCAGCAAGGAAAAAAATGGGGACAAAGGGTCCTCTTGTTGCAGTTCTTCGTGAGAAAACTTAGTTGGAATGCCATTTATTAGTAAAAAGGAAGCCATGGAAATGTAGATGTAGAGCCAACTCCACGAGCTTTCCACAAACCCAAACTTTTCTAGGGTTTGGAGTAGGAAATTCCATGACATTGTATCATAGGCTTATTCGTGTCTAGTTTTAATAACATCACCTCTTTCTTTTTGCACTGTATAGAGTGTATGGCTTCATGGGTTATTACTATTCCATCAAGGATTTGTCTTCTAGCTAGGAATCCCCTTTGCTTTTCAAAGATGGTTTTCCCAAGACGAGATTTTAACCCAAGTGCCATGACTTCAGTGACTATCTTGTAGAGGACATTGCATAGTGCATTAGGATGGAAAGCATCAAACTATGAAGGATTCTTAATTTTTAAGGATTGACTCTAGAAATGTTGTATTCCATCCTCTTAACATGGCCTTCCTAACTTTACATTCTTGTACAACTCTCCACACATCTTACCCCACAAGTGCTAGAATTTTTAAAGAAAATTTGCTTGCAAGCCATTAGGCCTAGGAGCTTCCCTAGCACCAAGAGAGAAGGTGGTCACTCCAACTTCCTCAAATAAATCGTTTTCATTAGAGTTGCATTATGTTTATTTGTGTTTAGTTTTTGGATATTCCTTATTAAAAGATCTCAGGTCTCTCGATTCTTACCTATTACATTTGTTAACAAATCCTTAAAAGAACTTTAGTCCCTCTACATAAGTGATTTCATTCCTTAAGGGGAGCATGATTTGGTCACTTTTATATCCATGCCTTCTAATATTGCTGGAAAGATGCATCTTTCTTGTATTTCTGTCCCCTTCTTGGATCTATTTAACCCTTCTACATCTAGAAAAGTTCCTCCATCTTGAGAAGGTTATTGAGTACATCTAGGAGGCTGCACTCCTTTGATCTCCTATCTTCCGATAGGCCACAATTGGCAATTCTACTTCCAAATTTTGAAGATCCTTCTTTACTCTTATTTTCTTTGTAAATATGTCCCCTAACTTATCGTGATTCCACTTTCTTGTCTCTAATTTGATAAAGCTGAGTTTCTTTTGAAGAGTGTATCTTTTACATCTCTTTTGTTAGTTTTCAGATCAGGTTTAACAGAAAGTAGAAAAGTGCAACACATGAACAATAAACACAGTGATTACCCTGGGAAAACCCTCGTTGAGGGAGAAAAACCCAGCAAAATATATCTCTTATATATCAGATAAAGAAGTGCAGAAATTCTGCATACAAAATCAGGCCCTAAGCATGGCCGAGTCTCATTCAATGAAGAATGTCACTTCTCCTTGAAGCAAACCTCAAGTGCTGTAGATGATACCACTTCTTACATAAATTGGATCTGCTGCTGCTAGGAATGAACTGCTGTTAGAGGTGCGAATTGCTGCTTATGGAAGATGTGAATTTGAATGAATGATTGTGATGATAGAAATGAGAGGTCTTCACCTCCTTTATATACAAGGATAGGCAACCTCTTCTCTAGGTTGGCCCCTTAGGAAATAAAAAATACAAAATATTCTAAGTTACCGGTTCAGTTTTGGGTTCGGGTTTGGGTTCGAGAACCCGGTTTGCCGGTTTGGGAAATTTTTTTTTGGAGTTGGGTTCGGTAATACAAAAACATATAAAAATCAGAAATATATACATATTTGCAGCAGTAATTAAGTTCAGAATGCACCACCATATTAATAGTCAAATAACATAGCAAAAATACACCACCACTTTATATTAGTAGTTCACTTGCATTTGTTATCAAGAAACATAGTGTTTAACAGTTTAGATAGAGACAAAATTTGTTAGACATTTTTTAAGGACTTTTTGGAAGAAAGAAAACATTAAGTTATAATTCAGCTCAACCTACCATCGACAAATTGATAGTCAAACATAATTTATGAATAGAAGCATTGGAAACCTATTGACATGTCTTGTAGAAGAAAAACCAAGCAACTGGGATTTAGTCCTATGCAAGCTAAATTTTCCTAAAACAATTCTATCAATAAGAGCATTGAAATGAGACCCTTCCAAATTGTGTCTGGGCATATTCCAAGGGGAGTGACTGAGTTGTGAGACATGGTTGATGTGAACATGTGTAGTGCAAAAGAGTTTGTAGGATACATTAAAGAAGTATATGAACAACTCAAGTAAAGTACCACCAAATTCAAGCAATATGCTGATTTGAAGATAAGGGAAGTAAAATTTTAGGTGGGTGACTTGGTTCTACTTCTCATGTATTGGAGGAAGGAGAGATTTCGAGGACCTACAATTAACTAAAATGGAAGAAGATTAGATTATATAAGATGTTGAAACAATTTTCATTAAATGCATATGAGATGAGTTACTATCTTTAATGACTAATGTAGTAAACTTGTTCCCTTTCTATGAGAGTCAACCAAATGAAGTTGATGTTGGTTCATATGTGAAATACATAAGATGGCCTCAATTATCAACTCCAAAGTCATTACAGGACAAAAGATAAAGATTACCAAAAGTAACTAGAATATCTAGTCAAGTGGAAGGGCAAAGCAACTAAAGATACTACATGGATGAATCCATTAAAGATTAGTTGTCAGTTGAACTTATTCCAAATTCATGAGCTGGAACTCGTCTTTTTCTACCTAGGGTGTTCAATACAGAAGCGTCCTTGGTTCTTTAGTGATCTGCATCACCAAAAAAGAGTCGAAAAAATATTAAAAAATGCAAAATTGCGTGAAAAAGTGCGCCTGGGTGCGAAATTCTGCCCGGGTTTGAAAATTTCGAACGCTGTCCGGACCCACAGTCAGGGGTCTGAACCTTGGCCGAACCCACAAAGGGATTTTCGAACCCTCGGCGAATTTGGGCGGACCGGAGCCGAATTCCAGACCCGAATCAAACCCGAACTGGACCTAGGGCCTGTAGGGGCGAACCCGGTAACTTAGAAAATATTATTTGAGTCAAGAAGGCCGACCTGCCTTAGACAAAGATATATTAAGGAGAAAAATATCTCCTGCAGCTACAACACTAACACTCCCTCTTAGCTAGGGAGGTATTTTTCTAGATATCCATGTCATGGAGTCTCTCAACATGATTCCCACAATGGCTACACCCATTTGTGGAAAACCACATCTTAGTCTTAGAGATGTACAATAGTTCATCACGGAGTCTCTCAACTTGATGTCGTCATAGAGTCTCTCAACATGACGTCTCATTTCAGTCTCAGAGATGAATAAGGGCTCATCATGGAGTCTCTCAACGTGATGTCATCATGGAGTCTCTCAACATGACGTCCACAATGGCTACTCCCATGTGTGGAAAGAAACACATGTACAAGTGTTCATCATGGAGTCTTGTTGATGCATGTTTTATGACTCACCAAGCACTTTAGAATAAAGAGTCCAGAGACGCTCTATCCTCTCTTGAAAAATTACCTCTTATGCTAAGATTGCTAGAAAGGTCATACGGTAATTCCAATGTTTCGTTTTGGGGGATGGACAAGCTCAATGGATGATGTGATATGCTGGTTTCACAAAGGGCCCTTTGGATAGTAGATTATTCAAAGTAGGAATTAGAATTGATTTGACGTTGAATGCTCTTGTGTTTTTGGGATTTTCAATTTGGAATAAAATAAAAGGAAAAAGGATGAGGGTTAAGAAACTAGGTTTATGCAAAACTACTACGAACTTAAGAGACAAATGCTGGATGGTGAAATTTAAACCAATCTTTGCTTCGCCAAGCATAGTACTACAACTAGACAAAGACGGTGCAATCTTCAATGGGTTTACGAAAGATGTCCTATTACACAATACCACCATCAATTCGATCAATGCATATAGGTAATAGAATTCAAATCAAGCAATTTCAATGTTCAGACTAACCTTACACATCAAATTGAAAATCATTCAATTGAAAAAGGTATGACCTAATTCCACTATTTCCAACACTATCAATCTTTCATTCATCTAAAACAAAATATTTGAAAACCAATTTACTCTATTGAAGAAATCATGAAACCATGCGGGCTCATAAAAATAACAAATGCTCAACTCTGAATCCACTTATTATTTGAACAGCAATAGTAGCAACAATTTCATAAGTCTCTCCCTTGGTCTTCTTCCTCATTAATGACTTGGGTAAGGAAAACATCTGAATTTGTCAGAAAATCTAGGATGTGCTTGTCATCATCAAACACTTGGAAATTTGTGATATTATCTGGAACTGATGGTGTTGAAGTGATCTCTACTGTAAATTTCTTCACTGCATCCATCTCAAGTGGCTCTAAGGAACTTGCTGATTGGGCTAAAGAATTTGCGATTTTGTTTTGAGAGCGATACACTGATTTGATGTTGAAAGCGTCAAAGCTTTCGATGAGATCCCAGACACGATTTCTGTATCCTCTCAGTCTCTTGTCATGGCAAGCGTACTTCTTTCTTACTTGCCTTACTACAATTTCTAAATCACCATAAACATGTAGCACTTTGACCTTCTTGCGAATTGCATGGAGCAATCTGTGCACTAATGACTCATATTTTGTGACATTGTTGGTACATGGGAACTGCAATCTCATGGCGGTCAGGTAAGTTTCGCCAGATGGACTGATAAACTCATACCCAGCTCCGTTGCCTTTTTTTGATTTTGAACCATCAAACCTCAAGCTCCAAACTTGTTCTTATTCTAGCAATTGATGAGGAGTGGAAGTTTCTTCATTTTGGACTTCAAAATGATCTTCTTGAAACTGGTTTACATCTTGAATCTTTTCTCCCTCTGACGAGAGATCTCTTTCTTCATCTGGTACTGTCAAATCAAAACATTCATCTTCTGAAATTTGGGAAGTTCTTGCGCGCACTTGATCCAAGGCCATTTTGCACATGGCGCAAGAGAATTCGGAATGAAAAGCGTTATGGATACGGCACCAATTGGGTAGTAACAAGTCTTGCACAAAAGCATGACTTCCCAATTCTCTTTCTTGTCTTGTACTTCTGAGCACAAATCTTCTAAAATTCTCGAACATGCTTTCACCTTCATCTGGTGATAGCTCTTCATCACTCTCCGCAGGTACTTCTGTTGAATCTCCAATTTCTAGTGATTCTTCATGATCATTTGAACATTGTAACATCAAAACCTTTGGTGCCTGTGGTATGTACTGGCCCAAATCTGTTTCGCAAAACATAATTTCATTGTTTTCCCCATTCTCAGTAATCATTAGTCTAAGTCTAGGCGTACTTTCAATTCTGATCTGGTTGGGAATACCCTTCCAAGGCAACCACATATGTGAAAAGTTAGTGGCGAAGTAGCCGTTCAATCTGCGAGTCCAGTCTCTTCCTAAAACCATACCGTATCCATCAGGAATATCAACTACAGAAATGTCAATGAACTGTTGAATCCTTGGATTGGTTGATAATTGCATATGGATGTTGTTTAATTCTCCTATGACTGGGACTTCTGTCTTATCTAATTGTGTTACTTTCTTGTTTGTTCTTGTGGGTGTCAGTCCCAATTTGCGGCAAATTGCTAAAGGCATTACGTTGCTGGATGCTCCTAAATCAATTAGACAATTGTGTAGGAGTTTGTTGAAAATCCAGAGTGAGATGAGGAAAGGAGCTAGCTCATCTTTTCCCTGATAGAATATCACGGGGCTTCCCTTTTGCGTGCAAGCTTCGGCCTCCTTGGCTTTAACCCTAGTGTTCTTCTCAATCTGTGGAGTCTTTGCTCCTTTTGCTGGATTCTCCGTCTTGTTCTCTTTTGAACTTAGACATACTTGTTCAAGTCTAGCCATCTTCTGGCCTGGCATCTCTATGCCTTCTTTCACTTCATACATACCTCGAGTTCCTTTAGAACTCCGATGTCCTTCTTGAGTAGATTGGAATTGTTCATTTGGACGACGTTCACATTGTTTGTGGAACTAGCAGCCTTGTTGACTAAATCTTGCGTTGTGTCCTTCAAGCTGTCAAGGAACGTATTCCTTATCTCTGGAACCTTCATTAATTCAAACAATGACACATTCACCTTGATTTTCTTTACTTCTTCCGTAACATATTGACTCAATCTTCTCAATTCATCCTTAGGAGGGGTAGGATTACTAGCATTACTACTAGCAGTATCTCCTTGCCTGTATTGTGGCGCATCTCTCGAAAGAGGTGGGTTATTGCTTGCATTTGGATGTGGTCGCGTGTGGAAGTTATGTGGAGGAACTGATGAGGTCAAAGGCTCTTGATTTTTCCGATAGTAAACTTTTGGTGGATTATTGCCTGTCTGTTGGAATGCTTGAATTTCTTTTACACCTTCGACCAACATGTTGTTATTCAATGGCGGGAAGTAGTAATTGGTCGTGTCTTCTATAGGTCCTTCAGCAACTGTGTATGAGTAGACGGTGGGTGGCGTCTCCACGGGTCCATTAGCTGACGCTGGTGGAAATCTTTGACTGTGTTGATACTGTGGGTATTCTTGAGGTATTCTGGAGGTAAATACTGAGTGCTCTCAATTACAAGGGCCTGATCATATCTTGGCGGAGGGACCAATTCATATCCGGTTACCGGAGGATTTTCTGAATTTCTCCTCACTTTTAAAAATGTCTGCTGCTACTTGAAACTCATGACAATGTAACTCTGAATGCTGATCTGTGTTGTGCAATCTACACCACCTTGATAATGCTGCTTCAGCTAGGAATACCTTGTCGGCAGGACGATTGTCGGCAGGTGGATTATCTAAAGGTGATGGCACATTTCCATTATTAGGTCCAGTGTTCCAAGTCTTTCTTTGAAAGCCTGGGTTATTGTTCAGAAAGCCTTGATTATTTCCTTGAAAATTTTGGTTCTCTCTGATAATTCTGAGTGTCTCTTTGATATCCGGAATGGCCCTGCCCTTGGTAATTTCCTTGAGCTGGCTGATAGTTCTTTTGAAAATTTTGCATTTGGTTAGTCTGACCTTTTAGATGGGTGACTTTAGTTGACAGCCTCTTGACTTGTTCGATCAACTCTCTCATTTCATCCTTCTCCTCCTGAGTTCGTGTGGAAGTTGTCACATTATGGAGATATATCGGCTGTGTCGGTGGCATTTGAGACATGGGCATCCCTGGGTGGAGAACCATTTGATTACTTGGGACTAGATTCATCATGGGTGTTTGGTGGGCCAATGCTCGATTAATATCTTGAATCTGATTTTGAGAGGCTGCATTTCCTAAGTAGTGGAGTGGACCTGGGGCCAAACCTATTCCGAGACCAGTACTGGCCGTGATTGCTGCAGCATATGCTTCTTTCAAATCTACTGGGAGCAGATTTGTCGACTTCGCGAACATGGCAGTAAGACGATCTAAGGCTTCATAATAAATTGGCAATGCTGCTACATTGTCCAACAAATAAGGATCTCTTAGCCGGGTATAAGCCTTGTGGAATCTGTTATTGAATGTGCTAATCAACTCATGTTCCTGCCTTTTGATTTACACAAATTGCCTATACAAATCAGATGGAGCAATGGGTGGCCTAAACTTTTCTAGAAAAGCGGTCTTCATTTGTTGCCAGGTGCGAATGGAATTAGCTGGCAAATGGATATACTAGTAAGAGGCTTCCTCGTCAAATGTGTAAGGAAACAATATGCAAGCAACATCTTCTTCTTGAATGTCTCGGTTTTGAAGAAGATCTTCAAACAGCTTAACATGCTCTTCTGCAGTGTGGTTCAGGTCACCACTATGGAATTTGGAACAAAAATGTTCCGGATTCTTTGGTAGATCATGGTAAACAGCAAACGTCATAGGTGACGCATCAGCTGGACGCCACGCCATTGGAGCGTTCGGTTGAACTGGTTGAACTGGTGGGACTGGCTGCGCAGCCACTATAACTTGTTGATGATCTAGTTGGTTGGCACTTGGTGAGTTTTGGAAAAGACCAAAAGAATCTTCTTTGCTTGGTACTTGTGCGCTTGATGATGCTTCCTGCAATGCTTTTCTCTGCCTATTTCTGTGGGGAGATAGCTCAACAAATTCCTTGAAAGAATTGGGAGTGGATCTGGTGACTCTTCGAAACTTCTCTGCTGAGAAAGAACCAATTCGATCCAGTGTATTCTACTTTAAACTTGTCGGGGTGGTGCAGGAGCTGCTTCCGGAGCTTGTTGATTCACTTGTCGGTTTGCTTGATGATTTTGCTCTCGTTGAAGTGCTTCAAATCTCTCAACAAGGAGATCCCTCTAAATATTGAAATCAATTCGTTGTGCTCTTTCTTCTTCTTCTTCAAGGATAAATCGCATGCGAAACCAATCAGGAGCACTTCTTCTCACTTGCCACGCAAGGCTGAACAATTCAGTGATAATGTCCTCTTGTTCGTCGTGAAAACCCAAATTTGGTTGCAACACTGGCTGGGGATCCTGGTTTGGATTAGGAATGTTGGCTGGGAGTCCCATTCTTCATTCTATCATTCAAACTCGAATTGGAAGATGAACTTGCGGCAAATGATCTTTCTATCTCATCAAACTTTTCTTTTAGGCGATCTATCCTTTGCCTTATCAAATCTTTCTTGATTGCTTCTTCGAACCTCTTTCCCTTTTCTTCTTCTCTAGCAAGGACACGACTTGTTTGTCTAAACTCAGCTCGATCTGCCTGCGACTTCCAAGCTAGTGTGTACAACTGATCAATAATATCGGTTGGTGGTTGATCTGGTTGCTCGACAGGTACCTCAAAAGGAAATTCGTGGTAACACCATACTGCGTCATGCTCACTTTGAGAGTAACTTACTATTGTTTACAAACGGCCCTCCTTCTAGCGCCAGCCCAATGTTGAGCATGGGGAGGAGGGTAAAAAGTATCTAAGATTATCTCCACAGATAGCAAAATTTGATAGGACCAAGAATTCCACTACTCAGTTGTTCGCGTCATGCCCTCCTTCTAATGCCAGCCCAATGTTGATGCGTGTTTTATGACACAACAAACATTTTAGAACAAAGTGTCAGAGACGCTCTATTCTCTCTTGAAAAATTACCCTGCCATGAATGTTCAGATTTCCAGACTCTTTCCATGGATTTCTCAGATTTTTCATGAATTTCTCAGATTTCTCATCATTTCCAGTGATCTCTAGACTGTTTTTTTTAGATTTTCCACCATTTTTCTGTGATTTTTGAAAGATTTTTCCAGATTTTTTAACTTTTTCAGTGATTTTCCAGAATTTAGCCATGATTTCAAAAAAATTTCGAATCGATTTTTTAAGAGTTTCGTTGATCTTTTCGAACTTCTGAGTGGATTTTTGAAACTCGAGCCCTTTCCAAATATAGAAACTTTCTAAAAATAGAAATTTTCCAAAAATAACAACTTTCCAAAAATAGACCCTAAAAAACAGGGATCTCAGAATTGCCCAAATGTGCCAAAAAAGTAGGTCCTAAAAAATAGGGGGCCCGGGGTGAAAAACCTTAAAATTTGGGAGGTGTCGGAATTGACCGAAATGACAGTCGATCTTCGTCTCCCAAGCCTTCTAAGCGTGATGGCGACATTTATACAGTGATCCAGGCTGAAACTCATTTGCTTGACTCGGGTGACCATTCAAAATTCAGACTCAAAAGCCCCAGACAGAGAGCAGACAAAACGAGGCACGTGAAAGCAAAACCCCAAAAGGAAAACAACAAAGGTCCCCATTTGCAATGGGGCGAGGTGAGAATTAGGTCACAACAAGTCTCTCAACGTGATGTCGTTATGGAGTCTCTCAACATGATGTCCACAATGGCTACTCCCATGTGTTGAAAGAAACACAAGTACAAGGGTTCATCACGGAGTCTCTCAACGTGATGTCGTCATGAAGTCTCTCAACATGATGTCTCATCTTAGTCTCAGAGATGAACAAGGGCTTGCACCTCATATTTCTTCGACTTAGAGAAATATACACTACAAGGGCTTTCACCTCATATTTCTCTGTCTTAGAGAAATATACACTACAAGGGCTTTCACCTCATATTTCTTCATCTCAGAGAAATATACATTACAACAGATCTTCACGATGCTGTGACTCCCTCTGAAGCTCCCAAGTACTCACATCAACCTTCTGACCTCCTCGTCCAAGATTGGCTCTGTTGGTTTGTTAGACTCCCTCTGAATGTCATTTCCTCCTCTTGAAGAAATTGATCGCAATGACGATCTATATAGGTTCTCCGTTGTTTAGTGTCTTAATCTTTCCCAATCTTCTTTGTGAGGCAAACTCTCCATCCAAGGCTGACCCAACCTTGTTCCCTCGAGAGATGACTCCAGTGAAGAATCATGAAAGTTATGTGTCACCAACTCAGTCCCAAGGCTGCAAGCTATGTCTCCATGTTTGTTCATTTCTTCAGCCTACATGACTTCCTCACAGGATGCATCAAGCTCTTCCTCCCTTGAATTCCTTATGCAATCTCTCATCATCCTTTTGCTCCTCGATCCGTCCTGGAGGCATTTTAGAGAGATTAATAATAGTTCATAGATTTAAACTATCCCGAAGAGAAATACCAATGCTAGAAGCATACACGATTCACTATTTCCAAAATTATTGCATAAATTATTATTGACGACATAAAATTCATGATCAATATTCAAAGGTACAAACATAAGATACTTATCTCTTTATTGTTGGTACACCAATGAGCTAGACCTATAGCTGTGTCTCATCTTCGCCAACTTCAGTGTTGCCATCCCATGCAACCGACCTCATATTTTTCATATCAAACACAATTCAGCTGCTTTAGCTCTTCTTTCCAGCTCTTCATCTGAATCTTGCATCTTGTCATAGCCCCCAAGTCACATTTGAAATCGGCATCTGTCTTAAGGTCTGCTGTCCAATGTCGCAGGGCCAAATGACAATGAAAATCTCCTTCCAACACCTTTAGACTCACCAAGAATAGCTCCCAAGATTGTTCAATAATATCAATCTCACCCAGCAGCATTCCAACACTCTCAAAAGGTGAGAATATAACAGCTATAAGTCTGATAATGACTAATACCAAGTTGGAGGACTCCCAATGACACGGATCACCACCAAACTAACCCAACAATCTCCAAAGAGCCTCTATCTACCAAGGATGGACAAGGAACAGGTCTGTCATAAGTTTTCAGTCATACCCAGGTCTGTACAACACCCCTTTAGGCATCCAAATCCTCCAAGAAACAACTCCAACAGTCACCAAAGATTTCCCCAAGTGAAATCACCCCCAAACAGCCTTGAAACCACCTTTTATTGGCAGCAGTTGGGAAGGAGAAGTCTCATGCCCAGCTCCAAGCATCTGGTATGAAGGTACAGCTCCACAAATCCCACGCAAAAAAAACCTCAAAACACCTCTAAAAACCCAATACAAATTACCCCAAAAATCTGCGCTTCAAAAAAGAACTTTGAAAATCTTCATATTTGAAACCCCAATCTGCAAACTCTGTGAAGAACAATGGTGATTCCTAAGTAGAACTACACCAAGCCAGCTAGTGATTGTCTTTCACATCTGAAACCAATAATCCAATGAGGTTTTTCGACCTCACAAGATTCAAGAAAAAAACATGCAAGTTCACTCCAGCCACATTTCATTATGTGTAATCACAGTGTATGACAAACTCCTCTGGAATGCTTAAACAAATCTGATTGGATTTCTTGAACCCGCTCTGGTACCATGTTAGTTTTCAGATCAGGTTTAACAGAAAGCAGAAAAGTGCAACACATGAACAATAAACATAGTGATTACCCTGGGAAAACCCTCCTTCTTGAGGGAGAAAAACCCAGCAAAATATCTCTTATATACTAGATAAAGAAGTGTAGAAATTCTGCATACAAAATCAGGCCCTAAGCATGGCCGAGTCTCATTCAATGAATAATGTCACTTCTCCTTGAAGCAAACCTCAAGTGCTGTAGATGATACCACTTCTTACAAAAATTGGATCTGCTGCTGCTAGGAATGAACTACTGTTAGAGGTGTGAATTGCTGCTTATGGAAGATGTGAATTTGAATGAATGATTGTGATGATAGAAATGAGAGGTCTTCACCTCCTTTATATACAATGATAGGCAACCTCTTCTCTAGGTCGCCCCCCTTAGGAAATAAAAAATAAAAACTATTATTTTAGTCAAGAAGGCCGACCTGCCTTAGACAAAGATATATTAAGGAGAAAAATATCTCCTGCAGCAGCTACAACACTAACATCTTTATTCCTATTGTTCACCATTTTTGTAGATTTTCTTCAAAGTTAGCATGCTCAAAGCACATGAATTTCATTTTGAAAGGGAATCTGTTAGGTTTTGGTTCTTTAACAGTTTCTTGCCAAATTGGCGAATGACCAGAATTGGCATAAGCAAGGACATTGGAGTAAAATGTGACTATACTAAAACCTGCTTTGAGTTGGTTAAGAAACTATCCAAATAGACTCGGACGCATGCTGTGTCAAGCCTCCTATAGCTCCAAGTGAACCAACCCTATTTTAGTTTTATGACAACAAAAGCTTTATTTGAACCAAAAGCTCCAAATCCTTCGGAACTAGAGGATGACATATTGCACCCTCAGATTTCTCCTCTTAGAAGAGGGTTGCATTAAAATCGCATCCTACAATTCATGCCTCATTTAGGTCCTGCCTTATAAAAGCGCTCAAATTTTCCCATAGTTATGCCTTGCCTCTCTTTGAAGAAGGGCTACAAACATTAGAGAGAATCGCCTTAGCATTCTCCTGCATGCCTACTAACATCACATGAAAGGTTTGTTGAGTACAAGTCAAAACTGACCCTTTCTAACACAATTCATCCCATAGCACTGCTAGACCCCTCCATTGCACCTACTATGGCCATTGCTTATCCTTTCACTCATGTGCAATAACTGTTTGTAGAGTTTATCCATGGTTCTTATCTGGATTTAGTTTGTTGAATGAGCAAAATGCCCAAGACATTTTCCTCATCGAACCACTAATTGCTTTACTAAGCAATGCTTGTTAGTTGCATTCAAGCTCTTGATAGGAATTCTTGCGTAGGTGGCCAACTCCTTGCAGCTTGTGGAAGTCAAATAGTAAAGATAGGAACCCAAATAATCACTGATTCCCATCATCACACTCTATCTACAGAACACTTTGAGGCAACTTGTATAAGTGAATCCACAATGGCGCATTCTTCAAAAGTTATATTTGCAGATCAAAGCTTAGAGATAGACTTGCAAGAACATGGTTGAACTACCCATAAATGATAGGCCCCCTTCAAGAACTTTTTCCCTATCTTCCTTGACTAGAAGGTGATATGTATGAAACCTAGTAAAAAAATTAATGATCAGTCGAGGGTAGTCTGACTATTGTTGTCCAACTCAATATTTGACTTGATCCATTGATGATCATATACCAATCAATTTGGCAATGATCACTTTCCTTTTGAATTCCTTGACCGAAAGAACTAACAACCTATTTGGAATGAAGATGTTTGGGGTATCTTTAGAAACATTGATTTTCACATTCTATTTTGAAACTTGATGCAAAATCTCCTTCTCAAATGAAATCTTCTCTTCCTCCAAAGTTTATCTGCCACTTCAATTAATTTTCCCAACTCCTTGATTTTTTCTGGGGCATCATCTAGTTTGAAAGAAGATTGTTTTGCTGCCCCTTCCACATCACCACATCTGCTAAGTGATTGTTTGTGCTTTGGCGTCTGCTGCCCTTGCCTGCACCCTCCTAACTGCCTTGACTTTGGCACCCAAAACCCTCGGTTTTGATCCTTACTCACTTTGAAATTGCTATTCTTAGTCTCCTGCCTTGTACTCCTTTTGCTGCTGCTTGGCTTTTTTTCACTTTCTGCCATCCCTGTTCAAATATATATGATTTAAATTAAGAATAAAATAATTATACAATGGTTCTGTGACTTAAAAAAATATAAAATGTTTAGAATAAAAAGCTAGCATTTTAAAGTTAAGAAGTAAATGTCCACAGTAATAAAGATCAGTTATGTTAATATTTAACAATCATTGTCATGACATAAACAGTTAAAGTTTAAACCATACTTACTATTTTAAAATATGATACAAGTAACAAGAGTACTTAGAAGTAGCTACATATGCGTGTGTGAATGCACATTAATGTTAATAATATATCCAGGCCATATGGTTAATTAGTGTTGGGATTAGGTGCCATACACTTTGCAATTTCAGATATTCTTATTGTAATTTGTATTAATTTGTATTTGACAAGTTGCAAGAAGCACTTAATGTTATGGAAGTCAAATGCAACTTTCAATCAATTGATGAACTTTAGTACATGTAGACATCATAAGAATTTTTATTTTTTCTCTTCTTACTAGTACCTCTTTGGGTATCTATTAGAAAATTTTGGCTAGAAAAAACTATATTACATGTCTATTAGTGTACTTATTTAATTCTTTTAGCTCTTGGCAACCTGATATTAGCTCTGTTATTGTGTAACATTTATGCTTGTTATACCTTTACATGTTCCCCCAAAAAACTGTAAATGACTGTGGGACTTGGTTCATCATTTACAATCTTCTGACTTTATACTTTGAGTTTTGATATCGATAAAACATTCTCCTCTTGCTGGAGGCAAGGGTAGTTTTTAAGGTCTCTCTCTTTCTGTAAAAGCATAGCAAATTTCACTGAACCTAGAAAAAATATTTTAAAATTCAAAGGTGGGTTTTTAATTAAAATGCTGATGTGAAATATAATTATCTATTGGTAGGCTCCATTTAATTATACAACCTGCTTTCAATTTATTGATTAGTTTAGAATTTGGTTGTCTTTGCTATAAAAGCTGTTGGAGAACCTTCCTATATGAGTTATTGGGATGCATTGTTGCAGATGAACTCTTTGGATTCTCTACTCAAGGTCTGCCACCTAGTTGACACAAGCGAAGTGTTTCTTTTGTCTGCTTATGAAGCTCAACGATTTGATACAAGCATTCTATCTGGTCATTCCATTGCAGACCTTGGTTGTGAGCCCATTCTGCACATGAGGCAGTTTCAGGTGAATCCCGGATGACCTATTACATGGCATCTCCATTGATGTTATTGTTTCCAATTTTGCATTATTCCTGGTAGTCCATGCTAGAGACATTTGTTTTCCATTATCTTGTATTTGATTGGAGCAATTGGATTTTTTGCAGTCAAGCAGAAGGCTGCCGGATAAACTTGTACATCAAGTACTCAAAAGAAACTGTGAGTGAAGGGATTGCCTGTTGACAGTTTCTAGGAAGATTCATTTTTGACATGCTGCTTTATTTCCAGCCATTTTTCTTTTGAAGGTTCAACCTTGTCTCTATGGTTAAAATGCATCTCTAGAAGAGGTTCTTTCATAATAAAAACCGAGTTCTTATGGTTCTGAAGGGTAATTCAAATTATCCTGGCTGCAGTAACTGAATACAAATCACTTTTACTGCATTGAAGAAAATAATGGAGCTCTGAAATACATGGGCCTCATGGGTGCCCATTTGCATTTTTCAATATACTCCATCAATGTAAAAGGTTTTAGGAAAATACACGGGACTTGGAAATTTTTGTTTTTTCTTCAATAACTTGGTCATTACAATGTATATCATATTTTTGACTAAATATCATGCGGAGGGAAAGTTGGAGTTCAGAGATGTCATTGACAAATTTGGAGTTACAATACTGATATGACCTATTATTAAGAATAGATAGATGTGAAAAATTTAAAAATGTGAGGTGGGTCGTGATACTTCAATGCAACTTTTTTTTTTATATTGAAACAATGCTAATGATACAAAAGGCAACAAAAGCTGCCAAAAGAGAGAGAAATAACAACATAGCCAACGAACTGCCAGCTAACAGTCAACAACACGAACACAAACAGCCACTAAAAGCAGCAGCTAACTAACACTAAAGAAAAACAGAAGCTGAAACGGATACAACAAATAGTGCAGCAGACACTGCTAAGAGTACAAACCACTATCCAATTCTAAACTTCAACAATTTCTGAAGCTGATTTGAACAATAAGCATCATTTTTATGAAGTTGCAAAATCTGCCATTTGATTGTATCCAAATGATTGCTGCACTTCATACTCGCCTTATTGCCTCCCTGCAATTGAGAACATAAGAAAACAATTTGCAAAATGATGTCAGAGTAAAACCGTAGCATTCCTGTTTCCAGATTAACATTATGATCTGCAAAAACAGCCAAACATCTACTTTTCCACAAATTAAAAAGCACAATCTGCTGTACAGAATCAGCAACAATGTTATTATGCAAACCAACACCCAAAATTGCTTCTTTCCAGCTTAAGATATGCCCAAAAATTGCAGGGAGGTAAGCAAAAACAGCCCTCCATTTCCTCTTAGCCACAAAACAGTCCCAGAAGATATGTTTCAAGTTTTCAATACGTTTACAAAAGGGGCATTTAACATCATGAATATGCATATAACCCAGTTGATCACCAACTGGTAACTGGTAACTAGTAACTTCAATGCAACTTGAATTTTTTAATTGAGAACCATTTGAAATTACTGTTCAAGTTCTTAAGTTGGCATTTGATTTTCATATTAAAATGTAGTTAAGGGAGGCGTGTCTTTCAATTCGGGGAAATTTAGATACAATTATTTCACTTTCTTATTTAATAGTTGGTCCAATGATCTATTTCTTGTTTTATTGTGCATTGGAACTTTGGTTTATTAAATTGTCACGACTCAGAACAGATTGAGAGGCAAGTTGACGTATGGTTTAATGTTTCTCTGATCGATATTCCTTATGCCAGTTATAAAAGATTGGTATTTCTTTTCCTATCTTAGGTCTGCATATAGATAATATCTATGTAATTCTAAGAAAATATATTTTCCTGCTGAATTTTGCAGCGACCATGGCATTTAAGATTGGATTACTTGTCAAATATACATTTTAAAAGTTCTTTTTGCATTGTAGCCTTTGGGACCATGCACACACACACATCCATGCCTAGTCAGACGGACATGTACATGCGCATGTGCACACACTTTTGCTCACACAAATGTTAAAAACATGTTTACAATGAAAAAGCTAGCATTTTAAAGTTGACATTATAACATAACACCCCATCCCCCATGCCACTCCCCTGACAAAAGGCACCGACGGAAAGACTTGACGGACCATGCTGACGAGTGTTTAGGTGCTTGCCGTTTGGAGTGCCGCTACTTGTCCCGTTGTTAGGAAAATGTGGCAGCGTCGATGGGTTTTCATAATCATAATTTGGAATGGACAAAAAGCCCAAAACATCGCCATTTTCGACATTCACATTTTGGTGGTTGCTAGAGAGTGTAGAAGGGAGTTGTAGGCGTTCAGAGGCCGAAGCAGAGCGACCACTCTCCCTACCAAAACACATTTGATAGGCAGGAGTAGCTAGCTAGTAGGTATGTATATTTGCTAGAAATATATGCCATTTTGCCATTCTGCCTAGGAACTAGAAGAATTGAACGACTATTCGTTGCGAAGATGGGTTTTCATTGATGGGAAAACAAAATGTTTTCTTTGCGAAAAGGGGTTTTCATTTGAAATTCAGAGCTGTTTACGTGTTTTTGTGTTGAGAGTTTTTAAATTTTGCCATTTTAATGTTCTCACAACACAAAACTTTAAATGACAACCCATTGCATAAATGAGTGAAATAACTTAATAACGTTTAGAGAAACCAAAAAACATGCAAAATATATAACCAGGTTGGAAAACACAATGTGGGTTCAATAATGAAATGATATATTTTTTAAAATCACATAAAGCCCATAATGTTGTCATTTTCGACATTCTCATTTTGAAAGTTGCTGGCGAGTTGGGAAGGGAGTTGCAGGGGTTCAAAGGCTGAAGCAGAGCGACCATTCTCCCTACCAAAACACATGTGATAGGGGCGGGTAGCTAGCTAGTAGGTATGTATATCTATCAAAAATATATGCCATTTTCCCATTTTGCCTAGGGACTATGAATAATTGAACTACTTTTCATTGCGAAGATGGGATTTCATTGACGGGAAAACAAGGGTTTTTATTTGCCCTCAATGTGTAGAGGGTTTTACAACATTGTGTGGGTTGGAGGTTTCATAAATTATGTACTCACTTCCCACTGTGTTTTCCAACTTGCAATCATACTGTGAATGCATATTTGGATCATATTAAGAAATTGAAACACAATTTTTACTTTGTGTAAGACTTGTTATAAATTTTGAAGCTTCCTTTCATTACATTTGGAGTGTCTAAATAACAAAAGCTTTTCAAGACATTCACATTGTTCTATAAAATTCTAGGTTGGAAAACATTGGGTGTTATAAAACTTGTAACTCACATACTATTCTAAAACCCTTTATAAGTAACAATCCAATTGCTAAGTCACCCCTCACCTCAATTTGGTATGTTTTTTGATTGTTTTGAGAACCTTTTGTGAATTAGATGGTAAGAATGTAATGACATTGGAAAGCACTAGGTATTATGAAACCTGCAACCCACATAGTGTTGTAAAACCTTGTAGATGTAACAACCCAATTGGTTAGTCACCACATGTGCCTAAACGTACGTTAGCGCGACTTGTCAAGTCTTTTTGTTGGTGCATTTTGTTGAGAGAGTGGCATGGGGGATGGGTGTTATGTTATAATGTCTATACATAGGTGCGTTTTGAACATATTGAATGAAATAAATGAAAAACCACATTGTGTTTTCCAACCTGCAATTATATTTTGCATTTATTTATAAATCATATGAGGAAATTGAAATGCAACTTAGTGTAAGTGGGACTTGCTTTAAATTGTGAATGTGAATGAACTTCACTATATTCTTACTATCTACAAAACTAAAGGTTTTCATTAGACTCATGTTGTCTACATATAATTTTGCCAAACTAATAACTTGTAATTTTCTTGTGGCACACTGCACCAAAGTTGCCTTGTCCATCAAAACCTATTCAAGAACTTCCCTAACATTATTATCCTTTTCACAGAGAGTACAAAAGTAATTTGAATAATCTTGCTCCTGAAGCAAAACTTTTAATGCATTTCAAATCAATGTTCACCAAACTTGGGCTGAATCCTCTTTTATCTCTTTCAATTGAAATGAGGAAAGCAGAGTTAGCCAAGGTGTAGTGATAATTGAGTGGAATGCATTAAAAGTTGCTTCAAGAGCAAGAATATTCAAATTACTATGTACTCTTTCTGAAAAGGATAATAAGTTAGGGAAGTTAGAGAAAAGGTTTGATGGACAAGACAATTTTTGGTGTAACGTGTCATAGGAAAATTACAAGTTATTAGTCTAGCAAGTGACACTTATGAAGCTTCAAAAATAATAGATAAAGCGGTTATTATAGTTCATAATGGAAAATATACTACTGTGTTGTAGAAGTTATTCATGATAGAATTTACTTGTTCAACTCCACCCATAGTAGCATCTCTCACTTTCTTTGCCTGCACAAATTCTTGTGCAATACAAAACCTCTTTAGATTGTCCAGTTGTGCATTGCCATTTTCCCTTTGCATATACTACACATGCACCCTGCTTGACTTCTCAAGAGCATGGAGGATGTCTTCAATCAATACATTATCTATCTCACTCACTCTGCTCTGCTTCTTTGTGATGTCCTCGAATTTTAATAAGGCCAAAAAGGAGATTTGATTAATTATTTGAATATTAAATTGTCTTAATTAAAGACTTTTAATTAATTAATTAATTAATTAATTATAAAATGTGACTTTATTAAATCATTAATAAATATTATATTTTAATAAAGTCATTAATTAAAAATAATTCAGTTACTAAAACTGAAAGGTGACGTCTTAAGAAGGGTATTGGGGAAGCATTTGTCATCACGAAGAATTGAATACAGTTTGGTTTTTGGACTTTGGAATTTCTGAGAATGGAAACTCTCAGGATTTCTGCAACCATGTAAGGATGAAACCCCTGGCATGGTTCTTCTGAATTATTTTAGTCTTATAATCAGGAGAGAATAATTATATTCAGTGAGGCGGAATGTGCTCTGTTTGAGAAGTGAATAAAAGAGGGTTTCAGGAAGCACGGGTTATTAAATACTGGCACTACCACTGCGGAATGTGGGTTGGTGAATTGACAGAGGTGTTGTCTGAGTCGGGCAAGTCAATCATTCATCACGGAGAAGCCCGACATTTGTAAATTATTCATAAGATACTTTCGGGATTATTGTTCGCTGATATTGCCAAGACTGGAAACGGTAGATACTATCGGGAGATATATTTGGGAGCATGGGTTTCATATATTCCGATTTGCATATGCCATTAATACTGCGCTATAATCACAATCACCCATTTGGATGATTCGAGGGGATATTGATGGATCCTATGTTACCGTTATATGTGTGGAGTTTGTTCTCTAAACTGGCAGAAGCCATTGGTGTTATTGGGGAACTTGTCTCATTCACAGCAATGAATTGGTCATGGCGACTCTTCATCTCCTAACGTGAATTGTTCTGGGCGTGTGTATGCTCTTTGTGCGGCTATACTCAGATTGTCATTGTATATGGGTGTCTTTTCTGGAAGTTTGGAGAATGAAAGACGTGTGAAATAATTCCTGTGCCAAGGGGAATCATATGTGTTCTAGTGACTTAATATATATCGAGCCTCTTTTGTGGAGACAAATTGTGGGATGTGCAAAGGCGGAGACAAAGCATAATAAATACACAGACATCTTCATCGGGATTGTCATTGATGCCAATCTGATATGTTGACTGAAGCCTCGAATCTTCATGTCCCTTCTTTCACAGCTGCTGAAGTATGATAGGAGGGCAATAATTACAACTTGAACTTTATTCTGTGATATTACATTCTGTTATATATCTCTGGCGGTATATATATTTAAGGCTCAAGGTCTGCATTTACCTAAATGCATTATTACCTGCGTCGCCGGAACTTCAATATATTTGGGTTTGTATATATATAATGTTGGCTTGAATCTCTGATATATGTTATCAGATATGTGTAGTTGGGTTATATGTAAACTGCCACTATCTATGCAGTAAGGAGTCATGGGAATTATGATCGGGAGAGTGGGATTTCGCTCCACAACAGAATCGGTGCCCTTCAGACCAGACTGATATGATTATATATAGAGCAATCGTCTCGGGTATGTCAACTATCTTTTGGAATTAACTAAATAAATGTATGACCATTTCCTGCACATCTATAAGGCATCAGATATATTTTGTACAATGTTCAATGAAACACAATTTCATGTTACATAAGTATGCTTGTTGTGCTCTGTTCCTTATTGCTATATGAATTCACTCATATCTGAATACACATATACCTGCAATGTGATGAAATTGAGACACTGGTTTGAAGTTATTGGCAAACACAAGATCACTTTAATTCTGCATATCCTAGGAGTTTAATTATTTTAGACCAGATCGTTAATTTGGGCATACAACATAAACAACTATTACAGAGCAAACCTTAAGATTAGTTTGAAAAATTAAATTGTCAAACTTGGGAAATTGAAAATAATCTTGGCTTCAGAGGCTGGGGTTATTACAGTGGTATCAGAGCCACTATCCTGCCATCCTGAGGGTATTCAGCTACGACAATGGATAGAATGCAGAACAAAAGATTGATTCCTGCCTTTCTTACTGACTCATCAGCAAAGGAAAAGAAGTTTAGTTTGGAGAAACATTTGGAAGACCTTGCTCAATTGCAACAAAAGATGGCTTGTGGTTTTGCTCAATCACAACAGAAATTTAACTGGGATTTGCACCATCTTGCTAATTCGTTGTCAAGAGAATCTCAGCATACTAATGACTCTTCCACACCTACAACTAAAGGAACTCATGATTTGTTTGCACATGGAGAGTATAGGGAGATTTGCAAAAATCTTCATGAAGAATTTGAGATACATGCTGATGTATATGAAGATAAAAGGACAGATTCTTGTAATGATAAACAGTTGCTTGACAACAACTTTGTCCAGTCATTCTTGAGGGAAGATCATAATGCATCCATAAGCGAGCTGGTTGAAGAGTGTAATGCATCCTCAAATGAAAGGGAAAATTCCAATGTTAACAAACCTTCTACACATGAAGACAAATCATAAAAGGTAGTTCATGGCAGCTTTGAACAAAAACCTCTTGTATTGGAAAATCATTTTATGGCGAAGGAAGCAAAGATTGTGAAAGTATTATCAAGGATGTATGATACTCATAAGCATGTTGAAGACCTCATTAGGATAGCCCAAATTGAGGAAAGGCGAACAGGAAAGATATCTGGTATTTCTCATACACATTTGCAGTCCATCAAAGAAGTGTTGGAATTCATAAAAGGCGATTACTTGCAATTACTAAGAGATAGAGACATGGCTGTCAAATTGGTGGGGACAAAGATAAGGAAATTGTCGATCTTCGCCTTCAGTTGAGTATAGCTCATAATTTAGTGTGCAAAGCAGAAAATCAGTTGTGTGTTGTAGCCACTTTGCAAGAGCGAGAAGTCAATGCTAGAGACATGGAACCTGAACAATTTGATGAAGATGGTTTGGAACAAGGAAAGAAAGTAGATATAATGGCTACAGGTGAGGTTTGTAAAAATCCTTGTGAAGAATTTGATAGACAGGAAAATTCGGGTCATGAAGGCAAAATGATACAATCAGGTGTAATCTTACTAGAGGAACCACATGTAGCATTTGCGAAAGAATGCAAAAGTTTTATGGTGGGTGGCATAAAGATTTCAACTAATAAATCTTATGAAGGCATGGGTTTTATCGGTGCTCCTTTGGTTGATCACAACGCTGTCCCATCATTCATGGTGGAAGATGTGAAGGAAGAGTTTGTAGCTTCAAGCAATAGGCAGGGTACGGTAGCTCTCGGAGAGATTATTGATGAGCATGATTCTGATTTCTTGAGTTTGGCCGGCAGTTCTTTGTCATCACATGAACCTTACAGTGAAGTCATCCATGAGAAGCTTTATGAGTATTCAGATTGCTCAGAGTCTGATTTTGTATCAGCAATTGATGAAGAGCATGAGGTTGATTTGATTAGTGATAGTTTGGACTCCAAAAGCAATTGTATGGATGCATCTTCAAGTGTGATCATTGACTCTCAAAGTGGCATCACTCCTACACATGTTGAAAAATCAGAAGTGGGCATACAAGACTAGGGAATTGTGGATCTTCATCTTTAGTTGAATATGTCTCATCATAAATATGATGGAAGAATTGAGGAGCTTCACGAGGAAACAACTTGCAGCTTGATGACTTCATTTGATGTTGAGTTAGGTGAGACACTACCACTTCTCTCTTGGAAGGACCAGGAGGAAGATCAAGATTTGGAGGTGTTTAGTGACTCCAAAGAAAGCATGGAGGAATCCCGAATGCTCGTTTGGGACAACAGTTTACTTTCCCATCCTCACGAGTATGTTGTTTATGGTCATGAAAAAGTTAATAATATATATTCAACCATTGTTGACAACCCTCTTTTTGAGTTGAGTTCTGACTTAACTTTAGATAATCCACTCTTTGAGTGGGATGATGAGGAGGATCTTGATCCTAATGGCGCAAATGATATGTGGGTTTCAGGTGTGGGATGTGATTGTAAAGTTGAGCATACAATTAGTGGACTAGCCACTAATATCTTGTCTTCATATGCACATATTGATTTCCATAGGGCAGATTTGGTTGAGCCTTTGAATTTTCATGTGAGTTTGAGGAGTTATTTTTTTTAGAGGCTCACATGGTAGAGTTTACGTCTTTTAGACCCACTTATGAAGGAGTATGCAGGAATGGTGGCATTGCTGGTTCATATCTGTTTGGGCATGTAAACACTCTTGGAGATGATTCACTACTCTCTTATAATGCATATGGAGCTAATGGGGCATGCATGATCATAGTTCCTTCTGCTGAATGGAATTTTCTTTTAGCAGTTGATTGGAGAAGTCGGAGGGATTTGCATCATCCTTTCCATGATGGGGGTAGACATAGTGATGAGCTTCTATCATCTTCTGACATTAGAGGCATTTGTGGCTTTGTCCGGAGTGAGGTTCTCAGTTGGATATATGATGCTTGGGTTCATAACAACAATACATGGCAGATCGACATGATTGATTGGGATCCGAGGATTTGTTTGACGGATGAAATGCTTCAAAGGTCATTGCACCATCACAGGATTATTATGATATGGGATCTAGGAATTTGTTTGATGGGCAGAGTGCTTCACAGGTTGTTGCATCAGGGCAGGTTGACTGATGATAGTTATGTCAGAGTAGCGCAACAGATTGGCAAAGCAGTGTTTCTGAGGTTGGTTTGGGATTTGGGTATTGTCATGATTGTTTTGATTGCTTGGGACAAGCAATCTCCGGGAAGGGAGGACTGTGATGTCCCTGAATTTTAATAAGGCCAAAAAGGAGATTTGATTAATTATTTGAATATTAAATTGTCTTAATTAAAGACTTTTTATTATTTAATTAATTTATTATAAAATGTGACTTTATTAAATCATTAATAAATATTATATTTTAATAAAGTCATTAATTAAAAATAATTCAGTTAATAAAACTGAAAGGTGACGGCTTAAGAAGGGTATTGGGGAAGCATTTGTCATCACGAAGAATTGAATACAGTTTGGTTTTTGGACTTTGGAATTTCTGAGAACAGAAACTCTCAGGATTTCTACAACCATGTAAGGACGAAACCCTTGGCATGGTTCTTCTGAATTATTTGTCTTATAATCATGAGAGAATAATTATATTCAGTGAGGTGGAATGTGCTCTGTTTGAGAGTGAATAAAAGAGGGTTTCAGGAAGCACGGGTTATTAAATACTGGCACTACCACTGCGGAATGTGGGTTGGTGAATTGACAGAGGTGTTGTCCGAGTCGGGCAAGTCAATCATTCATCATGGAGAAGCCCGACATTTGTAAATTATTCGTAAGATACTTTCGGGATCATTGTTCGCTAATATTGCCAAGACTGGAAACAGTAGATACTATTGGGAGATATATGTGGGAGCACAGGTTTCATATATTCGGATTTGCATATGCCATTAATACTGGCACTATAATCACAGTCACCCGTTTGGATGATTCATCGAGGGGATATTGATGGATTCTATGTTATCGTTATATGTGTGGAGTTTGTTCTCTAAACTGGTGAAAGCCATTGGTGTTATCGGGGAACTTGTCTCATTCATAGCGACGAATTGGTCATGGCGACTCTTCAACTCCTAACGTGAATTGTTCTGGGCGTGTGTATGCTCTTTGTGCGACTATACTCAGATTGTCATTGTATATGGGTGTCTTTTCCAGAAGTCTGGAGAATGAAAGACGTGTGAAATAATTCCTGTGCCAAGGGGAATCGTATGTGTTCGAGTGACTTAATATATATCGAGCCTCTTTTGTGGAGACAAATCGTGGGATGTGCAAAGGCGGAGACAAAGCAGAATAAATACACAGACATCTTCACCGGGATTGTCATTGACGCCAATCTGATATGTTGACTAAAGCCTCGAATCTTCATGTCCCTTCTTTCACAATTGCTGAAGTATGATGGGAGGGCAATAATTACGGCTTGAACTTTATTCTGTGATATTACATTCTGTTATATATCTCTGGCGGTATATATATTTAAGGCTCAAGGTCTGCATTTACCTAAATGCATTATTACCTGCGTTGCCAGAAACTTCAATATATTTGGGTTTGTATATATATAATGTTGGCTTGAATCTCTGATATATGTTATCAGATATGTGTAGCTGGGTTATATGTAAACTGCCACTATCTATGCGGTAAGGAGTCATGGGAATTATGATGGGGAGAGAGTGGGATTTCGCTCCACAACAGAATCGGTGCCCTTCAAACCAGACTGATATGATTATATATAGAGCAATCGTCTCAGGTATGTCAACTATCTTTTGGAATTAACTAAATAAATGTATGACCATTTCCTGCACATCTATAAGGCATCAAATATATTTTGTACAATGTTCAATGAAACACAATTTCATGTTACATAAGTATGCTTGTTGTGCTCTGTTCCTTATTGCTATATGAATTCACGCATATCTGAATCACATATACCTGCAATGCGATGAAATTGAGACACTGGTTTGAAGTTATTGGCAAACACAAGATCACTTTAATTCTGCATATCCTAGGAGTTTAATTATTTTAGACCAGATCGTTAATTTGGGCATACAACATAAACAACTATTACAGAGCAAACCTTAAGATTAGTTGGACAAATTAAATTGTTAAACTTGGGAAATTGAAAATAATCTTGGCTTTAGAGGCTGGGGTTATTACATTCTTTCAAGTGTTTTTAGAGAAGATTCCTTTTTCATTCCATGCATTCTAGTACTTACTGCCTCTGTTTTGCATTACCATTTTCCAATTTCATATAGTGCACATGCTCCTTCGTCAACTTCTCAAGAGCAGGAACAATCTCTTCAATCAATACATTATCTATCTCATTCACTTTGGTTTGCTTCTTTTCAAGTGTTTTTAGAGTAGATTCCTTTTCCATTACATACTTTCTATTACTTGCTGCTCAAGTTTTGCGTTGCCATTTGCCCATTGCGCATACTGCACACACACCTTTCTCAACTTCTCAACAACATGGATAATCTCTTCACTCAATACATTATCTTTTATCTATCTCATTCAATGTGGTTTGCATGAAATTTGAAGGGGATCTTCATTACATTCTTACTGTGTACTAAAGAAAACTTCTTCATTACGTTCATACTATATATATATAACTGCATGTTGGAAAACATTGGGTGTCTAATCAAATTGAGCTGAGTGGTGACAAACCAATTGGGTTCTTACTGCGTTAATCATAAAAGGTTTTGATTACTTTCATACTGTTTTGTAAAATTCCATGTTGGAAAACACTTGGTGTTATAAAACCGACAACCCACATACTGTTCTAAAACCCTTTACAAGTAACAACCCAATTGCTTAGTCACCCCTCACCTCAATTTGGTATGTTTTGTGTATTTCCCACCTACAACTCTTCCTTGTGCTCTTCACCCTTTAGGTTCGAGCATGCAGAATGAGATAACTCATAACACAAAGTGTTTTCCAACCTACAATTATTTTGTGCATTATCATATTTAAACACATGTTCTCAAAAAACAATACTTATTACAATTTTCAATGAATGCCTTAAGTCAGCTTGCAATGCCTGTGGGTGCACAAAATCTAGAGAAAGGGACACCTTCTCATGCAAGTCACTAGGCTGATAAATTTTATGGTGAAACTCCTCCCGCAACACGGGAAATTCAATTTGATAGCGCTGCCATCTCCTCACTTCTCTTGTCATAATGCTTCCTCCTGTTAGTCAGTTTCATCACTTTTACCCCTCGTCTTGGAAGGCCTTGCACTATGCTGTCCCATCATGTTATGTATGTTTCTATGTATGTTTTTATGCTTTTTTTGTGTGTTACATGCCTATGGGAGATGTGTTTTATCGAAAGATTACTTGCTATTTTTTGGTCAATCAAGGTGATCACCAAGGTTTTCATTGACTTCTTAACCTTTATTCTTGCATAATTGATGCACACTGTGATTTGCAACCAATGTGTCTTGCAATAATCTGTATTTTTTAGTTGTCTATACAAGTAATGATATTGTGATATGTCGAATGTAAGCGTTAGAAAGCAAGCACCAAGTGAAAGAGTGCAAATAAACACTAAAACAACCTACACCTCAAGATTAGCCTAAGTTGGAAACAACACAAGATGAAAGCAACAAAATGGAACTCTATACCTTGCGTCGAATCGATCCTTTGGTTGGCCCTTCGATCTTTGGTGTGTATGCTCCTTGGATGGCAAGTAGATGCAAGCTAAATGGTGTTGTGAGGATGAGTGCAAGTGGATGAAAACAAGAAAATGGCTAAGTATAAGATGAGAAACAAATTTGCAAGAGTTTGGCTAGCACAAATGATCTCTCCAAAATGAGAGAAAAGAGGGGGTATTTATAGGATTTTTGAGAGTTCCTAGGGGAAAATGGAGGGTCAAGATTGAGCCACCAAACATCAAGATGTAGGGCTAAGGTGAGTTGAGAACTCACAAGCCCTCACATCTTGACATGTGGCATGTGATGAAGCCCTAAAAGGTGAAGTGGACATGAGGTGGAAGGAGGACATGACATGGAGAGGGGTACAAAGTACCTTGGGATTGGACAAGATCTCATAAAGGAGGTCCTTGTCCCCATGTGGGTGAGAGGACATGTGAGGAATTAAAAATTCCTCAAATATTCTCATGGGGAAGAGGGAAGGAATTTAAAATTTCTTAAATGCATTGGGGGATTAAAAGGTGAATTAAAAATTCACATAGGGAAGTGGAGTGCCTTGTCCAAAAGGAGAAAGCCTTTAATAAGGTTGACTTAAGGACACATGTCATAAAGGACATGGGGAAGAGAAAAGGAATTTAATATTCCTTGGAAGGATAAAATGAATTAAAAATTCCTTGAGAGGTTGATTAGGCTAGTTAGTGGAGGATTAGAGGATGGTTAGGTGGCTAAGAGAGATTATAGGCCAACTTGCAAAAGTTGGAGGATGTGACACATCCTAATCAAGGATTAGGCATGTGCACATCCTAATGATGGGATTAGCAGAAGGATTAGGATAAGATAAAAATGATGGAGGATGTGACATGAAGGGAATTCAATTGATGGAAGGAGGATTAAAGAGATAAGGTATTATTGGTTAAATACCTTAGGGATTTGGCAGACTTAAAGACGTTAATTAAAGGGGATAAATTTGGATAAATTAAATGTCCAAATTTAGACGTCTACAGATATAAACAAAAGTTTGACAGTGGTATGTGGTATCTTTCTTGTTTGTCTTCTTTGCCATTATTGATTATGCAAATTATTGCCTCTTTCATATGCCAGGAGAGATGATTTTTTCATATATTTGAATGAATGTTCAGTGCTTCACAGTTCCAATAGAATGGATAAATGGCAGATATAATTGCTGATATATATTACTAGTGTTAGCAATAGGTTAAATTGGAAATTAAATTCCCATTGTACAGTTTAATATGTTTCTTTATTGTCTGTACAAGCTGGCCTGTTGCATTCAACACAACATATAATCCAATATTGGTGAAGTTTGGAATAAGATGAATTCTTTGTAGCACCAAATGTCTTTAATTTGCCAATTTTATCTATCGCTAACACTTGTCTTTTTTCCAGGTGGTTGATATAGGTGAGGAAACAAAATTGAATAAAACAAGGGCAGGTGGATTGAGAAGGATGCTTGAAGAGACGTGAAGCTTTTGCACTAAATACAAGTGATTCTAGCTGTCATAGCTTGAATTGCAAGTGTATTGTACAATCAAATTTCCAAAATTTATTTTGCATTTAGAATTTTTGATTTATTTATGGATGAGATGCTAGTGTGGGGAATACAAACAATTTGCAGTTTAATTTAAATAAAATAAATGTTACATTATTGTGTGCATACTATATCCTAAAATTTTATGTGAATCATGTTTCCTCCTTGAAGTGTGAGTGTTACATGGGAAATACTTAAAGCATCATTGAAGGGTGATACTGCATCCTTTTAATTATCCTCCTCATAATTGATTTGTGTTAATTTTAGGATGATTTCTCCAACACTACATCAATATGATTTATCTCCCAAAATAGAATGGGAACCTTTGGATCCTTGGTAATTAGATTAGATATATTTGCAAAAGAAAATAAATAATAAGATCAGATATATTTGCAAAAGAAAATAATATTTATCATTTTACATTAGAGTATTTCTCCATTTAAATCTTGTACCTTTGTTTTGTTGTGAAGCATTGTTGCATAGTTGGGTTTCATAAGGTTGTGATTAAGGAACATTGTTATTGTAATTGTTTTTACTCATTATAATATACCATACAAACTACAAAGGCAAGGCCAAAATAACACACAAATGGCCATTAGGCTTCCCAAATTTTGTAATGGAATTGTTGTTTCGTAAACACAATGCAAAAGTTCTGTAAACACAATGGGTTTTGCAATGTAGAGGCCTCTTTACAAATATGAATATTCCTTGTTGCTCATTTGGAGCTTTAGAAACACAATGTGTTGTCAATTGTGTAGACACTTATGCCATGTTGGATGCAGCTAATCTCCCGACAAAACACACCTATGTACATACAAAAGTGCATAAAACCATACATAAAAACATATATAGAAACATACATAACATGATGAGATGATGTAGTGTGGGGCCCACCAAGTGGGGGATAAAAGTGAGGAAACCAACCGATGGGAGCAAACATTATGGTGACAGAAGTGAGGAGATAATAGCGCCATCATGTTGGTTTTCTCGCCTTTTTCTGGACGATAAAACTAGGTCTCATGGCTTGCATGAGAAACTATCATTTTTAGAGCTTTTTTTGGCCTGAAAATTGGAGGTGAATTAACGTGTGCATTTTCCATTTCAAGAAAGGCAGAAAACACTATGCATTTCCAGTCTGCACGTTGAAAGCTGAAGGTTGGGGCGCACGTGGAGGAGTTGGAGGAGAAAATCGACCAAATCGAGGTGAGGGGTACTAACCAATTGGGTAGCAGAGGGTTTTACAACACCGTGTGGGTTGCTTGTTTCTTAACACCTAGGGTTTTCCAACATGATTTTTTACAAACTATGAAGTGCCTACTATGAAGTACACTATGTATTAACAGTTAATAGAGTCTGCATTTAATGAGACGTGCCATTTGATAAAATAGAACCCCATCTATATGTTTGTATATCTGCATTTCAAGACAAAGCTTGGGTATAAGTAAAGGTAGGCTTCAAAACACATTGTGTTTCCCAACTTGTACTACACAATGTTCACCACTATCAACAAGTTTATTCATTATTGCCAATAATGGTAGGAAATTGGTGTTCTTGCTATTTGTGATGCACACCTGCATATATGGGCTTAAGAACCACAAGGGCATGGGTATGTTATGATGTGGAGGTTGACAAATGCAATGTGTTATGTGTTGTCAATCAGATTGCACCCGAACGCTTGAATAACTAAATTCAGCAATCTATTGAAACATTGGATCAAACTCAGGTTGTCGGCGACCTATAACGAGATTGAAACTCTAGATTCTAGGCCAGCTGCCTATATGATTCTTAAATTAATAACTGGTAACCTACTGGAAGAGGGATAGAAGTATGTAAAAATGCACGTAAAACTGTAAATTAATGGCGATGCACCTAATTGACAAAGACTTGCAACTGTGATTCACAATAAACTTCTCTGTACTTCAATCTGCACAACCTGATTTGATAATCTAATCACTTGAATGCTTTAAACAAAGGCTTTGACTTAACACAATCTTGAGGGAAAACCTGTTTTCACGACTAAACTGGTTAATCAATACATGCACAGTGTATAACTAGTGAATTTAAATTAAACTACATACAAATACTTATGAAAGAGACAGAAAAATCAAAGGTTTCCAAACTGAAAGCACAATAATCCTTCGATCAAATCCTACACAATAACGATGCCTAAAATCTTGAAGGCAAAATTTTAAAAATGCTGGAAAATAAAGGAATCTTCGGCTAAATAACACAATTTGAACCTGTAAACTTGCTGATGTATTAATCTGAATATAAAAGCTGAGTTACATGATAATTCACTTTGCAAAGTGCAAAGGCTGAAAAACAAGAACTAGAGTAAAAAGATAAAAAATTTCCAATATATACAATGAGAATGTACTTCAAAGTGCATGAATATGAAACTGAAAGTCAATTTCAGTATAGAAATGATAACTCCAAGGAAAAATCCAAGCAAAAATAAAAATCCATGAAAAATAAGGCTCAAACTCATGCAAAAATGAGTGAACTTAGTCTCAAACTTGCAATCATAATGTATGCAACTGAAAAGTAGCTCAAACTGAACTGGAAATCCATGAAAAGTAAGTCCAAGCATGCAAAAAATGCCTCGTTTGTATCAATCCACCCATGATGACTTGAACTCCATTCTTGCATGATAAATCTTCAGTTGAGGCTATAGTTCTAACTTAGCCTTACATAATGTTCTCTATTTGCATTTTAAAATGATTAATTTAATTAAATGATTTAAATTCATCATTTAATTAATCAATCTACATTGATTAATGCAAATAAGTTTGAAGAATAAAGCTAAATTAGAAAAGCATATTTCTCCATCTCACGGCTTTCAAGTTTCATATATCATACTTAGCATATATTTGAAAATATGCATTCTCCATTAATAAACATTGGCGACCACCATGCAATATTGTAAATATCTCACAATAGTTGATCACCATTCTTAGCTCATAAGGCCGACCACATAGCATTATCGGTACTTAGCATTTTTGTTAATTCCTCATCACCCTTACATGGCATATATAATATTAAATATCAAAAATAAGGGAACACACCATTTGCAAGGGTCGACCACCTAATACCTAAGAAATTTTGACTTGAAGTCAAGGTCATCAGTAATAACTTGATTATGTTCTAGGGCCAATAGACAAAAGAAATCATCAACCCTAAAAATCATTATGTTCATTTGACTTTGGAGAAGAAGCTTCACGAAGAAGTTGGCCGCCGACCTAGGGTTTGAAGCTCGAATTGAACCTTTTTCTGTCGATTTTGATGATATTTTGAGAGATTCTGAATAGACAAGGTAATATCCAAATTATTATATTATAAATTTGAGTCCTTTCAAGCATTTTAATGCATTTTTTGGGCCTCAAAGCCACGACTGTGATTCATTTCTTATATATTCTATGTCATTCTCTTTTCCTTGTTGATTTCTGCATTTTGCTAGCTCGGGCCGCCATGAGAGGAGAAATGTTATCATAAATAACTTGAGTTCTATGGCTATCGACCTCCTTATGAATTATTTTTGCATTAAAATGGACAAGGTAAGTAAGAAACTAAGCTTATTTCATGTCTTTTACTCTATTTTTGAAATAAATCTCAGCCTAAAGACCATGACCATGCTCATTATCTGATATATCCTATGTCTTCACTTGTTCTGGGCCGCCATTGAAGAGCTCGAGCCTTCTGTATATATTCCTGTTGTTGTGCAACTCAACCTATGAATTTTAAAACTCAAGGAGAGTAGGATGGTAAGTTCTCTTTTTTTCTTTCCTCCATTTTGAATAAAAAGAAACCTCACTGCATTTTGTATTTTCTGAAAATAGCACCATCTCTACAAAAAAATAAGAAACCCATCTACATTTGTATATATCTCACTTTCAAATAACTTATACTCTTGATTGAAAGCCACGACTGTATAAGCATTCTGGGTATTCTCCATTCATTACAACCTCAAGGGCTTCATTTGAAAATTGCACACCTTTTACATTTTTCTGTAAATTCTCATATGACCTTTGATGGAATTTTTAACCTTGCAAGTTACTTTGATGAAAGATTTATGTGTTTGCACCCTTAGACTGCAATCTCCTCACGGTTGTATCATATATCTAATAAGCACTGTCTTTCTCTTTTCTGAATCCTTCACCTGTAGTTCTTAAAATGCACACCTGTAGCACATAATTTCCTGACTCTATACAGTGTAAAAGCACTCTAGCATGTTGTGTGAATATTTGGCTTTGGCTCTGTTCTCTTTAAATTATTTCCACTAGCTTTTCAAAATAATTCATTCAATGGTATCTTACTTTGAACACACATTCTGAAGCACACGACCTTTCATGTATTTGATGTTTCTTTCCCAAGATATGAAATGTTGTCCTTATGCACCTGTAGCACACTTTGTGTTAACATTGTTTTGTTCATTCCTTTAGTATATAAAATACCACTTCTGTTGTCTTTATAACAGCCTGCTATCCGCACATGTGGATCTTAGTGAGAGTGGATGTGGACTTGTCTTATCTATTTCTTTTGTATCAACAATCCTATTCATTATTGTTCTTGACATGATGTTTTTTTCTTCATTTTCAAGCTTCTCACTGTCCTTTTTTACTGTCCAAGGATACTTTTCCAATCCTTTATAACTGTCATAACTTCTGTAACCATTTCTCATTACCATGAACGCTATAACAACAGTCTTATTTACTTTATCAATTATGTAGCAGCAATAGTATCAATGACTGTCCTCTATAAAATGCTCCTTTCCTATGGAATACAAATCTGTTTCTTTGTATGTCCTTGATTCTTTTGATGAGGGCTCTTGATGATAACTTGCAATGCAATGCAAAATATGGGAATGCTGCCTTCATTATGATGTTGAAGTTAATCTGTTCCTCTTGAGTCTTTTGTAGACTGTGTATGTGCTTTGGAGTTTGTAAGAAACAATTGAATTGTTGAATGCTTTGCTTTCCCTTCAATATAAAGGGGCTCAATGCCTCATCAAAATGTGAATATAAATGAAAGGCAGGGCTGAAACAAGAGATGATAAATGCAATCAATTCTCTCTTAATATATTTATTTGATTGTTCCTTTGAATGATGAGCAAAAGATAATTGCTCAATCTGTTTCACCATGCTAAATTAGATTGCTTTCATTATTTAATATTTCTTTACAACTGTCATGTTTAATGACTGTAATACTTGATGACTCTCACGTAATAATGTGAATGAGAGGTGTCCTTATGATATGCAGGGCTCTACCCTTATGGGAACCCGTTTTACTCCACATATTTGATAAGATGATCATGAACATGATGAACCTGTTCCTGCACACTGAAACAAACATGTTAGCAAAATAAAAGAAGCTGAAAGCTTCCATTGAGTTTCGCGTTCCTTGATTATCAACTTTTGTAACTCAATCATCTGGTGAATGCCTGATTTAATGCAAATTACATTCCTGTTGGTAGCATAGGCATAAAGTAGAATGTAATTCATCATTGCTTAGAGTACACCTCTAACATCATCTTTTACAATTTTTTAGGTTCATGGAGCGTGGAAACGAGTTTGCTGCAGCTTGGAGACACGACGACTGAAGACATCAAATGAAAGTGATTCATCATCACAGGAAATGATGAATTGCTCCTCTTCTTTGCGCTTACGTTATTTTCAGTAGTGTAGCTTTTATTAAATTTTGTATTCACTATTTGATTATCATAATCAAATTCAGTTACTCTCACGGCTTGTGCGAGATTTTAGTGTTTTTACAAAATGAATAAAAAGCATTATTATGAAATTTTCAATTTTCTGTTTCAAATACTTGCAATAAAAGTGTAATTCATATGTAATATGATCTTTATGATGAACAAAGAATACTTTAGCAGCAAAACTTGAAAATTTCTGTACCTATCAATGATGAGTCCGACTCAGCTCTACCTGTTTGAGCTTGTAGTGAAAAATAGGTAACATTATGAAGCATGCAATTTTTTATATCACATAGGTTGTGCAGGTTTAAATATCTACCCTGAAGCTTGGTCCATTCCATTAAGTGTAGTTGACAAACAACATCGTGTTTTCAAACCTTGTATCTATGTGAGGACATTCAAAGTTGAACATGTAAACCAAATTGGTTTGTTAGACATGAGCTTAATTTGGACAATTTTCCTCATTTGTGATAGTTTTGGACTGAACATTAAAATTATAAAATTACAAAACCATCAACAAAAAAACACATAATGAACTCTGCATATTAAATGAAAACCCCTTTTTACAAGGAAAAACCTTGGAAACCTATCAATGAATACCACTTTTTGCAATGAATATCTGTTCAGTTCTTCAAAGTCCCTAGGTAGAATGAAAAAATGGCTTATATTTCTGGTAGATTACATACCTGCTAGCTAGCTACCCACATGTCAAATGCATTTTGGTAGGGAAAGTGGCCACTCTACTTCGACCTTTGAATGCCTGCAACTCCCTTGCGCGCTCCCCAACAACCTCCAAAATGTGAATGCCAAAAGTGGTGATGTTTTGCACTTTTTTTCCATTCCAATGATTTTTAAAACACGATGACGGTTATGATGTATCTGACATGCATTTTTGTAGGGAGAATAGCCTCATCCAATGGCCAAAAGCTAATCTCCCTACAAAATATAGTAAAATCAAGCTATTATCCTTGAAAAAATGTATGCCTTGGACATGATAACATAATCAGACATGTCTTATCCCTGAAAAAGGGAAATACATTATCATGTGTAAGCCATGCGGTTTTATAGGGAGATCACCTTTTGCAATTGGACATCTCTATTCTCCCTATAAGAATGCATGTCAGAGGCATCATAACATACAAAATCACATTAAAACATACAAAAAAACATACACCTCATGATGGGACAACATAGTGCGAGGCATCCCAAGATGGGGGATAAAAGTGACGAATTTGGAAAATGGGAGGAAAGGTTACGACGATGGAAGTGAGGAGATAATGGCGATGTTAGATCATTTTTATTTCCTTTTTCCGACCGTGACGCTGTGGCAAGAGTTTGACCATAAAACTCGCTGGCCTGTGGCTTCCAAGAGAAGCTATCCTTTTCACTAAATTCTGTGCACCCATGGGCATTAGAGGTGGACTAACATGAGTAAGACCTGCATTCTAAATTGTAATAACTATTGTTTTTGAGATGTGTTCAAATATGATATTGCACAAAATAATTGGAGGTTGGAAAACACTCTACGTTGTGAGTTCTTTCATTCTACACGTTGAAATTTGAAGGTTTGAGAGCACAGGGTGGAGTTGTAGGTGGGGGATATATAAAACTATCTAAATTCACCTAAGGGGTTTCATAACACCCAGTGTTTTCCAACTGCAATTACACATTGTTGGCCTTGTCGTTGCACCAAAAGGCCAACCTATCAATGCTCAATACAAGTGTCATATAAGATCCATGGTAGGTGGTTAAATCATATCACGAATCATGCAGTCAACACTGAATGAGGGGTGGAAGTTCTAAGCTTCCAACAACCCCCCTAGTGCAACCATGGGATTCAAACTCCCAACCTGACTCTGATACCAATTGTAATAAAATTGATCATGAGTTCACAACTTGACATCAAGATCTTTAGATGATACCACTGGAAAGCTCTCGAAAAACCCACATAAAATTGTTTATATTGGGAAATTAGGGTTTGCATCAAAATGAATTAATCAAAGTGATGAACCACTAAATTTCCCTATAAAACACTCAATTATGTGTATGATAAGATGCAAATAACAATAAAAAATGATACCTAACTATTATAGCAACTATGAGGGAAGTTTTTAGAACATAAAAAGTTGTGTACCTTGTCAAAAACTTGCTTTTAGGCTACATAGGACTCATTCGCCTTCAATGGAAAATGGGTCCCTATTAGGGTTTCTAAAACTGAGATCAGGGTCTTGTTCCTTGATGTATGCACTCTCAAAATCTTGATTATTAGTTTCTGGTAGTTTGTAGATAATTTTGTAGCTTCAAATCTTTAATTTTGCACTTTAGATGACAACTTTTGCAACTTTGACAACTTTGACAATTTTGCTCGAAACTTGCTCCACTTGATCTTCAACCTATAAATTTGTAAATAGACATTCAAGGGAAGAAATTTTTTTTGTTTGTTAATGAATGGAGGTTTTCCTTATTCAAACCCCTTGTAGGTAATTTAACCAAATGATGAAATAAAGGAATGAAGCATGAAACATGAAATAATGTGATTGATATCACCTTGGATGATGTCTTGTAACACAAATATGCAATCTAAGATGTAGTGGCCTTGAAGAATGTAGATCTTGGATCCTTGAATATGATGTGAACAATGCTTGCAAGTAGATCTTCAACGCTACACCCAATTCTTTAGCTCAACAACATGCATGAATGCATCAAACCCTTGTCATAATGAAATGATCTTGAATTGCTACAATAAAATTATGAAATCTATCTTGAAATGCCTTGAAGATACTCTTGAAATGCTCTATAATTCTCTCTTGAAGTTTCTAGGATGTCTCATAAAAGTGCTAGGAGAAACAATGTGAGTTAACCCCTTATTTATACTAAATTAGGAGATTAACCCCAAAATTCAAACAATTAAGGCCAACAGAAAATATGGAAGTAAACTTTCTTAAATTCTTGCTAGAATTAAATTTGAAAAGGGGTTCCTCATTAAGGGAGGACCCATTCGCCACCTAGGGCGAATGGGTCCTAGCTCAGTTTTCTAGGACCTAACCTGGGGGATGGGAAGAGCATTAAAAACTCTTTGAGAATCAATTGATAAAGGGGGGTCCTATTAAGGGAGGAACCATTCGCCACCTAGGGCGCATGGGTCCTAGCACCACTTTCTAGGACCTAATTTTTCCCAATTAAATATTATCATGGGTGTTGGGAAAGATCTTCAGGAGGTATCATAAATAAGGTTTAAATTTGAATTAAAGGGGCTTAATTACTCCAATTACCCACAATTAATTAATACCACCCTAGATAAATGTGAAAGTGCTTTACAACACTTTACAACACCTAAATAAGGTACAAATTTAAATACATTTTATTAAGAAGGGGCCCATTAAACTTAATTAAGTAAATAAATCCTAGAAAAGTGTGAAAGTGTGTTACAACACTTCACAACACCTTTGAAAAGGACCAATTAAAGATTTTTTTAATCAAATAAAGGTCTTAAAATGATGTGAATGTGTACAACACATTACAACACTACTCCAAGACACCATTAATTAAGTTTTAATGTCAATTATCAAACCAACTAAGGGAAAAATGCTACTTTTTCCATTTCTACACAAATATGAAACTTGTTTTCTCCTTTGACCTCTAGAAGTAACCTCTATAAAAACATGACAAAATTTCATGACAACTCGACATATTTGGAGCAATTTTACAATATTTGCAAAACAAGCTCTTCTCTCCATCACACATTACCAACTCTTCCAGAATTTAATCCACTGAGCTCCATGATGTCAAAAGGTGTCATTGATGTATGATGGAGAGAAGAGCATGTTTTGTAAATGAGAAAGGTATGCTCCAAATATGCAAAGTTATCATGTTTTAATAGAGACCTCTATAGAAACATGAAAATTGGGCATCTTTAGAGAAACTTTGCAATATTTGCAAAATAGACTATTCTCTCTGTCATACATCACCAACTCTTCTAGAATATGATCCATTGAGCTCTATGATGTCAAAATGTGTCATTGATGTATGCTAGAGAGAAGATAATTTTTTAAAAATGAGAAAGGTATGCTCCAAAGATGCAAAGTTGTCCTGAAACATTGTCATGTTTTTATAGAGGTTACTTCTAGAGGTTAGAGGAGAAAATAGGCTGCATATTCGATGTGGGTTTTTTGAGAGCTTTCAGTATCATTTATAGATATTCATGTCAAGTTGTGCACTCATGATTTGTTTTATTATAATTTGTATTAAATCCAGGTCATGGGTTCGAATCCCATGGTTGCACTGGGGGGATTGTTGGAAGATTGACGCTTCTGCCCCTTAGTCAACGCTGACCACGTGATTCTTGATATGGTTTAACCACCTCCCATGGATCTTATTTGACACTTGTATCAGGAATTGATAGGTCAACCTTTTGGTGTAATGACAAGGCTAACACACATAGATAGTATGAATATAATGACAACGTTTTGGTTACTTACATAGTAAGAACCCAATTGGTTGGTCACACCTTAGGTGAATTTGGATACTTTCACGTATCCCCCACCTACAATTATATTGACATCATGAATGTATTGGAAGCCTTTTGTTTCATAAATGGTAAGACTGTAATGAAGTTCACCTTCAAAATGTATAACAACTCTTAGTTATAGTATAAATTGGATTTGCATTTCTTCGTATGATTGAAACAAAGAAATGCGCAAAATAATTGTAGATTGGAAAACAAAATGTGGGTTGTCAGTTGTTTCATTCTACATGTTTAAATCTAAATGGTTGAGAGCACGGGGAGGAGTTGCAAGTGCGAGATACATAAAACTAACCAAATTGACCTGAGGGATGACTAACCAATTGGGTTGTTATGTGTAGAGGGTTTTACAACACTATGTGGGTTGCAAGTTTCTTAACACCTAGTGTTTTCTAATTTCATTACGTTCTTGCTATCTATAAAGCAAAAGGTTCTCAAGGAAATCTCAAAACATACCAAAAATTGAGGTGAGGGGTGACTGGCCAATTGGGTTGTTACTTGTAAAGGGTTTTAGAACAATATGTGGGTTGTAGGATTTAAACACCCAATGTTTTCCAACTTGGAATTTCACAAAATAGTATGAATGTATTGAAAAGATTTTGTTATTTAGATAGTATGAATGTAATGGAAGGAACCTTCAAAATTTACCACAACTATTAGTTATGGTAAAAATTTCAATTCAGTATCTTCATGTGATTGAAAAATAAATGCACAAAATAATTGTAGGTTGGAAAACATAGTGGGTTGCGAGTTATTTTATTTTGTAGGTGAGGGATACATAATTGAAACCAAATCGAGCTTAGGGGTGACTAAACAATTGGGTTGTTATGTGTATAGGGTTTTACAACACTATGTGGTTTGTAGGTTTCATAACACCATCTCTTTTCCAACTTGCAATTTTTTTGATAATATGAATGTATTGAAAACGTTTTTTTATTTAGATAGAAAAATGTAATGAAAGGAACCTTCAAAATTTATCACAAGTATTAGGTAGACTAAAAATTGCACTTCAAATTCCTCTTATGATTGAAAAAAGATATGTTTGCTTACTACAGACGGTGCAATAAATTTTGAAACTTTAACTGTCTGTAACACTTGCAACTGTTTTACATTATACAGCCAAGTAGGGATGCACACTTTAAAATGGAAAGTGCTTCGTACAATGACAAATTCTACTGAGATGGTTGACACACCTAATAGGGTGTGTAGTGGTGCATCTCCTTCAAGATGGTCATGTTTGATAGACATGCGAGTAATATCTACTAATTACAAGATGCAATCAAATGTTTAATTTTAATCTTTGACAAATAGTTATGATGTTGACTGGAAAGTGGGAATGTTTTAATCAAGAGGAAACAACCATTTTCTAAAGGATGTCCCCTCATTTTAGGAGAACATTGAACACTGAGGCAATGACGTGTTTAGTAATTGATTGTGAACTTCCAATTATCCTTTACTTCTAATGCATCAATCAAAATGATTTACAATTTCATTTAGAAAATTTCATGTTTATTATGAACATGCTGATTTTGACCGTATATCGTTCCTTCGATTTAGGTAGATAATCAAAGAGATGATCATTCTCTTTCCATAGTCCATGACGAAGAGGAAGAGTGTGTAAAGGGTGACCCTAAGGATTAGGACAGTGTGAATGAAGCACAAGGTGATGTAGAGGATGGAAAGGTAGATATAATAACTCAATAAATAAATTGCATCATTTGGATGTGTGTATATGTTGTGCACTCAATTTATTTTAATATCAAATATATTAAGCTATTTTCTTTTTTGAATTTTCTGTGTAGGTTGCTGTTGAATACAAAAAAAAAGTGGAGAATGTGAGATACATATATTAATGTACGAGAAAATTTCATGATTGTAAATTGTTCAACATGCATAGGATTTAGGATCACCACTATCTTTTTCTTATGCCACAAAAGCATGGCCAAAGTGTGTCAGGAGGAAACCAAAACTCCCCCCTCCCCCCCCTAAAAATTTGAAAAAGTATCTTACAAAAGAAAGTGGATAATATGGAGTACGAATTGAAGTTGCGACATAATATCTAGTAGAAGTGTGTTATTGAAAGGGTCTATAGAAAGTATGGTAAAAAAAGCTTCCGTCTACTTCCTAAGGAAGGAAAGGATGAGGTGAAGAAGCAAATGGCATTATAAAATAGTGAGGAGAACAAGGAGAAAAGAAGGAAAACAATATTTTTGTTGTAGATGAAAAAGAGAAAGGGTGAAATGGTAATGTGGAATTGAATTGTTAGATCTAAATTTTGGTTGGTTCATTTTTTCTATTTTGATGCATACAAGGTTCACTTAACATTAACTTACATGACATGGCATGGTGGTTTTCAACAAGCGGTTGTTGGCCCAAGCAAAGTATTGTTCATTTGGAAGAGGAAGTTCTACCCACGAAAGCACAAGATGTTGTTCCTCCCAACACGACGTCTAACATTGAGAAGAAGGAGCGTACATGGTCAAAATTTTCAAGGCACCCTCACATGAAGAAATGTAAATAAATAATGATTTTAAAATATTTTGTTTAATGTTTTTTTTAAATTATTTTAATGAATTGGTTGCATGCACGTGAATTTGATTTGATGTTTCAATTCTTGCTATTACAAGGCAAGGATGAACAATGAAGTGATGACCTCAAATAGGGTACTATTGATTTGGAAGACAAAGCAGTTCCCATTAAAGAACAAGATAATTTTGTTCCTCCCAACCTGATGTCTAACATTGAGAAGGAGTGTACATGGTAATAAGTTTCAAGGCACACTCACATGAAGAAATGAGAAAAAATGATGATTTCAAAATCTTCTATTTAATGTTTTTTTTTATTATTTCAATGAATTGGTTGCATGCATGTAAATTTGATGTGACATTTCAATTCCTGCTATTATAGGGCAAGGATGAATAATGAAGTGCTGGCCTTGAGTAAGGTACTATTGATTTAGAAGATGAAGCAGTGGCCATGAAAGCACAAGATGATGTTGTTCCTCCCAACTCGACATCTAACATTGAGAAGAAGGACCATACACGGTCAAAAGTTTCAAGGCACCCTCACATGAAGAAACAAAAACAAATAGTGATTTTGAAATCTTCTATTTAATGTTTATTTTGATGATTTCAATGAATTGGTTGTGTGCATATGAATTTTATTGACATTTCAATTCCTACTATTACAGGGAAAGAATGAACAATAAAGTGTTGTCCTCGAGCAGGGTACTATTGATTTGAAGACAAAGTAGTGGCCATGAAAGCACAAGATGATGTTGTCCCTGCCAACCTGCCATCTAACATTGAGAAGAAGGATCGTACATAGTCAAAAGTTTCAAGGTTCCTTGAAATGGAGAAACTAGAAGAAATGACAATTTCAAAATCTTCTATTTAATGTTTGTTTTGTTTATTTCAATGAATTGGTTGCATGCATCCGAATTTGATGTGACGTTTCAATTCCTACTATTACATGGAAATGATGAACAATGAAGTGCTAGCCTTGATCTTATTGGTGATGTGGTTGCAATGAAACTGGGAGGTCAGTAATAGAGATGGACACAGGGATGGGGAGAGCATTGGCTTGCAAGTGGGACAGGGTAATAAAGATGGACATGGGAACGGGGAGAGCATTGGCCTGCAAGGGGGATATGGCAATAATGATGAACATGGGGATGGGGAGAGCATTGGCCTACAAGTGGGACAGGGTAATAAAGATGGACATGGGGACAGGGAGAGCATTGGCCTACAAGGGGGATATGGCAATAAAGATAGACATGGAGATGGGGAGAGCACTAGCGTGCCATCTATATTGGTAACCGACATAACACACTTCCATGCTTTTGTTCCAATTTATTTATGAATTGTTTAATATGTTTTGAATTATGATTTATGTTAATGAAATTTCCATTGCAACCAAATCCTATTGATGAGGAGAGGATGGATACTGAGGGCATCACTTTTAAGGTCAATGATCATGTTGACCTTTGGTGGCAGTGTAAACTGGTTGGAAAAGGCATTGTAAATGCTGTGAGTAGAGATGCTCGTTGTCACAATATTTGACTCCCACAAGGTTGTGTGAGAGTAAACTTTATTAAGACCATTGATGGTGACTATAGACTGCCTTATCCTGGTGCTTTTGTAGAGATTGTCAAAGAATGTGTGGGAAACTTCACAATATGGAAGCTCTCCGACTTGAGGCCTTCTCTTCTAGAGGTACATATAAATGATTTCTTGATGTATATATCATACTACCTTATATTTGTTTCCATCCATATGTTAATTGTCCAAAGTGCTTCTTATAGGATGAACATGTTCAAAGTGCAAAGGACAAAGCACAACCTCTCTAGAAATCTGTTGTTTCACGTTCATCATCTGTGAGGGTTTGTGGAATTGGAATCACCCCTCCTGAAGTATACAATTAGCCAAAGAAACGTGCAATATATTATGAAGGAATGTCCTCAATTGCAAAGAATAGGCAACATAGGAGATTATGAGATAGGTTGACAATACTCATTGTGCATTGTGGGTTTCATCATTTGATTATTGAACAATTATGGTGTAGAAATATGTTATTTTCATATGTTTGAACACTATGTTGTTATACATTTCATATTAGACCTTTCATTTCCCTATATAATTACATTATAAACAATGTGAAATAATTGTAGGAAATGCCACTTGAAGTGTTATTGTTTATGGTAGCTTGCTTATAAATGAAAGAAAAAATTTGACATGTAAATCGTTTGACCTCAAAAAAATTGAATATAGTAGTCAATGGTATTGAATAGACTAATTGCATACATGGTATTCAATAGAGTATAGAAATAAATGTTATGTGTATGTATATGTATGCATCTATGTGGGAAACTATTTGTAGTGTTGGAAAACACACTATCCCCTGTCAATTATTTCATTATGAAAAGTTTTTGTTTCATTACAACCAAGAATGTAATGAAGTCCAATTTAAAATTTTAGAACAACTCTTTGGTACAGTAAAAATGGAATTTCACTTCCTCATTTGATTGGAACAAATAAAATGCTCATATTGTTTGCAATGTTGGAAAACACACTGCCCCATGTTAGTTATTTTGTTATGAATTTTTTTGTTTCATTATGATCAAGAATGTAATGAAGTCCACTTTTAAATTTTAGAACAACTCTTTGGTATAGTAAAAATGACATTTCACTTTCCTCATATGATTGGAACAAATAAAATGCTCACATTATTTACAGTGTTGGAAAACACACTGTTCCATGTTAGTTATTTCATTATGAAAAGTTTTGTTTCATTACAATCAAGAATGTAATGAAGCCCACTTTCAAATTTTAGAACAACTCTTTGGTATAGTAACAATGGAATTTGGCTTTCCTCATCTGATTGAAACAAATAAAATGATCACATTATTTGTAATGTTAGAAAACACACTATCCCATGTCAGTTATTTCATTATGAAAATTTTTGTTTCGTTATGACCAAGAATGTAATGAAGTTCGCTTTAAAATTCTAGAACAAATATTTTGTATAGTAAAAATGGAATTTCACTTTCTTCATCTGATTGGAACAAATAAAATGCTCACATTGTTTGCAATGTTGGAAAACACACCATCTCCTCTTAGTTATTTCCTCATGAAAAGCTTTTTTTTTGTATGTGTTGAAATGGATGTTAGTCACACACCAATAGGTAGATAAATTCTCACAGAGGTACAATGGGAACCTATCTTTCTTGAAAGACTCCAATGGGGAAACCTAAAATCTAAGGCAAACTTGGCTTGATCCCAAGGATCGTTTATGTTAGGTTTTGACACACTAGGTTCACCCAGGTTTCATTGTGATAATGCTGTTAAACATGAGGGGTAAACAATCGATAATGATTTGCATGCACCAGGAAGATAGAAACATAACCTCGGTCCGATCATTCAATAACTTCATGAAATCAAAAGATTTGCAACAATATTTCATGAAATTCAAATAACTTGCATACATTTAAGTAGATTTAGCATTAAACATTCAAAAATTTCATGGAATTGAAATATTTATCATAAAACTCCATGCATTTATCATTTTTGTAACATTTTCTAGAATATAAAACATCTATTATAAAATAAAGCATAAAAAATTATTGAAAAGTAAAATTTCTCCCAAGAATTATCCACGTATGCCTCAAGAAATAACCAACTAGAGAAAACCATTCCATACGTCACCAAATTGCTTCATAGATAGACATAGAATGATGCAAGAGTTTAAAGAAAAGGGGATTATTTTCCTCCAGATAGTGTCAGTATGCACCCTTAAATGACCTAGCACACCGTATTGTCCGTTAGGAACAATCAACTAAGTAAGATTTCATATAGGAAATAGTTTTGAAATTGGCTCTAATATTAGTTCATTTCTAATGAAACATACAAGTTTTTAGTTTGGATTGGAACAAAAAATAGGAAAAAGAACAAAACTTGAAAAAGTTTTGGTTCTTTGACATTCACAAATTTTGAACTTAAAAAAAAAGAAAACAAACAAACAACCTTTTATAGGAACAAGGCCCAAAAGAGTTTAAACTTAGACCCATCAAAGAGAATCAAAGGAACAAATTAAAATGTAGCACATGGCAGGTGACAGTTGTCATCAGAACTTTGTAGACAAATTCAAATATATTTTGACTTTTTCATCAACAACAATATTCAATTTTTAGGCTCCCAGTCATGAACACTTTGCATAAAAATAAGATTTTCAACACTTTTCAGACTTCTGAGATTGACCTTCTTCATCGGGATTGGGAACAAACCTAAAAAATTCAATTCAAAACTATATTCGTACAAAAATCTTTTAACATCTGATATCTAACTATCTATTCTTCTTCATTGAACTCCAGTTCCAAAAACTTGTGTTCACCTCTCCTCTACTAATACTCATAGAAAACAACCAACACTTGATGCATGAATTCTCCAAGAATGCCTTGGATCACTTTCTAGTTGTCTTTATGCCTAGCATACTCTTCTGATACATGAATGATTTTTTCATTTTTTTTGCATTACATCTGCCTCATATTTGGTCATAACATTCCTGTGCTTTATGATTTCATCTATAACCTCCCAACTTAATGAGTAAACATGATCCTTGTTCACCTTTTCTTTGTTCCTTGAAAGATTTTAATTCTTTATCATCCTATGCTAAATTTTGGGGATCACAACTTTGTTGAGTTAGCATTTCAATAAAGCTCTCATCTTTGTCCATCAACTTCTTGCATATCTCACTGACCTTTTCACATCCCTCTACACATTGCAGCTAAGTGTCACTTTCCCAATTCATTTTTTTCTCCATTTCTCAAACACCAGAACTTATTGTTTTGTGGTTATATTCTTATTCACCAACTCTTAGACATCTGTTTGAAGAAGAGCTTTGAGCTTTCGCTTCTCTAGATTAGTCTATGGTCAGCGAAATCAACATTTAGGTAAGTGCACAAAGTTGAGTCCACGAAACGTGGAAGTTTTTTCCTTAACCAAAAAATTGAAATCAGCTTTGAGGAAATGGGATCCCGATTTTTAAAAATTGGGATCCCGTTATAGTTCAGGATCCCGAGCCTGACACGGAACGAGATCCCACTTTTTAAAAATCGGGATCCCGTTTCCCATAGGATCTCAAACCAATGGAAAAGGCACGGGATCCCGATTGTCACGAAACGAGATCCTGATTACTACGAAACAAGATCTCGTTTTATATTTCTATTTATTTAAAAAAAATAGATTTCACTACACAGCGGACGAGACCCCTAGTACTGGTGACAACGACCCCCACAATCAGCTATAGGTACCCGCCTACATGCTATTTTTTTGGATTTTTCTATTTTGAATTGAAATTTTGAAGAAAATAAGTGAATTTAGCATTTTTTTTTAATTTATTTCACGTTTTAAGCATTTTTTTAACTATTATAGTAGAAATGAATAATTGTAAAAATAGATGAAAAAATGCAATGAAACTTGAAGGTTTTTTAATAAAAATGAAAAAATGAACCTTGAATTGTGTTTTACAAACAAAATTTAACTTTTGAAACCTAAATTGTTTGATTAAACCAAAAAAATTGAATTTGAAAACCCTAATTGAAACAAAACAAAAAATTCATTTCAAAACCCTAGAAATCAAAATGAAATAAAAACATTGCATTTACAAATCCAAATCAAGCTTTTTGAAACCCTGAATTCAAATCAAATGAAAAAAATTGAATTTGAAAACCCTAGTTTGAATTGAAACGAAAAAAATTGCATTAAAACCCCTAATTGTTTAAAATTGAAACCCTAAATTGAATTGGAGCAAATTTTTGTTAAAACCCTAAATTGAAATTGAACAAATCATTTTGATTTTGAAAACTAGGTAATTTTGAGCTCAAAAAAATTCATTTGCATTGCTTAAATGTTTTAAATTTTATTTGCTTTGTATGGAAAAAATGATATATATTAAACTTTAGTTTCAATGTTAAATTATAATTAGATTAGAAAACAATATGTTAAAGAATAGTTAAAATTCATAAAGTTTATCTTGATGTTTGTTTGCAAATTTAGTTAGCAAATTCATAAATCTAAGAGCATACAATTGATTCCAATTGACACTAACTTGCAAGTCTAAATTATGCCAAGGGCCACCCAAACTTCACCTAAGTTTGCTAAACCCTAGACCCTAAACTGTAAAATCTAAACCCTCAACACTAAAGCATTTGAAATTTATGAAGCCTAGACCCTAATCTTTCATTGGACATACCTAAAATTATGTAGGTTCAATGTCAAGAATGGGTCTATTTGGTAGATTTATGATAACTATTTTGAATATCTAGAATGCCATAAAAGTATAATTATAGCAATTCCAATTGGAAGCACTTGGGTACATATATATCATATGAGATTTAAATCTAGGAAGGTGTCTATTATATAGGAGAGTTGATAATGCATGGAAAGAGGTTTGTATGGGAATATATGTATTAAGAAAAACATACCACATGACCTCTATAGGATTTTTAAGATGTGATCCTAGATAATAATCCACCCATCCTCAATCATAATGGATTCTTTAGCAATTAAGAGAGATTCAATAACCATAAAATTACCTATATTTTGATACTATATAGATTTATTTGGAAGGATAGAAATGCATCAATAAGGAGACCAAGATGGAACCATTTAACACCTACAAGGTATACCTATTACATGGGAAAGGGAGGAGGTACATGATGATAGGTTGGAGGAACTACATGCTATTATTACAATTTAGAGATAGGAGGATGATTCATATAAAAGAAATATAATTAAATATTTATATTATTTAATATATTATATTTAATATAATATATTAACTAATATAAATATTTAATATCATAAAATATAATATAAGATTACAATTAGGATAGGTAATGTTACAATTTACTTGGGGTTTTAATGAGGATTAGGCTTAAGATTCAATTAGGTTTGTAGTAAATATTTAGGTTACAATTAGGAATATATAATAAATATTAATATAATTATAATACAAATATAAATTAATTTAAATATAATATAATATAGGAATACATTTAAGATTAGGTAAAGGTTATAATTTAATTAAGTTTCAATTAGGTTTACAACAATTAGGATATGGTTAGGTGGGATCATTTAGCATTCTATTATGGTTAGAGTATGGGTTACATTTAAGATTATTGTTATTTTTGTGATATGTATAGATTGATTCATTTTTAACATGATAATTTTTTTTATTAGAGGGGTAAACACTTTTGACCCAGAGCTAGATGGAACCAATGAGGCTATAGTATGACTAAATTTGGACCTCACTAGACATCTAGATCCCCTTAAGCCATCCTATCACCTTAAATCGTAAATAAATTTCTTAAGGGATCCCAATATGACAAATTTCTTAAGGGGATCAAAGAAGTTCTTAAAATTTGGTGAAGTTTCCCAAGGCAACCAAATTTAACAATAATAAGATCGTGCAAGATTATAATATGAATGAGATTTCATGATCTAGGTTGGTCAGTTGAAACAAGAGTAGATCTCAATCAACTATTCCACAAGAAAATGTTCTTCACTAACTTGCAAGTTCATTAAATATTCCAAGGGGCACCAAAACTTTACCCTAAGTTTTGTAAACCCTAAATCCTGAACTCTAAAATCTAAACCCTAAACACTAAACCATTCATTTTTTCCTACCCAACACCATAAAGTGAAATTTGGTTGTCTAAGGAAAATCCAACATATTTTATTCCCTTATTCCATGTAATTTTGTCCTAGGATCTTACTACATGTACATCCCCTTAAGTTATCCTATTACCCTAAACCCTGAACTCTAAAGTCTAAACCCTAAACCCTAAAACCATCATTTTTTCTTTAAAGGCTCTTAATGAAATTTGGTTGCCTTGGGAAACTTCACCAAATTTTATTCACTTGAGCCATGCCATTTTCTCCTAGGACCTCACTAGACATAAATCCCCTTAAGCCATCCTGTCACCCTAAATCATAATTCGATTTCTTAAGGGGATCAAAGAAGTTATTAAAATTTGGTGATCAAAGTTGCCATCATGATCTAGGTTGGTTATTTGAAACAAGAGTATATCTCAATCAACTATTCCACAATAAAATTTTCTTCACTAACTTGCAAGTTCATTAAATATTCCAAATTCTAAACCCTAAACCCTGAACTCTAAAATCTAAACCCTAAACACTAAACCATTTATTTTGTCCTACGCAGCACCATAAAGTGAAATTTGGTTGTCTTAGGAAAATCCACCATATTTCATTCCCTTATGGCATGTAATTTTGTCCTAGAATCTTACTACATGTACATCCCCTTAAGTTATCCTATTACCCTAAACCCTGAACTCTAAAGTCTAAACCCTAAACCCTAAAGCCATCATTTTTTTTAAAGGATCTTAATGAAATTTGGTTGCCTTGGGAAACTTCACTAAATTTTATTCACTTGAGCTATGTCATTTTCTCCTAGGACCTCACTAGACGTAAATCCCCTTAAGCCATCCTGTCACCCTAAATTGTAATTCAATTTCTTAAGGGGATCAAAGAAGTTCTTAAAATTTGGTGATCAAAGTTGCCATCATGATCTAGGTTGGTCAGTTGAAACAAGAGTAGATCTCAATCAACTATTCCACAAGAAAATGTTCTTCACTAACTTGCAAGTTCATTAAATATTCCAAATTCTAAACCCTAAACCCTAAACACTAAACCATTCATTTTTTCCTACCTAGGATTATAAAGTGAAATTTGGTTGTCTTAGGAAAATCCACCAAATTTCATTCCCTAATGTCATGCAATTTTTTCCTAGGATCTTACTACAAATATCCCCTTAAGTTATCCTATTACCCTAAACCCTAAAGCCATCATTTTTTCTTAGGCTCTTAATGAAATTTGGTTGCCTTAGGCAACTCCACCAAATTTCATTCCCTTATGCCATGTAATTTTTTCCTAGGATCTTACTACATATATCCCCTTAAGTTATCCTATTACCCTAAACCCTAAACTCTAAAGTTTAAACCTAAAACCTAAAGCCATCATTTTTTCTTAGGATCGAAATTTGGTTTTGGTAACTCCACCAAATTTCATTCCTTATGCCATGTAATTTTTCCTAGGATCTTACATGTAGATCCCCTTAAGCTATCCTATTACCCTAAACCCTAAACTCTAAAGTCTAAACCCTAAACCCTAAAGTCATCATTTTTTCTTTAAAGGTTCTTAATGAAATTTGGTTGCCTTGGGAAACTTCACCAAATTTTATTCACTTGAGCCATGTCATTTTCTCCTAGGACCTCACTAGACATAAATCCTTTTAAGCCATCCTATCACCCTAAATCGTGACTGAGCCATTAAGGGGTTCCACATGACATTTCTTAAGGGGATCAAAGAGGTTCTTAAAATTTGGTGATCAAAGTTGCCCAAGGCCCAACCAAATTTTAACAATAATAAGATCCCTGCAAGATTTACAATATTAATAGTTAATCATTGTATTTTCATTCAAGTAACATGTGCCTTAGACATATAAATGAGGCTTACACATAATTTTATCATTTGTATTCAATTATTTAAGGCCACTATATTGAATGGTTTAAAGGTATTCTTAAACATGTATCTTTACATCTTGAAATTACAAATCTAATGTGTTCACTCATATCTTAAAGAGATCACATGATCCATTCAATAATAGCTCTAATCCAATTTCCACTCCTCTCACCACTCCACCTTTAAACCCCCCACCTCCACCACCTAAAATCAATGAACATGCTCATTTGCAAGCACAAATCAATGCTTCTGCTAGAACCATCCAAGATCAAATCAACATTATTCAAAATGAAGAATGTGTTGCACCTCTTGTGAGGATGTTTGCATCTAGGATGTAAACCCTTGTTGATGCTGTCAGGGCTATGGATGGGATCGTAGATGAGCATCGACAATGGCTAGAGGAGAGGAGAACTCCTAATTTTGAAAAGGAAAACACAAAGAAATGAATATCTATGTAGTAGAGAGCCATAATAGTTTATAAATTAAAACAATGATCTTAAATAGTTATGAATTTATAACCTATAGAATGATGGATATTTTGTGTGATGAATTTTATAAATTCCATTATTCCAAATGGATATTTTAGCTTCTATTACGAATTTATGATTTTGGTTCTAGATGGATATTTTTAGTATTACGGATTTATGAATTTGGTAATTCCATGAACTTCACTTAAATAGTATATAATAGTATATATATTTTATGATCTTCTCACCACTAGATCATTATTTCTCCTACCAAAAATTGTAATATATATGTGTGTGTGTGTGTTAGACATAAAATGAGCTTTTGTGAATGTTTCAAGTTTATTGTTTAGTATGTATGTGCATGTATTAAAAATTTGCATATATAGTTCTTAAATTTTGAAATTTGTATGTATGTACATAGTTTAGTTTAATGATTTTTACGCATGAAAATTATGCATCATATTTTTTATTTTAAATGTACATGTACATACATTTAATTTTGAATTTTGTATGGACATGCTCTTGAGTTGAACAATCAATGTATATATAGGTGCATTTCAATTAAATATATGATCTTAATATATATGTTGCTCATCCTATTTCAATTAAATATATGATCTTAATATATGTATGCACATGGACTATTTTGTATGATTTAATGCAGGTGCACATTTATATCGAGCATATCATGGATGATTTTAACATTTATGATATCATTAATCCACCACCTTAGCCACAGCCAAATCTGCCTCCTCCCCCTCCACCTCCACCTCCACCTCCACCCCTCTTGCCCCTCCCCCTCCCCCTCCACCTAATATGCCACATCCAACACCTATCACATATGATGAGGCTCGCTTGAGAGCATGAATAAATGATCAAGTTGCATCCTTACAAAATAAAATCAATGCTATGCAGAGTCAAACATTGATTCCTCCACATGTGAGACAGGCATCAACATTGTTGATTCCATCAGGATGATTTATTATGATCTTGATAGGAATCAACAAGACAGAGAACAAATGAGACAATTTTATTTTGATGGTCTCTCTTACAAACAAATAATAGACCTTAAAATAATGAAAGCCCATCTAGCCCCCTACTTTCTTGACCCCGTTACTCGACAACCCATTCCACCCAACAAATCTAGAATATCCATGAGGTGGTGCATACATCCGCAGATGAGTGCACATTTTTGGGATTAATGGTATATGGTTTTTGATAGTCCCCCACATGCTAATTGGGAGTGCCTATTGTATTTTTTGAGAAAACTGTATGTAGAGTTTTTTTTGGGGAAAAAGTCCAATTATTTTGATTTTAGATCATTTTAGGGTGTTGGTGGTGGCATGCCATAATAGAGATTAGGGGAAAGGGTTGATTCCTAACACCCTGTGCATGCGCAACCCTTTTTGCTCCTGGTCCACCCATTCCTGCACCTGTACATCATTAAGCTCTGGTCTCAACATTAGGTTCCCTTAGTACACTCGCAGGAGACCTTGATCAACACACTTCTGCGATAATGAGTGGGGAGCATAGAGACGATGATGATGATGGAGGAGTTTTTTATGGAGTTGGTTTGAGTACCGCTCCAGAAGTGTTGAGGCCCGTCCCCCATATATGTACTAGTTTCTATCAAGTATGCTATGGACCTGATCAGGCCACACCTAGTTCAGGTGGATGAGGAGATTCTGGTGGTTCATCTGGTTGCATCAGTTCATTTGTAGAGTTCCTCATAGCAGAACATCACCCTGAGGACACTACAACACATGTATAAATATGCATCTAGATGTACATTCATTTTATAAGAATTTTGATGGTTGTATATATCAAAGAAAAGTTTGCAATACATTTTAACAATCAAATTGTTTGGTGTATAGATGACACTAATGATGCAAGGGAAATCATTTGTTCCACAAGTACATACATCGACACCAGTCATACTCGGCAACCCTTATGAGGTATTTTGATTTCAATTTTTAAAATTATATATGAAATCATAAATTATTTAACTTGAGTTTTAAATTTATAATTGAATCACATATATGTTTCAAATATTTATGTTGGTTTAGGTGAGCCAATCAACATCCACGTTGATTCCTCTAGAGGGATTGTCAAGCACTCCTCCACTATCGAGCATTATAGATCGGGGGCAGGTACATTCATATTGTAAATTTGTTTAAAGTTTACATTAGTATAGTTACAATTTTATGAGTTTTGAATTCACTAGATATATGAAACGCATGCATGTACACTTGTAAATATTATAAGCATTAAATGTCTATGTACATGTATGTCTAGGTTGATACCACAATAAGAATGGGCATTGGGAAAACATTTGATGTTGCAGTTACTCGTGAGGTCACTGATTTCCAGGTTGTTTACAAAACTTTCTACACAAAATGTGCAAACTTGAATATATATATCTATATATATATATTAACCTAATTCAATTGTACATGCTTTAATTTTGATCTTGTAGGACTTTGTTAGTGCAACTTTCAGCCTTGACCCAGACATAGTTACACCACTAGGAGGACATGTAGAGTAGGTTCTAGATCAAATGGTAATTTAATTTTTTTATTATATTTAAAGTCAAGTGTTATATTTAAAGTCAATTATAAATTATAAATTGAATATATACATAATATGAGATTTTTACATATTCTTTTTATTTTATAGCATGAGACACATCTTGTAGTTGAGCATGTACAGACAGGTCCTGGAGAAGAGCCTAGTGCACAACCTCAGAATATGGTACAATTAAAATATGATGAATTATAAATTAAATTGAATTAAAAAAATTTAATTGTAGAGTTGTACATCTAATTTCGAATTTCTTTGTCTTGTTTATGTAGATTGATTTAGAGAATTTAGAGGTTGCTTCAAGTGCACTAGAGCATCCAGACGTAGATATGATGGTAATTTAATTTTATGATGGATTATAAATTAAATTATAATTAAATCATTTTTTATTGTCTTACATCTAATTTCATCTTTCTCTTATACAGAGTGTTTCAGGTCATCCACATAGTCTGCATGGTGTGAAGAGGTCTCTTGATTATAGAGACAATACATGACCTAGAAACATGTGATTTTATGTGTTATATTTGTTTATTTCATGGACTATATTTCTTGTTTCTCATGTACTATGTTGGACTTTATTTCATGCGCTTAATATATTGGTTTCATGCACTTAATATGTTACATAAATTATGGACTTTATTATTGTTTAAAATTTTAATTTACACATGTACATTTATGCATTTTATGTTCATAGTCAAGACATTAATATATGATGAGGGCACAGCCCGAGACATAGAAAATAACCCACAAACAAGAGAATAATTTTATTATTCAGAAAATGGAGCTTCCTACATGCGGAGGATCTCAAATCCCCAAGTTCTACAACACATGCAAGCTACAGAAAGCTACAGAATAACCCTTTCGCAATATGCAAACTTGTCCCCAAAAAGTTACCCAAAAATATTAGAAACCCACCCATAAATAGAGCTCCCCTTTAGTTTTGGAGCCAAAACAACATTAAAATTTGAGTTTAGGTGGTTTGGTGCCGAAAATTACAACTTGAAGTTCAAATTTCAAAAGAACATTTGCAATTGTATCTTCTAGAAAGTGCCCCAACTTCCCGGGGCCATAACTTTTGATCTGGGGCTCCGATTCATGAACCGTTTGAACCGTTGGAAAGGTCTCGAAGTCAAGAACGCGCTTGAAATTTTCTACACCAATTTCAGCAAGTTTCGAGGCCATTCCGGAAGCTCTAAGTGCCTCAAATCCAACTTAGAAGATTTTCAAGTGCAAATATGGGAAACTAAAACTACAATATCTATCAACCCAGGAATAGAAAATAAAAACCGTAAATTGGGAATTTCATTATGACGAAAAGGGTACCAAAAATGTAAAAATATCTAAAAACTGAGAAACTTGAATTTTAACTATTTTGGGTGATGCAAGATTGCCCTTACACCATTGGATGCTCCTGCATCAATATAGGACATTAATGTGAAATTTAGTGATCTCATACATGGATTAATATAGGAAATTTTAATATTTATACTTTGCAAATTTAGTGATTTCATACATGATATACATGATATGTACATTCAATAAATAGCGATAGTTACTCAATGAACTTATTCAACTCACGTCAATCAATAATCAGTCAATAAATCATAATTTACAAACAAAAGCAATCTATTTATATACCAGAAAGGATAAAATTTTAAGAAATAAACAATACCATAGAAGATTAGAGAATAAAAGCATTAATAAATACTATAAATAGTAGTTCATCTAACACTAATTTATAAGTTGTCAAAACAAATAATAACGTCTTAAGGGGGTGTCTAAAGCGGTCATAATAGAACGTCTTAAGGGGTTATAATACGTCTTAAGGGGATGTCTAAAGCGGTCATAATAGAATGTGTTAATTAAGGGGATGTCTTAAGGGGTCTTAAGGGGATGTATAAAGGGGTCATAATAGAATGTGTTAATTAAGGGGATGTCTTAAGGGGTCTTAAGGGGATGTCTAAAGGGGTCATAATAGAACGTGTTAATTAAGGGGTCTTAAGGGGATGTCTAAAGGGGTAATAATAGAACATGTTAATTAAGGGGATGTCTAAAAGGGTCATAATAGAACATCTTAAGAGGATGTCTTAAGGGGTCATAATACACCTAAATGGGATGTCTTAAGGTCTTAAGGGGATGTATTAAGGAGTCATAATATGTCTTAAGGATATAATTGATTTAACAATAATGTATGCATGATATTTAGTGATTATACACATAAACATAAAGTTTCAATGTAGGAAAGCATGCACATTTAAGAAACAAAATATATAGAATATTGATTTGATACATTGAAGTACATAGAGTATGTTTAATTTTGTAAGTATGTATGTACATGTACGTCATCTCAAAACAATGTTTACAAAATTTGGATATGCAATCTCAAGGACATCTCAAACCTGTGGCTAGAATGTAGTAGGTCTTCACACCACTTGATATCAAAAAGGTACAAGCAATATCAATGAAATCATCAAAACATACATATTTTAATTTATATAAAACTATCTATATGTACAGAACTCAAGTACCTGCATTTAAAATTATTCCACACATGTTTGTAGGTTGAATCTAGGCATCCTCTCCTTTTTGTTTCAATGTATGAGATCAATGCAATGATGGCTTTAGGATACAAAAATGACAATAAATCAATTTTAACTATTAATGTCCAAGCAATATCAATATGTAATCAAAACATGTATTTAAATATAATTTAACTAATAATTACCTATTTTTACCAAGTATTCCATGTTGTCTAGGTTGAATCTGCATGGACTAGATCCTTTTTGTGATTATGCCTTAAGGATATATAAAAGAACAATTTAAATCAATTTCAACTAATAACACACTTGACCAATGTCAAAACATGTATTTAATGTATTTAAAAGGACAAAATAAAACTTAAACTATATTTACCTATATTTAATTATTCCATTGTACCATATGCATCCTCTCTTTTTTGCAATGCATCTATGATTGCTTCATGCTCTTCCATAGAAATTGACCATAGAAATTTTTTTTGAAGGTTTTCCATGATACTGCTCTAGTTTTATATTTTTTGCCACCACCAAATGTGAATAATGCATAATCTATGTGTTTCATAGTCTTCAAATGCAGGTAGACCATTCTTTCTTCTCAAGTATTTTTGTAGCAAAGTGCCAACAACCACCACCAATCCTATTGGAAAACATGTTAAAAAAAAATCATCAAATAAGTTCTCAAAATTTTCTTAAGGGGATCAAAGACTTGTTCTAAAAAATTGCTTAAGGGGATCTAAAACTTGTTATCAAAATTTGCTTAAGGAGGAGTCTTAAGGGGATCACCGTACCTATTGGATAATGAAAGCCATCATCATCTTCTTGAGGTGTTATCAACTTATGTTTAATTTCCACACAATGAGCCAACCAATATTCTATTTGCTCTTCATTCCCCTCAGGTGCAATAACAACATACACATGTCCTGCCAACAAAAATTGATTTAATAACTTGTGCATATCCATATAAATAATTTAGTATTAAAAAATAACTTAATAAAGTGCAATAAAATGAAATAAATTGAATTAAAATTACATTCTTGTACAAGGTCTGAAACATGGTCATAATCTTCAGATGCAAACAATTGATCATTTTCTTCAATAGTTCTTTCATATTGATTATGTGCTTCTGTAGGTGTCAACGATCTTTGCTCCCACTGTTCAACCCATTATGTATTTTCGCAAGCTTCCCAATCTCTTGAGATAAAAAAATGGGAAAAACATGCAAGCTCCCTTGTCCAAATAGTCCATGTGCTTGCTGTTGCACTCTTAAATGAATGCCATTTAGTAGATCCACTAATTGTCTCACAATCAACTCTAGATACAATGTTCTCTTCTTCCACCAATCAAAAGAATTGATGAATTGTAGAGTAATCACTCGAACCAGGTGCAAATAATCTTCTATTACACCAATCCACAATCTCATGTGCATTTTTAAATTTAACTGAATCCTCAAATTTTAATTATTCTCTAGCAATAATTCTTTTGACACACGCACCAGCTCCATCATGTTCTCCTTTACCATGCGCAGCTTCAAAAAAACTCTATATATGCTGGACATTAAGTTCCTTGTGAACCCTACTTAACCAATAGAACATTCTAGCATTTTTGAACTACCTCATACAATTATCTAACCATATGAGGTGTTCTTTCATATGGATTCCTCTTTCTCTTAAATTTCTATAAAATATACTAAAACAATATTGAACAAACTCTGATGAGTGTAACTGATTGTCACTCAAATAAAAATGATACTCCCTCAAAACTTTTCTATCATCCTTAGTGCTATCATCTGCATGTCTATAAACAATATGGACAAACATAGCTACTTGCACTGAATTATAATATTGAGATTGAAGTTCCTCTTGCGGAGCGAGAGTATAATTCTCCGCAAAATCAACCACTGAAAGTATTGTACCAATTGGAAATGTGTTTCTACATGCACGAAATTGGCCATCAAGCCATCGAGCATGTTCAAAGTGCATAACATATTTTGGTACAATTTTATTATTAAATTCACTCATAAATACATGCACACTAACTTTTTCTGTAACTAAATCACAACGCTTTCCTATTTTTCCATCTTTTAAAGAATAGTGAACATTCCTAAATCTTTTGACATCTACTAATTGTTGTCCAAAATCATGATCAACACTTTCATGCAAACAAATTCTTAAAAATGAAAGATTTCTGCAGTTAATGCATTGTCCAGAAATACAAGAACTTAAATAAAATAATTTATCATTAGATTTTTTACAAAACAAACCTGAAATAAACTCTCTTATTGCTTTAGGTGGCATATCAATACCACAATCCTGTAAAATCATGTTAGTATGTAAGGTACAATGTATATATCGAAAAACATCATAAAAATAACGAAATTGAACATGTATTTTACAACAACAAGATATTCGTTGCTTATTAATTTTTACATACTAAGGTTTATATTTTTCAAAAGACCTTTGACTTATTTTAATATTACCAAGTAACACTGAATCACTACAAAATTTTCTATAAAATTTAGTTTGTGTTGTATCTAATAGGTGTTTTGGGTGAGGATCACGAACTTTGGACCCCACCCTTAATTTTAAAATATCTCTAGAATTAGATGAAACCCTAGTATTATCATGCAAATATTTTTCGATCAAAGATTTAATTTCAACATTCAATTTTATATCAGACCTTGGTAGTCATCCACTGAAACTCCAACATTGATTGATAGGATCATTTTCTATACTTTCTCTTCTTTTTGCCACTCTTAGTAATGTTTTAGGATACATTTTTAAAACTTCACTAATATTGCTTACCATTCTTTTATTCAAAGTTGTTTTATTAACTATAGCAGTAGTTATAGCTCTTCTTGCTGTGTTTTTATCTTTAGATCGACTATTTTTCCCAATAGATTGAATGGCACTAGCAACAGTAGACATAACATGTTTTAATGATTGATCTTTTCTTTTTGGTTTAACATAAAAGCCTAACCTTTTCATTACTTTCCTCATTTTTTGCATTCTCATCAATTGCATCATTAGTTGACATTGAAATGCAATTTTTATGATAAAAGAATTTGGTGTATATTCTATTATGTGTTCTTATTTGCCTCCAAGAAATTTGACCAGAAGATTATCGAAAACACCACTTCAATTTAAAAAAGTATTTTCATTAAATTCAACATCACATTCTAGATTTTCATCTTCATTTTCATCTTCATCTTCATTTTCATTTACATTTTCATCTTCATTTTCATCAACAAAATGGTTTTCATTTTCATTTTCATTTTCATTTTCATCAACAAAATGGTTTTCATTTTCATTTTCATCTTCATTTTCATCAACAAAATGGTTTTAATTTTCAATTTAACTCTCATTTTCATCAACAAAACAATTTTCATTTTCATTTTCATTTTCATCTTCATTTTCATCAACAAAATGTTTTCGTTTTCATTTTCATTTTCATCAAAAATAGGTTTTGTTTTCATTTTCAAGAAAATGATCATTTTGATTTTCATTTGCAACAAAAGATTTTTCTTTTTTGTTTTCAACAAATTCTATAAAAGTTTCATCTCTCTGAATATAGTCAATGTCAACATCATTAAGTCCAACATCTTGTAAAACTTCTACATACAAATTTACTATTTCACTAACATGTGGATTTGAAGACGTACCTAGATTTGTGCATATTGAAACATTCACCATAGCATTCAAAGAGGGATTTGAAGACATAGTAGGAATTGTTTGTATAATCATATTCTTCTCCAAATTGACTCCTTGCAAATTAGCTTCATCTACAACCATGGTATCCTCAATGTTTTCATCTTCAATAGTTGTTGAATTGGTTGCTCCACCATCATTCATTGATTTCATCCTCATTCTTCTTTCTCTTTGTCTTTGTCTCTCTTTTTCTCTATTTGCTTCAAATTCTTGAGGAGTCAATGTCTTCCTTCTCTTATTACGAGCTTTATCTCCCATAATTATAAAATTCTCAAGCACAAATGAATGTTAATAGTGAAATACTTCAAAATATTCAATCCAAATTGGAAGTTGAATACCTATTAGGACAAAATTCTGCCTCTTATGTTCCTCAAAACAAGTAGAAAACTACCACAATTCCACTCTAAAAATTGTTTTCTTCACGCCTCCTTTGAAAAATTCAATCCATATTGCAAATTGAAACCTTTTGTTCCTCCAAACAACCACAAAAATAACACAATTTCACTTCAAAAATGGTGTAGATGATGCTCCGTTTGATAAAATCAACTAAAAATCAAGTTCACCACCTATAAATACAATAACTTATGAAAAATAATTCACTTTTACTACTTTCGGCCATAAATGTGAAGTTGCAGACTTCACAGTAATTTTCTATAATGTATTTAAATAAAATAAACGGGATCCCATTTATTAATAAGCGGGATCCCGTTCTATAATTAGGATCCTATTCATCGGCATTGAATGTTGGAGCCATTGTAAAGGCAATGGGATCTTATTTCCTTTACAACGGTCTGAATATTGCCGAATGAGGAACGAGATCTTGATTATAATACGAGATCCCATTTTATAATCAGGATCCCGTTTTTTAAAATTTGAATTTTTTTTTGCATTGTGGTCGGGTTTTTGCCTAGGTTTTTGGTTCAAGAAAAGCATTGGAAGTCCAAACCTAGGCTTTCAACTTGGTTTGACCTACAAGTTGAAGGTCCTAACAATGTCAAAGAAAAATACCGACTTTGGACATATGGCTGGCGACCTTTTTTGCAGAATTTTCTAACGAAATTAAAACCCATTTTAGATGAAACAATGCAGATTCTAAATATGTAATTTTTTTTGCAATTGGATTATTTTTTCTATTTTTTAATTAATTTTTAATAAAATTGGTCCATAAACTTTAAATATCAGGGTTTTTTTGCTATTTTAATAACTTTTGATCAACATAAAATTTTGACAAACGGATTGCACGAGAACAAACTTCAGACAATTCTTTTCAATTTAAAAAAAAAAAAAAAATGATAAGTTTAGGTCATCTTATGCATGTCGTACATGACGATTTTTCAAAATGACAAATCTGCCTAATAAAAATTTAACAAAAAAAAATTCAATAAAAAATTACAAAAAAAATCAAGAACAAGCTTCAGTGAGTCATAAAACTTTTCCCAATAGGATTTAGAAAAATATGATAATTTAAGTCAAAATATGGATGTCGTACACGTGCATGGTATGGTAAAAAAAATTACTTTTAAACAGTGGTTTTTAGAAATTCCTATTAAAACTCAATTTGTACAATTTGGGTATTGAAATAAATAACATATTTGGAAACTAGACTCCGAGCACTACATTTTATGATTAGTGACTTTTTTAAAGATTTCATCTCTAAGTGCTTCAAATTTTAAGGTCAAATGTGTCAAATTCTGAAAATCAAGAAAAACACTTCCACTTTTTGACCAAAAAGTGGATTCAACTTCTTGCACACACCCATTCACCTTCAAGCCTTTTGGACTTGTTGCACCAACAGTATGCTTCCTTATGCTTCCCAATCAAATCCCTTATTAACTATTCCCCTTTCCTTACTAGGAATTCCATCCATTCTTTAAATACGCTTACCTTATGACGAAGCGTCGTAATGGCATCTACTTGCTCCTTACGCATGAGCACTAGAGTCTGAGGTAATTCAATATGCTTTTGACCAGATTGGGCTAGTGACTTGATGAAATTATCCAGGTAATAAATCCATTCTTTTAACTCTCTTTTCTTCTATTTACTCTTCTACACTTTGACAAAATTTGTTTCTAAATTTACTTACATCTCTTCTAATTCTTATCCCCATGATGAATGTCCTACATCAATTGTTGTCACCCTATAATCCCTAGGTGCTATTTCATGTCTTCTCTTATCTCCTATTAGAGTAGCTATTTGGATAATTCTTCCTCCATATGTATTCCTTCTCACAACATTTCTTGTCTTTTCTCTAAATCTAGGCTTAGGGGTCTCTACTTGTATTAAAATTATGATATCTAGAGGCACTGATTCTACCTCCAATCATGAAGCCATTTTCCTGACTAGCAGTCAAGTACTTTCAGTTCTACCTCTTCATTAAATTTCTTCGTTCCTGATGATTTGCATGTTTAGGAACTTCCTCTCTTGAAATTTCAACATTACTTGTCACAACCCCTGAAATTTGAATAGCCTCTATCCTCATTGGCATGGATTCTAGATTACCTTGGTTTGTCACCATCTCTTCCTTTCTGAGACTCACATTTTCCTGTCCTGCCAGGTTCTTAGCATCAATCCTTGGAACATTATCTTCCTACTATTTTAAAACATTAGGATTCTCATCACTTCTTGGTTCACCTCCGAAGGTCTGTGAGGACTCTAAATCTACATTCTTATCCCATTTTTTTCTTGATTTCTCAAATTTTGCGGCTGCTCAACATTCTCTTTATTTCTTCCTTGCGGAAGCCAATCATCATTTGTCTCTTATTTATTAATATTATCAATGGGGTTTTGACATGTAGTATCCCCTGATCTTCTTTCATCAATTTGTTTAGGGTTTCCCACTTTTTGAGTGAGTGGTCCTCTTATAAAATCCTCTTCTTCTTTACTCTTAGGATATGATCCTGTATTCGACACTTCTTCCACTACTGGTTGCATTATGGGATCCATTTTAGATCTATTTTCCTCAAACTTTTTTATCTTGGAATTTAGTTTCTCCAACTATTTTCTAACTTCTTTAGTTTATTCAAGATCTTCCTTTTGAATTATAGGAGTCCCTCCTAGAGCTTGTCTCATTGCTATACCATATTGACTCAAGGTGGAGAAGTGAATATATCTGCTACTTTCTATGATATAGACCTTGTCTTAACACGTGTATGTGTTCTCATTCTCACCTCCTTTCCAGTCATAGGTTGAGCTCTTGAATTTACTGTGGAAGAAAATTTTGCCTTAGTCATCTCCATTATATTGGCTAGATTGGCCATAGTCTCTTTGCGCTAAATAGATGGCATCACTGGAATTCTTTAGCTTGAAGTATAAGGAATTTCCTCCTCATTTGCTCAGCTACCTCTATTTTTCCAATCTTTCATTTCTTTTTAGTAGTCCCTCCATACCCTAACTCATCTTCTAACTGTTGATTTCTCTTAACATTAGGCAAGTATGTGAGCTCTATCCCAACTTCTTTCAATGCATCAATGTAGCCATTGATCCAGTGCTGAGTGTATGTCAACGTTTCTTAGAAATCTCCTTAATGGCTACTATTTCCTTTGTATAATCTAGGTCTAGGATTGGTTCATCAAAAATATTTTCTATATCATAAACTATATTCAATACCTATCCATTATTCATATCCAATTGCTTTGGAATATCATGGAGTCCAAGAAGCCTTGCTACTGTTAGTGGAAACCTATAGTATGACCACTTCCTTACATCATGCTCATTATCACAATTATGCCAAAAATCCTTTAGATCATAGACACGAGCATACTTCCTGCTTATTAGCGTAGCAAGGTTTCCTTTCAGATCATAGTTTTTTTGTCAGTGTAAGGAAATCCAACATGTACAGTTTGAACTCTTCCTCACACATATCAACACTTCTGGGTGCAACACATTTGTAATTCTTGATTGTGATAGGGAACTTGATGAAAGATTTCTTGCCTGCTTGCACAAAAAGAGCATGAGATGGTTGCATCTGTCTAACCAGTTCTAGTAACCAAATCTTGTCCATTGCATACTTGGATAGCTTGAAGGGGTGTCCTGTGAATCCTTCTAGTTTGATATAGGTGGAAGTGGGAAACTGAATATACCAGCCCCAAACCAACTAGACAATACTCTGTGCTTGTAGGGATAGTATTTTGGATTTGTCATTTATTAGATAGGACAACCGAGAGGAGGAGGTGAATTAGTTAACACAAATTATAACCTTCAATTCAAATACTGGAACTTAACACATAAACTAATTAAATGATTAACCATCAAATGATAATGCACAAACACAATAACACTAGATTTATGTGGAAAAACCAATGAGGGAAAATCCACAATGAGGATTAACTCACACTATAGAGAATATCAAAACCGATTACAAAAAAGCTCACTGCCTACAATAGGGACTCACTGTCCATAGGGCTACAACCTGAAGATACAAATGAAGACAAAGAAGACTTGTTATAGAGAGAAAAATATCCCAATGCAACAAAGGATCCCACCACAATCACTAATCAGCCTACATGAATGATAGAGTTCACCTTTTGCTCACTGCATCTAGAAACTCAGCATTAAGCTTCGCACTGATCAATAACACACATAACTCACACAATTTTAGAATAGCATCAAAGTCACATATGCTCTTTCACTTATCTTCCTTCTTTTCTTGTGTACAATTTTCATTGCTAGCTCATTCTATATTTCTACTATCTCCAAACTTGAAAAGATACAAAGTCGGCCATCCAACTTCAAATTCAAATTAGGTTGGTGCTAAACATCCTAGGGTGGAATTAGAATGAAGGAAATCCAAACACACACTTCACCGGGACCCATAATAGATCTAACACACTTCAACAACTTCAAAGATAGTGTTTAACGCATGGTCGACCAAACTAGTGTAAAACACATAGCATGATTAAGCTCGACACTTCTAGAAACCAAAAATATCTTCAATGCAATTAGAACATCTTTTCTCTAAACCCACAAGTCAAAAGACTTCATCAAGGAGAAATATGAACTAACAACATTTCTCTTGGATCTCAACCAAAATATAGAAAAACATAGTTCACAACTGGTGAACACAACTTGATCTTCACAAAGAACCAATAGCCAAGAATCTGGATATAGAAATCTTCAACAACCTTGAATAACATATCTGATCTACAAAAACGTAGAGACATCTACCAGAGCAACAACTTCAATAGCTGAATACCTGTAATCTTCCTTTAATATAATTTTCTCAATATCCTTAACATATAGAGTCAACAACAACTAGTAGATAACCAACTGACTAGTTGACACCAATGACAACACTTTCATTCCTCTTTCCATTCTTGCAACAATATCCCCCTTTGTCATTGATGGCAACACATGATGTGAAAAACCATCAAAGACACCATACCGGTTTTGAAAATACTTCTCAATATTTTTCTTTTTGCTTCTCTCCCTTAGAATATCATCTTCCTCATTACCTGCTTTCACTTATCAAATTTTTCTCCTTTTCACATGCTTTCTCTCCCTCGTTGAAATCAATGGAAAAGGAAAAAAGATATGTTCATTGAATCTTCCTTTGACATGAAAAACACATAATGAAAAAACTTGAAAACTACTTGTTCCCCTTGAGAGGTGGCCACCAAAACATCAGTCCAAAAAGATAGAACCATGAATCCACCAAACTGATGCACCTTCAAATGCATCTTACTTTATGAAAGGAGGGGCAACAACCCATAACTTATCCTAGAGATACTCAAATGTATCTTTATGAAGAGCCTTTGAAAATATATCTGCAATCTGATCCTTTGTCAGAACATACTCAAGCTTGACTTCATTCTCCATGACCTTGTCTCTCATGTAATGATATCTGATAGATATATGCTTCGTTCTCAAGTGCATTATAGGATTCTTTGAAATGTTAGTTACACTTGTATTATCAAAGAAGATAGAAATAGGATAATCATATAGCATTGTGATATCCTTCAATGTCTATTCCATCCATAACACTTGTGTACAACAAGATGCAATAGCAATATACTCAGCTTCAATAGTAGACAAAGAGATTGAATCTTTCTTCTTACTTAGCCATGCCACCAACCTACATCCAAGAAAGAATGCACCATCACTTGTACTCTTTCTTCCATCTATACTTCTGGCCCAATCTGCATTTGTATAGGCATTACATGTAAAGTCAGTATCTTAGAATACCATAATCCATAATCTAGAGTGCCATTCAAATATCTAAATATTATTTTAACTGTAGTAACATGTGTTTCCTTTAGATCTTCTTGAAATCTAGCTACACGACAAACCACATGCATAATATCTGGTCTAGTAGCAGTCAAATATAGTATTCCACCAATCATAGATCTATACTTGCTCTGATTAGCCTTAGGTGAATCATCATCTTTACCCAACTTGCAACTAGTCACCATAGGAGTACTTACTAGTTTGGAATTGTCCATCCAAAACTTCTTCAACATCTCTCTCACATACTTAGACTGTGAAATGAAAATTCTTTTCTTCGTTTGATTAATCTATAGCCCAAGAAAGAAATTTATCTCCCCAAACATAGACATTTCAAATTCTTTCTGCACCTCTTCTACAAACATCTTGCACATCTTTTCATTTCCTCCAAAAATAATGCCATCATAGTATACAACTACAATCAAGATTTTGTCATTTTCAGTCTTGAAGTACAAATTACTATCTATCATTCCTTTGTTAAATCCTTCTTGACTCAAATACTTATCTAACCTTGTATACCAGGCTCTAGGAGCTTGCTTCAATCCATATAAATCTTTCTTCAATCTATACACCATATCTGGTTGTTTTGTTAACTAAAACCCTTCTGGTTGTTCCACGTAGACCTCTTCTTCTAGCTCACTATTCAAAAATGCTGACTTGACATCCATTTGATAGACTTTGAAATCTTTATAAGCAGCTAATGCCAAGAACATCCTTATAGCTTCCATTCTTGCTACCAGAGAAAAATTCTCCTAAAAATCTATGCCTTCTACTTGTGAGTACCCTTTACACACAAGCCTTGATTTTTTTCTGACAACTTTCCCATTCTCTTTCAACTTATTTCTGAATACCCATTTTGATCCAATGATATTTTTTTCTGCCGGTCTTGGGACCAATTCCCAAGTTTTATTCTTCTCAATCTACAAAAGTTCTTCTTTCATTTCTTCCTTCCAATGTTCATCCTTACAGGCTTCACTTACTGACTATGGATCAATCTCAGAGAATAAGCACAAATTTACTTCACTAGTAGCTTTGCTTTTGGTTAACACACCTTTTGTCTTATCACCAATAATCTGATTTTCTGAATGACTCCTCTGTACATATTTTGTTGTTCTAGGGAACATCACCGGAGCATCTTCTTCTCTTTCACTCTGTTCATTATTTCTTTTCTACTCATCTTTATCTTGTTCTTCCATAATTTATTCTATTATTTCAAAATCATGTTCATTAGACACATATCCATCAATATCAATAGAACTCTTCACTATTTCATCAACCTTCACATTCAAGCTTTCTACAATCTTCCTTAGTATTTTATTGAAATATCTATACACCTTGCTCTTAGTAGAATATACAAAAAATATTCCTTTATCACTTCTTGTATCAAACTTGCCCAAAATTTCCTCATCTCTTCTGATATAACATTTGCTTATGAATACCTTGAAATATTTAACTGTAGGAATTCTCTTGTACCATAGCTCATAGGGAGTTTTTGTACTATTTTCCTTGCCTAAAATTGATTGAATACATATATAGCAGTGTGATCATTGACCTAGCAACCTCTTGAACTGTTCTATTTTTCCTTTCAATGACTCCATTTTGTTGAGGAGTTCTCAAAGTAGATAACTATCTCTTTATTCCATGCACTTAACAAAACACATTGAACTCATGGGAGGTGAATTCTCCACCTCTATCAGATCTCAAGCATTTTATCTTCAAATTCACTTCATTTTCAACCATAGCCTTGAATGCCTTGAATCTATATCTAATGCATCTAATTTCTCTCTTAGAAATTTAACCCATACATATATCTAGAATAATCATCAATTAAAAGCATAAAGTACCTTTCACCAAGTAGACTTCACACTCTCATAGGACCACAAAGATCTGTATGAACCAAATCTAGTAACCCAATAGTAGATTGTTCTCTTGATCTATAATGATTTCTTGTTTGCTTCCCAAACTGACAATTCATATAGATAGTGTTTACAAGCTTTGCAATTCTTGGTAGATCTCTCACGATTTGAAAAACACTAATCCTTTCCAAGTAATCAAAATTCATTTGACACGTTATCTTGTTCCATAACCAATTTCCATTTATCTAAGTCATAAAGCATTATCCATCAACACCTTTAAGATGATAAATATTCCCTTCAAATTTCTTTCCTGTAGCAATCAATGTTTCAGAACCTTTCCAGATCTCACATTTCTCATCCTTAAACACAAGATCACATCCTTTTCTGCACATCTGACCAACACTCAATATATTATTCCTTAGACCATTAACATAGTAAACATCGTTAGTATGATGCTTTCCATCAAAACTTACTGAACCTATCCCACAAATTTTAGCACCAATATCATCTCCAAACATAACTAGACCTCCATCATATTTATCAAGTTTCACAAACTTACTCTTATCACTAGTCATGTGATGTGAGAAACCACTATCAACTACCCAAAATTTCTTTTCTTGTTTAGCATGTAGGGTAGAGATAACAGTACCTTCATTTTTCTCCTTCTCCTTCTCCTTCTCCAGAGGACTTTCCTTTATTTTTTTTTCCGAATTAGTAGAAGTAGGTTCATCCTTAATCGCAAGGAACAAGCATTCATTTTCATCTGGATCTTCATATTCTGAATCTTCATATGAAATACTAGCATTCTCATTAACATAGTCAGCTTTGTTAATCTTCTTTCCTTTCTTTTCTTTCTCATATCTTTGTTTATTCTTTTTAGCTCTTTCCAAAAACTTTACAACATAGTGACCAATTTCTCCACAACTAAAGAACTAAAAGGGAAGTTTACCTTCATACTTACCAGACCCTTTTCTCATTCTTCTTACAAAGTTAACTTTGATTTCATCAAATTTTTTTTCATCCAAATCTTTAGTTTTTGTAGCTTTAAAAGAAGTCTCTTTTTTGCCTCCACTTCTTAGATTTGGCTTCCTCATCTCATAAGATGTCAAGAATCCTAGCAGTAGATCATTAGTAAAAGTTTTATAATCTATAGTCTACTCAATAGCACTCACCTTTTCACTATAAGCATCATGAAGAGTTATGAGAATCTTCTTTACAATCTTGGTTTCATCTATAGTGGCACCAAGAGATCGCATTCCAGCCACTAACTCATCCAATCTCTATACATAAGCTACTTTAACATTTTCATCTTTGGACATATGCATAAGATCAAACTGTGTTTCCAAATTTTGCAATTTTGCCTCTTTTTCCCTTTCATCACCATCATGTGCTCTTTCTAAAGTGACCCAGACTTCCTTAGATGTCTTCAAGTTTTGAACCTTAATCAACTCAGAATGTACAATACTATTCTTCAAGATGAACTTTTCCTTATTATTTGCTTCATGTACTCTAATTTCTTCAGGTGTACATGGACCATTAGCAGGAGTGTAGGGATTCTTATAAGCTTTCTCTACATCATATCCACAATGCTCCATATATTCTTCCATCAATACTTTCTAGATACCATAATTAGTTCCATCGAACCTTGGATAATCAAATACCATTTTGCTAAACATCCTAGACCTTCCTCAAGTGGTTAAGCTATTCACCAAAGAACCAAGATCTGGTACCAATTGTTGGATAGGAAAACTAAGGGGGGGGAATCAGTTGTCATAGATTATAACCTTCAATTCAATTACTAGAACTTAACACATAAATTGATTAAATGACTAGCCATCAAATTCTAATGCACAAACACAATAACACTAGATTTATGTGGAAAACCCAATGAGGGAAAAACCACGGTGAGGATTAACTCACACTATAGAGAATACCAAAATCGATTACAAAAAGGCTCACTACCTGAAATAAGGATCACTACTTGAGATAAGGCTCACTACCTACAATAAGGAATCATTTTACATAGGGCTACAATTCCCAAAGATACAAAAGAAGACAAAGAAGACGTGTTACAGAGAGACAACAATCCAAATGCAACAAAGGATTCCACCACAATTACTGATCAACCTACATGAATGATAGAGTTCACCTTCTACTCACTGCATCTAGAAACTCAACATTAAGCTTTACACTGATCAATCAGAAACACAACTCACACACTTTTAGAATATCATCAAAGTCGCATCTGCTCTTTCACTTATCTTCCTTTTTTTCTTGTGTACAATTTTCATTGCTAGCTTATTCTGTATTTATACTATCTCCAACCTTGAAAAGATACAAAGTCAGCCATCCAACTTCAAATTCAAATTAGGTCGGCGCCAAACATCCTAGGGTGAAATTAGAATGTGGGTGACCCAAACACACACTTCAACAACTTTGAATATAGTGCTTAACACACAATCAACCAAACCAGTGTAAAACACATAACATGATTAAGCTCAACACTTACAAAAACCAAAAATATCTTTAATGCAATCAGCACATCTTTTCTCTAAACCCACAAGTCAAAATACTTCATGAAAGAGAAATCCAAACCAACAACATTTCTCCCGGATCTCAACTAAAATACAGAAAAACATAGTTCACAATTGGTGAACACAACTCGATCTTCACAAAGAATCAATAGGAAAGAATCTGGATATAGCAACCTTCAACAACCTTGACTAACATATCTGATCCACACAAACATAGAGACAAGTACCAGAGAAACAACTTCAATAGATGAATACCTGCAATCTTCCTTTAACACAATTTTCTCAATATCCTCAATATATGCAATCAACAGTAACTAGTAGATAACCAGTTGTCCAGTTGACATCAATGAAAACACTTTCATTCGTCTTTCCATTCTTGCAACATCACCTACCATTAATCTTACTAGCCTCATAGAAAACACATCATTTACTGTTTGGTAATGCTCACAGTATTGGTGAACAGTAATCTAGGGCATATGAGCATAAATCAAATTATTCCCTAGTTTTCTATGCAGGGTACCAATTTTGTTCAATCCTTGTATACGCACCCTCAGGGTGCAATAATAAACAATATAAGACAACATGGTGAACCATTGGGTGTTCGAGAAAGTCATGATCTATTCATGCAACTTGTCCTTGATGAAACTCCCCCAATGAATTTGCACAGGGCCTTCCATTATTTTCACTATAATCTTGAACATCCAGGGTTCAAATTTGCTGGCAACCTTGAGTCTAGCTATACTACTCAATAGGGTTATTATGTCCCAATCATCTTGAATAAACATGGACCTGAGGATTTATCTCATTTTCTTCGTAATATCCTCTTGACACCATGTCACATTCATAAACTCCCTGATTTGTTCTTCTACATTTAGGTACACCATAGCCAAGACTTGCATATTCAATGGATTCAATTGTTTGAATGTGGGGAGCCAAAATGTGTATACAATTCCATTTACAGAGAGGTCTACGTAGAATCCTCTTTCTTTCTCAATGACCCTCTTATTTGGATCATACCAATTATACACTCAAATACGAGTTTAGGAGCTTCCATTGCTAGCGAAAACCCTTCTAAAAAATGTAGTCCACTTGCAATGATGCTTTTGGCACACTAGGAGGAACCCTATTAATGAATCCATGTAGCAAATTAATTGTTAGTAAACCCTCCTGGATGGGTGTTTGTAACTGTCCCACCGATTGATACAACTTATGAAACAGGGGACTCAAATCCCTCATCTATCGGTTTCTTCTTGGAAGTGCTCATATTTCTCTAGGTTTCCTACATTATTAGCAAATATGTGCCTTGTGTGTGAGTTAAGGTTAAATTTAACCACCAATTTTCAATAATTCATAAATGTTCCTTACAACATTTATAGTATGCAAATAGGTTAAATTCCTTTAAAACTAATCAACATTTCAATGACCTAATCAATGGTAATCCCATTTAACCTAAGCCATGCATGCATGAAAGAATTAACAGAAATTATGTTACTAGAAACATACCTAGTTTCGTTGATGATATGGTTGTCTGAATGCAATTCAAAAGCCTTGGTAGCTGTGTTCTTTAGCTTTCTGAGACTTACCTTTCTTTGTGCACCACAATATTGGTTTTAATTCTTTGATGTACTTATAGGTGAATAATTTTGTGCAAGGTAGAGTGTTATGGAAGTAATTGCATGCTCAAAGTGGTGCCAAGTATGTGTGCTATTTTCCACCTTCATTAATTTATTTAGCTATGCATTAATTATCTTGAGCAAAGGTGCAATCATGGTGAATTAGGGTTCAAATCATGAAATCTTTGGTTCCTATGCAGGGTTCCACCATTTGATAAGAAAGAAACACAAACAACTGACGTGGAACACTTCCATGTCACTTTGATTCTTATGAGGAAATTTTTTTTAGAGGCAGTGCCACTTTTGGATACTTAACAATTTGATAATTAATTGAGTCTTGAATCATTCAACATTGGACTTCGAAGGACTACCGGGAGTCAGGACTTTTGCCTACCTGGTTCATGAGAACTGGGCAAAAAGGAAAACTCGAGATAGGGTGCAAGAGAGACCAAATCAATTTGAAATGAAATTTACAAAAAACTTTTGATCTTTGGTTCTAAGGAAAAGAAAAAACTATCGGGCTAACTAGAAAAGAGGGGAAACATATGCACTAGGACAATTTTTATGGGTGAAAACTTATCGTGTGCAATAATTGGTCAAACAAAAGAGAAACTTTTCGAAGATAAAACATCTTTAGAGAAACAACATCGATACTTGGGACAAGGGTTTGGTAAATTGATAAGGTTAGGGAAAGATTTAACAAACATTCCAAATCCAACAAAACAAGAACTTAAGTAGGGGGGTCAAACAAGTTGGATCAAGAACTAACCATTTTACCATTTCCTCCAAAAGCAACACACCAAAGCAAGCAAAAGTAAAGGAAGCGAAAACAACAAAAAATGAGGGGATCCACATTTTGATGAAGAGAAAAATAGGGCGTGTTGTGAGACCACACAACAACTAGAAACCAACAAAGCCAAACAAAAAAATAGAAAGTCAATTCTAGACCTAATGACCATACTTCAACTTTTTGTAGTCTTTAAATTATAAATAATTAGACCCTCATTCTGGCATTCCATTTTCACTTTAGCTAGCATACAAGATTAAATTTTACTGAGCTCACATGTGTGCAACTAATTTATTCCGCTACAGTAAATTCAAAGCATAATGGATGTTTGCATTTACCTGCATAATTTGGTAATTCCTTTTAAGCCAACCTTGGATAGATCCTTGCTTCCTATAAAATGTCCATAGCCCTGAAAAAGTTATCTCTTTAATTACCCCAAACATAGCTCTATTACTAGTCAAGTGTCTATAGCTCCGGTGGAGATATTTGGATAGCCTAAAGAGTTGAATTTTCTCTTTTGATATTTCTTTGATATTTATTTTTTCATTTTTTGATTTAATATTTCATTGTAAGCTCTTTTGCTTCAACTTGCAGGCAACAAAGCCTGCTATTAGGTTGGGAATTATAGTGGTAGCAAAGGATACCTTTTGAATTTTCACTCAATGCAAACAACTATTATCCAAAATTCAGTAGGATGATTTAGATATGGATGTTTGTAGCTCAACATCAACTAAATGATTTATGTGAACTAAAGTGAACAAAACCAAACAATTCCCCAATTATCTATAATTAAAGGACTATTTCTAGTCAAGGCATGAATCACGTTTCCAGAATTGACGTTCTATTATTTTGACCACCTCTGAAGGTTTATAACTATCATATATGTCAACAACACAAAACCATAAAAACAAAAAAGAAAGCACAAAAATCCCCCCCCCCCAAAAAAAAAAAACTATATACATACTTACAACAAGGACTTGTGACCAACGCTAGGCTTGAAAGTAATGCTTTAGTAATTATCCATTGACTAGCAATGGAACATCCTCTCTTGTTAAACTTTTAAGCTTGTAAATGCTATCACCTAAGATTTCAGATACTTGGTAAGGACTAGTCCATAAATTTTCAAACTTACCATGTTCAACCTTATGCTCATGGGATTTGTCCCAATATAGGACTAAATCAGATATTCTGAAAGTTTTTAATCTAGCCCTTTTATCGAACCAACACTTTACCATAGAATGGTGCTTGGAAACATGATCTATTTCTCTAGTATTCTATTCATCCAAGTGCATTAGTTGTGATTACCAAGCTTTGGTTTGATCATCTAATCCAATATACTCTTGAGCAAATTGCCAAGTAGGAATCTTCAAATTTATAGGAAATATAGGAACTATTCCATAGACTAATTGGTAAGGGGAATCCCCTAATGTAGATTTCATCCTAGTACGATCTACCCAAAGGGAGAATTTCAACAAGGAATGCCATTCCCTAGGATTCTTTTCAATTAACCTTCTAATTATATCCAATAGGTTCTTGTTTGATGATTCTGCCAATCCATTTCCCTATGGGTAATAATTAGATGAAAATTTTAACGTTATACCATATTCAAATGCCCAATTAGAAAATTTCAATGAGGAAAAAGTAGGGCCATTATCACATACCAAAGCATACAGTATTCCAAACATAGTAATAATATTCTCATCCAAGAATTTAATTACCACCTTTGTGGTGCATTGCTTGCTATGGAACACTTCATTCCACCTGGTACAATAATCAATGGTAGTTAACACAAACCCGTGGCTTGCAGATGACAAAGAGTTAATTGTGCCAATGAAGTCTAACCCCCATTATGAAAAAGGGTGCATCTCCATCACAAGCTACAATGGTTGTGCATTAAATCTTCCTTTATTTGCAGTAGTTTGACATGTGTAATAGTGTTTTATGTTCTCATATGTATCCTTGAAAATAGTTAGCTAGTAGTAGTCGACTCTCAGAATGAGGTGTGTAGTAGCCAAAGTTTCTTTGTGAGCTATGCCAAATTTATCATGTAGTTCATGCAACACTTCATTAGCTTCTATCTTATTTAGAAATCTCAAATAGATTCCTTCATAATTTCACTTCAACATAACTCCTCCTTTAATCATATAGCTTTGGGCTTTAATTTTTAGTGATCTTCTTTGATTACTTTGCATATGGTCTTGGCAATTGTTTCTAACTAGATAGTACCATATATCTGAGTAACAATCATCTTGGTGTTCTACATCCAAAGTATACTATTGGATAGAAATTTGTGGACCAATCTCATCAATGGATTTAACTAAGGCTTTCCTATGAACTAACTTCATGGGTATAATTTACAAATCAAATTCTTGCAAGATCATAAACCATTTAGCTCTCTTTTCTCCAAGCTTGCTTTGTGTCAGCAACACCTTTACTGTGGCATCAAATATAATAGCCTTGGCTATACTTTTGAGAATGTAATGTTGGAACTTTCTTACAGCCTTGACCAAAGCAAAAGCTTCTTTCTCAATATTGAAATATCTTAGCTCTGCCTCTTTAAAGGGAGCACTCATGAAAGTGATTGGATTTTTTTCTTTATTCTTGCCCCTTTGTGTCAATGCAGTTGCACATGTATGACTACAAGCAAAAGAGTAAATATAAAATAGTTTAATGTAATTCGGACTTACCAACATCAATGCTTCCACAATTGTAGCTTTCATATTTTTGAAGGTGAGCTTATTCTCATTCATCCACTCAATTTTTGCATCTTTCTTCAACATATCATTGAGTGGTTTGACTATCTCAAAAAATCCTCTAACAAAATTTCAAACGAAATTGACCTTACCGAAGTATGACTTCAATTCTTTCTTACTTCTTGGGGGATGCAGCTTGAGTAAGGCACTCACTCAATCTAGGTCCATTGAAATACCTCTTTTAGAAATAATGTGTCCTAGCAATTTCCCTTCAATCACCCCAAAAAAACATTTCTTAGGATTCAATGAAACTCTGTATGTTTCACACTTTTGTAATATTGACCTGAGATCATGAACATGATCTCCTCTATTCTTAGAAAATACCGTGAGGTCATCCATGTATATAATAATGCACTTTCCTACCAAGTATTGAAAGGCATAATCCATGGCTCTTTGGAATGTGGCTTCGACATTTATTAGTCTGAATGACATCCTTCTATAAGAAAAATTCCACAACTTTGTGGTGAACGTTGTCTTCATCCTATCCTCCATGAAAATTACCTAGTTATGCTTAAAGAATCTGTCTAGGAAGGACATTGTCTGTGAACCATTAACAATTTGTAGCACTTCATCCAATGAGGGCAAGGGATAGCTATCTTTTTTAGATTCCTTATTAATATTTCAGAAATCCACACATAGTTGAATGTCTCCATTCTTTTTTCTGACGGGCACTAAATTTTCCACCCATGCAGAATGCTTGATGGGAAAAATTATCCAGGCTAAGAGGAGATTTTGTACTTCCTTTTGAATCAGGGGTTCTAGGAGTGTATTTACAGGCCATTGTTTCTGCCAGAAAGGTTTTGCATCAGGCTTTAACAAAACGATATGAGTAATAATGGAAGTGCCATATGTCTTCAAATCTTCAAATATTCATATGTCCATGCTATAACCTTCCAATAATCCTTGAGTGCCTAAGAAATATTTCTTCACTCTTCTTTAGTACAAAACTTTCCTATAAACACATTCTTTGAATCTTCTTTAGTATTTAGATTATATAATTCAGACTATCCTTTGTCTATTTTAGGTAGGTCTTTTTTCCAAATTATCTGATCCATATCAAATAATCTTTCTAGCTCAATTATTCCTCTTGATATAGTATTATCTTTCAATTGAGCTAATTCTTCATCTTGAATTTCGCTATTTGGGTGATCTATTTCTTCAATTATCTATGCCTCAAAGATGCCAGTGTTAATGATAAATTCCAGCATGTGACGATCATCTTCAAACACCTACAAATTAGTAACATTATCAGGCACTGAGGGAAATTGCACCAAATCAATAGTGAACCTTCTCAAATCAGAAGCATCTAATGGTCTAGCTCGAGCATATGCTCTCTGATTGAATTTTTCTGGGATGTGAGTGATGTTAAAAGCATCAAAATATTCTATCAAATACCACACCTAGTGTCGATAGCTGGAAATGCATTTGTAATGGAAAATATATTGTTTCTAGACTTGCTTGACCACTAGCTCCGCGACACCGAAGACCCTAAGAATTTTAAATTTCCTCTTGATTGTGAGCATCAACTGTGGATGAAGGCCTCATATTCTACCACATTGTTAGTACATTGAAATTGTAATCTATACGCAACAAGAAAAGAATTAAGTTGGGGACTGATGAGCTCAACCCCAACTCTAATTCCTTGTTTTGATTTTGATCCATCAACCCTAACAGTCCAAGTTTGATCCTCAACAACTTTGAGCTTAGCATTCTCAAGAGCTTATAAATTACTATTTTTGGCTTGCATTTCCCGTGTTTTATCTTCAAGTGTTTTAGGCCTAGATCTATTAAGAATTAAATTTTCCTTATAATGTTGATCGCCAACTATGTGAATGATCTCTAAGCACATCACATAACTATCTTTTGAATGTGCAGAGTTATGTAACTTGCACCAACCTTGCAAAATAATTTTTTTTAGTGAATCTTTATATTTGGTGCTCTTTCGAGCTTCTTTAGCAATATTCTTCCAAAAAATTTCTAAATGACTATCTTCTCCTTTAGAAGAATCATAATCTGAATCAACTAACATATCTATCCTGAGGGTTATCTATTTATGCTTTTCAGTATTGCACATGAAAAATTCTTCTATTATAAATCCAGAACTTTGGATTCCATATACTCTTGGTTCTACATCTATGTATAGAACTTCATTTTTCTGATTGTAATTGGTGATCATATGTTTCATGCACGGTTCTCTCTCAATCCTGATTTTATTAGGGACTCCTTTCCAAGGCAACCAAATATGTGAGAATTCAATGGCCATATATCCATTCAAAGTTTTTGACCAATCCCTACTCAATAACATCCTGTAACTATCTAATATCTCAACCACTTGGATATCAATATAATACTGAATCCTAGGGTCTGATGCTAACTGCATATGGATGTTGGTTAACTGCCCAACTACATTTACTTTTAGTTTTATCAAGTTGAGAAACTTTATTTAGAGAATATTCCATGGTTAAGCCTAGAGTTTGAAATATAGACGAAGGCATCACATTGATAGATGCTCCAGAATATATCAAATATTCTCAATGTCAACAAAAATGGTGGGGATTCTATCTTTCCCTTATAAAAATCTACTTGCGCATCTGCCATAGGAACTGTGTTTTTCTCTTTTTCCTTAATAGAGTTGTACTTTTCCTGTGTCTCTTTTCTCGAGTATGCTTTCTTTGGGAAATTATTCCAATGTATTCAAGAAATCTTTTCTAATTACAAGAATTTTAAGTAATTTTGATAGAAAGAGGCTAATTTTTACCTTTTTGATTTCTTCCGCCAAATAATTAGTCAGATTGTTTTGGTCAGAAAATTCTATTAAATTACCACTTTGAAAAATATTCAGCGAGTTGTTGTATTATGAGGTCACCTTTGGTAACCATGAAGTGTTACTTGATTTATCATTAGGTGGATTGTTAAATTTATTAGGAGGGATTGATGTGGTCAAAGACCCTTTGAATCTATTTCCACCATTGGTATTACTTCTCAAGTTATAGCTGGGGCCTTTCAGATATTTTAGAAGAGCATGAATTGTTGGAATCAAGCAACATTGAGAGGGGGGTGAATCAGTGTTGTGCACTTTTTAACATTATAGATCTTATCGCCAAAGCACTTATAATATTCAACCAAAAGAAATATGCATGAACATAAAGTAAGAAACCACAACACCATAACACAAGAATTTTTATTTGGAAACCCTATTAGGGGAAAAACCATGGTGGATGACCAATCCACAATATAATATGACTATACTCAAAAAGATGTTTACAAAATGGGAATGCACTTGCATTTAGGCACACTGCCTTGAGCTCACTACTCAAAATCAGAAAGGCTAATTGCCTTACAAAAGTTTGGAATACTTCCAAAGATTTGAACTGAGAAAGATAGCATCTAAAAATGCCTAATTACAATTTTGGTTAGGCTCAATAATCAAATTCTGCTCCTTCAGACTGATTCTGCTCTTCTGCTCTATTCTGCATCAACACACAAAAAAATCCTTAATGCACAAGTGAAACTGGGCTTAATTGCTTTCTAGATCTTCTATTATTCACAACATACATCAACTCACATCGAACACACACCAAAATGATATAATCAATCACTTATATATATCTGCTACACGCATTTTGATCGCTTCATGTCGGCTTCAACAAAATAAGTAAATTTTCACAAATTGTCAGCTTCAAATCATTCATAATATCCAATGTGAATCCACAAGAGTTGGCCACAACATAGTGAGGACCCAAAATGAAATTCTCAAACATGAAAACACTTAAGTAATAACTCCTCAAATATCTATGACACACTATATTCACCAAGTCGACCTTCATACACTGATGAACAGATAATTAGACAACTAGACCTCTTAACTTACATCTAGATTGATACGAGGTACGAAGTTTTGTAGATAACACAAATTATGCATCAAACAATACTTCCTGAGATCCACAACATAAGATGATAACAAAAAATCTACATATGAATTGAAGAACATAGATTTATCGGATGCTTTGTTCATGCTTAATAGATAAACACTAATCTTCAATCTATCTGCCGATATGAGAAAAATGAAATGTGCAGATCGAATAGCTAACAAGGGTTGCCATTAATGACAACACCATAAAGCATGTGCAGTGTCTTTTGCCAACAATCTCCCCCTTTGGCATTAATGGCAACACTTAGTAAAAAATAACTAAGTGTTGGATCAGTACCAACAAAAATACACTGCCAACCAAAACTCCAAAAATATTTTCAAAACTATAGCTCCCCCTTGGATGAATGTACATTTTTCACTATTCTATTCTCCCCCTTTGACATCAATGGAAAAGATAGGGAATCCACATACAAAGAAAAAATTCAAGCTGCATATGCACAAATTTGTTTCAACAATTTACACAAATTTGGAAATATTTGCAAAATTTGTTTTCAACAAGTTCAAGCTTGAGTCCCAACACTTCTTAAGACTCTCCATAATAGTGTTGTGACCACAAAGTAAATAAGTTTGCATCTCAGCTGATTCAAGGCTTATAGGGTCATTAACTACCAAATCATCTTGTGCTTCATTCAAAGCACTCAACATAGTTTCCATTTTTGGACCAATTAAACCTCTGAGTTCACAAGCTCTTTCCACAACTCTTTTATTTTCAAGCTTTAGAATCTTTATTTTTCAAGTAAAGAGATAACTTGGCCTTCTTGTGTTCCAACAAAAATAGTTATGGGATCAAAAGCATCAGAAATAGCAGCTAATTCTTTCTCATGGTCCTTAAGCTTCTTCTCATTATCCTCATTAAGTTTTGATAAAGAAAAACATGACTTATAGACTTTTCCACCTTTAGATAAAGCATTATGAACATTCTTTGCACAACTAGCTAACAAAGATTTATCTTTAGCTATCATACCTTTCAGACTACTGAAACTTTTGTCATCAAATTCCTTCTGTACCTTGACAATAGCTGACTTCTCAAGTGACTCAAAATGAGTACTTACTGAATTTATAAGTTTCTTCAACTCACCGGAGGAGGACCCAGATTGATCCTTAACATGAGTAGGCATGATTTTCTCTAGAATACCTGATGCAAGATTCAATAATTCCCTATCCTCAATGTGGGATTTCAAAATTTCTTCCCTAGCCTTTACTTGTGCAAACGATGCAACTCTCATTTTCTGAATTGGGGACAAAGTAGATAAATGCATAGGAGTATCTCCCAACTCAAGATCAGATTCTTCCTTTTTCTCATGCAAAAATCTCTTCACTACCTCTATAATGTCTCTTGCTTCCACTGGGATTTCCTTAACTTCAACCTTCTTTTCCTCAACCACCGATTCTTCAACCACAAATTTATGCTTTTCATTTGAAATTTCAACCTCTTCAACCATTATCTCCTTTTCTTCAACCAACATATCTTTTGGAGCTTTAATCTCCATAGGTGTCTTTGTATGATGCACATTGTTGGTGTTTTTTTTTTGTAAACTAGGTTGGTCTCCTATTCTACCTATGGAGTAGCCATCTCCAATCAAGGGCAGTTCAGAGGACCTTAACCAACTAACAAGATTCAGTCAAAGACTGAGATCTTCTGCACTTTAGGCTCTGTAGAACTAGGGTGGGTATACCCACACAATGCCTCAGATAAGACTAGACATTGCTTTTTATAGCAGATGACTCCTGATGCCAAGTATTGAGAACCTCAAATAGGGCTAGATTCTCAGTAACACAATACTTGTAGCAACTAGGAGGTAGGGAAAGACATCAAACAAGATTGATTAAATAAAATGAATGTTCTTAAGCAAGATAACTGAAACCCCAAAGACAAATAGCATATCTCAGATCAGTGCCATATCCATTGGGCTAGGAGTCAAGACAATCTGCAAATAGAAGGAATGGTTACTTGGACAGATAAAGCCTATGTGAAACTAACCTTATTAATCCCATAGCTAGTGATCAGATCTTAAAGACTACTTATCAAATCCTTCAATCATACATATAAATTTCTAAGATGATGAAAGTAATTTAACCTGATCCTTGAACATGAGCTATTATCAAAATAGACAATGCAAGAAAGTATTACAAAGGCTAATGGAATGATCCTTGATCAGTTTGATTAACAATTCAAATGTACAATCCAAAGGAGAGACTCAAAGACCTAAACAAATACATTCAGGTTCTGGTGTGCATCCAAGAACCTTACAATTTGTAGACTGTAACCCTAGACCTCAAAATCTGGTAAAAACCTGACTTTGTGAATTAGTGCTCTTTTTGTTCTAATTTTAGTATCTGGCTGAAGACCTCTACAAATGATTCAAAAATTCCTTTTAAACAGCTCTGGGAATGCCATCCAGCTCAGAGCCACAACAACACCATGTCAAACCCTAATCACCATGTTCCTTAACTACTTCTCTGGCCTCATAAATGTCACTGGTTGGGTTGTTGTAGGAAAGACATTCTCGCACGAATGAAGCCAAGCCATCAATGTCAAATCCGCCAATGAATCCAGGCACCTATACTCGAGCCACACCATCCTTGTACCAGAGCCACATTGCCATGAATGCTAGCTCAGTTGAGCCAACCACATTCCACCTATCACCATGAATGCTCCAGGTCTTCACGTGTGAATATAACAGAAACCCTAACTGTGGCTTAGCTTGAAACTCAACCGTTGATCGTCCATGATCAGACGACTACCTTTAAAATCTCCATTAGCTGTTGTCATTGAGATGTCATATAGGTTCAAAATGCTTCATCAAAATGTATTTCCTTTATGTGCTTTCCATTCATCGAGACAGGGGGACACCTCACACTGAAGCAATCCTTTCATTTGGTTCACAGTCGCTATAGCTTATCACTCTCGGGGAGACCTCCTGTAGATGTCATTTCCTTTCCCCGAAAGTCCCTTTGCGTTTGTCATGTCACTGCAGCTTAAGGTTTTTCTCGCGAAAAAGAACTTTTCATTTGACACTGTCGCTGTAGGATCTGACCATTAGGGAGACATCATAAAGATTCTATCGGGTTACACCAAAAGCCACGTACTGAACCCCATCGAAAAGACACACTAAGTTCACTGAGACACTATAGCGAAGCAACATTAGCCATATCGAAGAACCCTGAAACACTGGTCAGCATAACAAGCCAACATCGCCAAGACTTTTCAACGAAAGGTATAACCCATGCCGAAAGAAAACCACAAGATACCATCGGCAAGACACAATAGATTCGCTATGACATATATCGATGCCTCAAGCCTTTGCCGATAGAACCCACACTCGATCGCCACAACAAAACCAAGGTCTCACCGACAACCACTAGTAAATAAATTCTAGTTGCTGTGATAAATGATAAGTCTTGCTGATAGGCAAGTTAGACTTATGCAAGCAAAGAACGCACAAAGGTTGGGGAAACAATAGGAAACCTATGCCGAAGGGAAGCGTGGGCCAATGAAAGCGGTAACAAGGGGCTGGTGACGAATGGAAAATGGGGCTCGAGGGAACCAGTTAAGTGAAGAGCGAACTGGGTAGACAGGTCACCAACAAAAGACAAATGACCAAAGGAAAAGGAGGCCGTAGACCCAAAACGATCCTGCTCCCGTCTCCGCAATAGACAACAGACATGGAGTCGGAACCTAAACAAAACCAAAAAACACCTGCGGAGTCGGAGGCAAAAAGAAAACAAAGAAGCTATAGAGTCAGAGGTGAAATGGAAACAGGAACCTCACAAAAAAGTTCCAAGACAAATCGTCGACCCGATTCTGCCCCCACCAAAAGCAAAAGGAAAACAAAGCAAGCGGATCCGGGAAAATGACCAGCAACCGATGTAGGGCAGAAAGGGAAAGAAACTCCAAGCACGCAGAATCAAAACCAGGACGGATGAGTGAACATGAACTAGAACTTCAGAATTTGGAAAAGTTCTAGTTCCGTTCAAGCATCCATTCTACCTCCAAAAAGACAAAAGAAAAACCAAGGCAAGCAAAAGAGAGAGGGGAACCAAACAAAAAGGCCCAAAAATGGGGAAGAGAAAAACCAGGAAAAACCCTAACATAGGCCACCCCAATCAGGGAGATGAAAACTAGCACACTGGGATCAACCCTTGTGGGAGCCCATTTAACCCACGTGCCAAAATGAAACACACCCCAGAGCTAAAGTTATATCATGAAAAACAAGGGCACACAACCATAACCTGAAAGACAACCAAAAAAGGCTCTAACATAGGCTCTAGTTGGGGATGTATGCCCCCCATGGGCATAACAAGAACTCAGATCACTGGGAGAGCAGACCAGAACAAAAGGAAACCCAAAACAGCGAGGAGCTAACCAAACAAGGTTAGCAGACAGCAAAAAAAAAATGGACCAAAAAAGAAAAAACCTAACCTAATGTTCATGGAAAAAGAAATGCTTCAGATGAAGCACCACTTTGAGAATTGTCCATGAATAGGAAATTCCAGAGTCACATGGTTGATTCTTTATTTCATTTGATGACACTAGGCCACCAAATGAAAATGTGAAGCCACAACTTTCCCTTGTCAAACACAACTTTGCTAAATGAGCTGACATTCCCTAACTTGTGCTTGCCCCTACCGATCTACAACAGTATAAATGAGTGTACCTCTACAAACATAAGTTTCAGATTGCCCTTGTGCAAGTGAAAACTTGCTCTTTGTCCAGTTTTATCTTCAATTGGCAACCAAATCCAGTAAACTTTATCATTGCCACACTCTTGATTCTTTGATTCTATGTCATGTGGCAATAGCTGTGAATACTGATCAAGACCATATGAAAACATAGTCTAATCACATTTAGATGCCTGATAAAACATGTTAGTACCTCTCAATAGGCTGTCATATTCACCATCATAAACATGTACATGATCCTTATGCATTTGAAAGTCAGGCATACTTTCAAAATGCTGACTGTTATGTGACAACAAGCTATCATATTCACTATTTACATTACCCTGAAGCTGAAAACAACTAGCTCCAATGCTCTGCATATTGTCACATTCTATGAAAACTTCGTCAAGTGTATACAAAGGAATACACTCACCATTCGACACATCTTGCAACTGCTCTATATCATTTTTAGTAGGAGGAGGCACATCATTAGTGCAATGATGGTTTAAACTACTACTCCCACTTCCTCTTTTCACTTGGCTCTGTTCTTCATCATGCTGGCAATGAGAGTCATCAAAGGACTCTAACTCATTCTCATGGGCTATCCAACTGTCATCATCATCCCAATCTTGCTCATCATTGAGCAACTCTGGTTTAGAAGCACAATCTGATTTCAGACTAAAATTAGTGTCATCATGATCTACAAGATCACCATTAGAAGGGGCATCAGAATCACTTGCATCATACCTTGCATCCTGTAGATCCTCATCATCAAGACCAATATGAGTTGCCCACAACAACCTAGAGTTGTTGTGTGCACATCTTTGATATTCTGTGGTTAGCAAATCTGATATTTGTTTACAACTTAGTAGGTCAGTGCTCTGTCCTACCCTCTCAACCACTTCTTCCTCTTCTTGACCTCTACCAGGACTAGATACATCACCAAAGGTATCAAGGAACAAAGTTTTGAGCTGATACCATGAAATAATGGAGTGCACTGGTAAGCAAGGGAACCAATCATCGGCCACACCTTCTAAAGATCTGACAAATAGCTTCATGACCACATCCTCTTTTTCAACCTGACAGTGTCCAATGAAATCAATAAAAAGCTGAATATGTCTTGATGCTGATTCCTCAACACCGCCTTTAAACTTGGGTAAATATTTATTGATTCCCCTAGGGGCAGCATGTGGGTAACCCTGGATTTTATCAAAATCCAAAGGGCTATATCTTTCCTTATCATACTCTCTCTTATAAAGACAAGAATGTGCCTTAAGCATGGTATCATAGCTTATAGAGGGAGAAATAGGACAACAATGCATTTTGCAAATGAAACCTATCCCTCTACAACTATCCAGTTGCAATATTCAAACTTCCCTTGATGCTAGTGCTTGATCTCACCAAATAAAGGGGAATAAAGTTTTTTTTTTTTTAATGTTCAAAAAGCATGAAGAATACCTGGAAACGTTGCAGTCATGGAACTATTCTTTGAATCTTCAATGGGTTTACCTTGACAGAGTCGCCACCTCTTTGCAGAGGACAAAACTTCAAATGATATGAAGCTCACTTACATGTAAATCTTTCTATGAGTTCCATCTGACAGAGCACCATAGATCTTGTAGCTTTCAGGTTCACTACAACAAATCTTTTCTCTAGGCCTGAGATTCTTCAAACTTTGAACCTAACCAACATGGCAAACAAATATGACTCTTTGATAAGGAAAGATTCTAGTCAATCCCCAGTGGAGTCGCCATCTTGTTGGTTTTTTTTTTGTAAAGCAGGTTGGTCTCCTATTCTACCTATGGAGTAGCCATCTCCAATCAAGGGCAGCTCAGAGGACTTGGACCAACTGACAAGATTCAGTCAAAGAATGAGATCTTTTGCACTTTAGGCTCTATGGAACCAGGGCGGGTATACCCACACAATGCCTCAAATAAGACTAGACATTGCTTTTTATAGCAGATGACTCCTAATGCCAAGTATTGAGAACCTCAAATAGGGCTAGATTCTCAGTAACACAATACTTGCAACAACTAGGAGGTAGGGCAAGAAATCAAACAAGATTGATTAAATAAAATGAATGTTCTTAAGCAAGATAACTAAAACCCCAAAGACAAATATCATATATCAGATCAATTCCATATCCATTGGGCTAGGAGTCAAGACAATCTGCAAACAGAAGGAATGGTTACTTGGAAAAATAAATCCTATGTGAAACTAACCTTATTAATCCCACACCTAGTGATCAGATCTTAAAGACTACTTATCAAATCCTTCAATCATACATATAAATTTCTGAGATGATGAAAGCAATTTAACTTGTTCCTTGAACATGAGCTATTATCAAAACAGATAATGCAAGAAAGTACTACAAAGGCTAATGGAATGATCCTTGATAAATTTAATTAACAATTCAAATGTACAATCCAAAGGAGAGACTCAAAGACCTAAACAAATACATTTAGGTTCTGGTGTGCATCCAAGAACCTTACAATTTGCAGACTGTAACCCTAGACCTCAAAATCTAGTAAAAACCTGACTCTGTGACTTAGTGCTCTTTTTGTTCTGATTTTAATATCTGGCTGAAGACCTCTACAAATGATTCAAAAATTCCTTTTAAACAGCTCTGGGAATTCCATCCAGCTTAGAGCCACAACAATGCCATGTCAAACCCTAATCACCATGTTCTTCAACTACTTCTCTAGCCTCATAAATGTCATTGGTTGGGTTGCTGCAGGAAAGACATTCTCGCATGAATGAAGCCAGGCCATCAATGTCAAATCTGCCACTGAATTCAGGCACCTATACTTGAGACATGCTGTCCTTGTACTAGAGCCACATCACCATGAATGCTAGCTCGTTGAGCCAACCACATTCCACCTATCACCATGAATGGTCCAGGTCTTCACGCGTGAATATAACAGAAACCCTGACCATGGCTTAGCTTGAAAATTGACTGTTGATCATCCATGATCAGATGACTGCCTTTAAAATCTCCATTAGCCGTTGTCGTTGAGATGTCATATAGGTTCAAAATGCTTCATCGAAATGTATTTCCTTTATGTGCTTTCCATTCACCGAGACAGGGGGACACCTCACACTGAAGCAATCCTTTCATTTGGTTCACAGTCGCTATAGCTTATCGCTCTCAGGGAGACCTCCTATAGATGTCATTTCCTTTCCTTGAAAGTCCCTTCGCATTTCTCATGTCATTGCAGCTTAAGGTTTTTTTCATCAAAAAGCACTTTTCATTTGACACTGTCACTGTAGGATCCGACCATCGGGGAGACATCATAGAGATTCTATAGGGTTACACTGAAAGCCACGTATTGAACCCCATCAGAAAGACACACTGAGTTCACTGAGACACTATAGTGAAGCAACATTAGCCATATCGAAGAACCCTGAAACGCCGGTCGGCATAACAAGCCGACATCACCAAGACCTTTCAACAAAAGGTATAACCCACGCTGAAAGCAAACCGCAAGATACTATCGGCAAGACACAACAGATTCGCTATGACATATATCGATGCCTCAAGCCTTTGTCGATAGAACCCACACTTGATCGCCACAACAAAACTAGGGTCTCGCCGACAACCACCTGTAAATAAATTCCAGTCGTCATGATAAATGATAAGTCTTGCTAATAGGAAACTTAGACTTATGCAAGCAAAGAATGCACAACGGGTCAGGGAAACAATAGGAAACCTATGCACAAGGGAAGTGGGGGCTGGTGAAAGCGGTAACAAGGGGCTGGTGACGTATGGAAAAAAGGGCTAAGGGGAACCAGTTAAGTGAAGAGCGAATAGGGCGGAAAGGTCACCAACAAAAGACAAACGGCCAAAGGAAAAGGAGGCCGCAGACCCAAAATGATCCCGCCCCCACCTCTGCAAAAGACAACAGACATGGAGTTGGAACCAAAACAAAACCAAAAACCGCCCACAGAGTTGGAGGCAAAAGGAAAATAAAGAAGCTACGGAGTCGTAGGTGAAATGGAAACAGGAACCTCACAAAAAAGTTTCAATACAAACCCCTGACCCGGTTCCGCCCTTGCCAAAAGAAAAAGGAAAACAAAGCGAGCGGAGCCAGGAAAATGACTAGTAACCAACGCAGGGCAGAAAGGGAAAGAAACTCCAAGCACGCAGAATTAGAACCGGGACGGATGCGTCAACAGGAACTAGAACTTTAGAATTTGGAAAAGTTCTAGTTCCATTCAAGAATCCATTCCACCTCTGAAAAGACAAAAGAAAAACCAAGGCAAGCAAAAGAGAGAGGGGAACTAAACAAAAAGGTCCAAAAATGGGGAAGAGAAAAACCAGGAAAAACCCTAACACAAGCTGCCCCAATCAGGGAGATGAAAACTAGCACGTTGGGCTCAACCCTTGTGGGAGCCCATTTAACCCATGTTCAAAATGAAACACACCCTAGAGCTAAAGTTATATCATGAAAAACAAGGGCACACAACCAGAACCTGAAAGACAACCAAAAAAGGCTCTAACACACATCATGATGATTCTGAGTATCCTCAATTGTAATCTCTTCATTTACCAGACTAGATGAAATGTCTTTTACATGCTCTTCTTTAGGGACAACATCAATCCTATTCTTTAATAGAACTCCCTTTAGAATTTTCTCAGTTTCTTTTGCAACTTCTTCTATCCTGCCCAACATAAACTTGTTTATCCTTGACTTGCTTTTGAACTCACTTTTTGCTTCTTTCAAGATTGACTGCATTTCTTTAGTTGACATTACTAGACTTAGATTTTCTACAATCCATTCTCTCATTTTCACTTCTTTAGTTCTAGCATTGACTCTCCTCATCTCCAAAATTTCATACAATTCCTTATGCAATTGTGCCATTATTTCAACAAGAGTCATATTGAAATTGTTCAAATATTTTATTGTAGCCTCCTCAAGGACTCTTTGACCAATAGTATCAAAAGTACCATACACATCACATAAAGGCTTGAGATTTCCATCCTTAATTATACCTTTTTCAACTTCCTCTATAGAAATGCCTGATTTTTCAGGCTTCATCTTCTTCTTTGCTTTCTCTTTTTCAACAGAGGGCTTGCCTACAGTGACTATTGTTGCTGCTTGGGTGCCCATATGCTTTATTTCCCTAACTTCTTCATTAGATTCCATCTCTTCATCTTCTGAGACAACTTCATACACTCTTGTGCTGTTATCCTTCTTCCTCTTTCTAGATACCTTAACTTGAGCTTTTTCAGGGACCGACTTCTTTGCATGACCGAACAAAGGTGCAGAGTCAGATAGAGGATGTTGTTAGACTAGCAGATTCAATTTTATTGGGATCTTTTCCTTTTTCCTATCTTTCTTCTAGCTTCTCTTATTGCTTTTGTAGATATGCCCATACTTTCTGCAAAGACTTCCACTTCTTTCCTTACTCTTTTGACTATCATTGGCTTCTTTAACTGCTCATGGACTTGCATGTTCTTTTCTGCATATGTTCCAAACCTTTCTTCTATTGGATCCACAGGCTTACTCAACAGATGTTGTGCATATAGGTCCAATATTCCTTCCTCGAATTCATATCCCATTGGTATAATCCAAACGGTTCTAGGATCAACTAGTTCCATTAAGCATTGATCAATATCCACCATAAAACAAATTGTGTCCTTATACTTCTCAACAATAGAAGTAGGAATCCTTTCCCTTGCTTACATTACATTCTGAATTTTCTTGAGATATCCCTAGATTATATTTTTCCTAACTTGACTATCACCAAGGTTGAATAACATGTCTCTAATCTGAAGAACTACTGGCTTATCACTTCTTTTCTAGACTACCTTTTTGGTTCACAGAAATTCATTCATGATGAAATAAAAGAACAAAAAAAGTAACAAATTACTGTATTTAAAAGAATTCTTCTTGTCTTTCTTTATCTTGCCAAGATTCTCCATAAGCTAAATCTAGAGAAATTCGCACAAGTCATATTTTGCATTCTCCCTAACCATCTGATAAGCTGTATATATGGTAGTACTAGATACAAAATTTTGTTTGCTGGAGTGATATATCTTATAACCAATGACAATTGAGGAAAATTTTACATCCACATCATTGATGTTATTAATTGTCATTACTCTTCTATCAAATGTCGAACCAGTCGCATCTATGACAATTTGATGCTTGATAGATTTTAAAATTGGGAAACCACTGAAAGAATTTAGACCTATAACAGCTCTTATAGCCTCTTTTATTATTTTGAAAGGTTGATTTAGCCACATAAATTCAGCATGGACTCTACTCAAGATGTACTTGACCCATTTGTTTTCATCAAACATGGGGAATTTCACAAACTGCGTGAATTTATTCTCTTCTAGTGTTTTGATTTGAGGCTTAACACATAAATCCTCTCCAACAATGTGTTTGGAATATAGATTTAGCAGCTGTGAGCTTCCTAAATCTTTAATATTAGCATGAATATATGCCCTAATGTCTTCAATGTGTAAAACTTTGTACAACACATATGAAAATGCACCTAAGGGCTCAGTCTCAACATAATTGAAAGGGTGCCATTTGAATTTTGGATGGGGCCTATCCTTCACTTCAACTACCAATGGAGTAGCCATTTCAATAAATTCACAGGATTACAAGTTTTACTAAAAAATACCTTTTAGTCAGAGTAGGGTTTGAGCTTTGAATCACCTTCACACTTGAATTTTCCCAAATTTTTCCAAAGTACACTTTAGAGCTTCAAAAACTTCTCAAAGTGCAAAGTGACAAATGAAAGATAGAAATGACCTTTTTATCATTTCCACACCTAATCTTTTTGACACAATAAATGCTTTTTCCCTAACTCATCCAGATACCCTGTTTTCATACACTGTGAAAGATTACTCTTCTGTAGACCTTCAATTTTGTATAAATACTCTCTCCAATTGTTCAACAAAATCTATAGATCACCAATGCAATCACTGAGCCCATCCACATTCTGGTGTCAATTACCAACAGGGGGTTTGAAATATTTTCTTGACAGATTTTGCCAAAGGCCTAAAGACTAATTCCTAGAGGAATTACCATAAGTTGATTCTGGTGCTGCCTCATTTTCTGCAATAGGGGGACTCTTCTTCACCCAAGTTTTCTTCATCTTCTTTTTGATCTGATTTGTAGTAAGTTTCCCTTTTCCTTTTACATCCTTCTGCATGTTTCTTCTTTGATTTACCAGACCTCTTTTGTAGGATCTAGCAATGTGACTGGTTTTGTTGAAATTGTAGCACACCACATTTCTTTGTCCAGACCAGTTGTTCCATTGATTTTCTCTCGATCTACATTGATTAGCAATATGGCCAAATCTATTGCATGTATAACATATGACATCTCTATAAAATTTGTTCATCACATTTTTGCATTCATTTGACTTATGACCATACTTGTTGTAGTTAAAGCACTGACTAGAGAAGGATGGATCATTTGAATTCATTCTACTTTTGCATTGGGCTGCCATATGATCAAATTTATTGCAAGTAAAACAATAACCATTAAACCTTTGAGCATTAGGTTGTCTTACTATATACCTTCCAGTGTTGTTCATCTGATTTCCTTGTCTGAATCTCCTTTGTCTAGAATTTCTTTATCCAGATCTAGAACTTTCTCCTTCCTTATATCCAAGACCTTGCTTGTCACCATTAGTCTTTTGACCCTTAATCAATTTATTAAGCTTGGCTGAGCTAATCTTGAACTTATCCTTGTATTCATTTGCAATAGCAAGTTCAACTTTGAGATCAATAATGTGCTATTCAAGCTCTTCCTCATTGTGTTTGGTTTTTGCTAACTCATGTTCCAACTGAATGAATCCATTAGTAATTCAGCTACATTCTTCAAATTTATCTTTCAGGGATTGGGAAAGCTTTTCTTCATTCTTCTTTCTATCTTCAATCTCCTTAGTCATCCTCATCGTAATAGATTCCATCTCATGCTTCAAAACTATATTCTCTCTCGAAAAATTTTCACATTCTTCTATCTTTTCCTTTAGGGCTTGACTCAGTTTTTCATCTTCAATCTGTTTACTATCATCTTGTTTGATCTGATCACAGAGTTCCCTTCTCTTCTCTCTAGATTTATTGATTTTATCTTTCAATGACTCAATGAATGTCTCAGCATTTAGAAGTTTTTCTTTCAATTCCCAGACTTCAAATTTTGACTGATCAAGATCATTTAGGGCCATCATAAGATGTTGTTGAAGACTACTTGAATCCATTCAAACACTTTCCAAGATCTTCCCCAAGCTATTAAACTCCTTCTGAGGAACTAAGCTTTGATACCAATTGTTGGAATCAAGCAACATTGAGAGGGGGGTGAAGCAATGTTGTGCAATTTTTAACATTATAGATCTTATCTTCAAAGCACTTATAACATTCAACCAAAAGAAAATGCATGAACATAAAGTAAGCAACCACAACACCATAACACAAGAATTTTTACATGGAAACCCTGTTAGGGGAAAAACCATGGTGGATGGCCAATCCACAATATAATCTGAGTATACTAAAAAATATGTTTACAAAATGGGAATGCACTTGCATTTAGGCACATTGCCTAGAGCTCACTGCTCAAAATCAAAAAGGCTAATTGCCTTACAAAAGTTTAGAACACTTCCAAAGATTTGAACTAAGAAAGATAGCATCTACAAATTCCTGATTACAGTTTTGGTTAGGCTCAATAATCAAAATTTTCTCCTTAAGACTGATTCTATTCTTCTACTCTATTTTGCATCAACTCGTAACAAAAATTCTTAATGTACAAGTGAAACTGTGCTTAATCACTTTCCAAATCTTTTTTTATTCACAACATACATCAACTCACATCAAACACACACCAAAATGATATAATCGATCACTTATTTATATCTGCTACAAGGGTTTTGATCACTTCATGTTAGCTTCAACAAAATAAGAAAATATTCACAAATTGTCAGCTTCAAATCATTCATAATATCCAATGCGAATCCACAAGAGTTGGTCACAACATAGTGAGGACCAAAATAAAATGCTCAAACACAAAAAAACTTAAGTAATAACTCCTCAAATATCTGCAACATATTATATTCACCAAGTTGGCCTTCATACACTGATGAACATAGAATTAGATAACCAAACCTCTTAACTTACATCCGGATCAATACAAGGTACCAAGATTTGCAGATAACACAGATCATGCATCAAACAATACTTCTTGAGATTCACAACATAAGATGATAACAAAAAATATACATATGAATTGAAGAACATAGATTTACTAGATGCTTTGTTCATGCTTAACAGATAAACACTAATCTTCAATCTGTCTGCTGGTATGAGAAAAATGCAATGTGTGGATCAACTAGATGCCAAGGGTTACCATTAATGAAAAAACCATAAAGCATGTGCAGTGTCTCTTGCCAACATGAATTTTGTTAGCTTCATCTTGAGGTTCATTTTCATCTTGATAGGGAAATGTATAGGTTTCCAAAGTCATGGGTGAGATGTCTTCTTGCTCATAACTATGACTCCTAGCAACAACTGGTGACTCAAAACACTTGTAACTTTCAAGAACTAAAGCAAAGTCATATCTAACCAGAACTAATTCATTCCCTTGGGGTGTGTGGGAGTCACATTGATCTTTATAATGCATGGCAGCCAGAAAAATATTAGACATAGTATTAAACTGTGGATAGTCCACTTTTGAATGAGCATTTATATTATGGATTATGCACGAATTGTTCATGGAGAGGTCAACAAAATTTACCTTAGACATAGATCTATCTTCGGAGGGATTAGCAATATCTAAAGATGTGGACACTCCTCCGATGTTAGATCACATGTTCCAAGGTCTAGGTGGTCTTGGAGTATTGTATGATCGACCTTATGAATTTTGATTATTACTTTGAGGGTAAAAGTTTTGATTTATTAGTTGTGTAACCTTTGTTGTTAATATTTTAAGTTGAGTTGTGATTTCCTTAATCTCTTCTTTGTCTTCCAGAGTCTTGACTCTTTGAATCTCTTGAGCCTATGAGAAGAAATAATTTCCATTAGAATGCAACTCTATGATAGCTGGATGAAGGTGTGGGACTAAAGCTTGATTATTTCGTAGTTGAAAGAAATTGTTTTGGGGAAATGTCCTATTTTGGACCACTGAAGGAAAATAATTAGGAGCCATTGTATGATTTAATGTAACTCCATTCACACTTGAAATATGATAGTTATTCAATCCATTTCTATCATTTACAGATGATCTGCTTCTAATGTGTTTCATTTCTAAATTTACACTTACGACTTTAGCATAGGATTCTATTAAGGTAGTAGGGGGGTTTTCCCTTTGTTTCATGAAAATCACACTTAATGGATCAACTACCATATAGTAAATAGTGATGATAGGAAAATTGTCTACTACATAGGGTGCTTGTGGCCTAGAATAATCATTTTGAAATCTATCGTTAAAAGTAGTTATAGTTTCACCATCAAACCTTCTAATTTGAGAAAATTGATGATATAGCAAGGTAGGGTCTACTATTGTTTTGAACCTAGCTAAGAATTGATTCTCCATGTCTTGCGATGCCCTAACAAAAATATAGGGTAGGTTGATGTACCACTAGTAAACTTCATCACTTAAAGTGTAGGGAAACAACCTACATACAAAATCTTCATGTTGTATCCTTGACAAAAAGCATGTATCCTTGAAGATACTAATATTCTCTTCTACTTCTTTGTGAAGATAATACTTCATACACAATTTGTCCAGATTCTTCAAAAGATCATTATAGATAGTGAATTAGATAGGTGACTCTACGTTAAATAAATCCATCGCTGCAGGAGGGGGTGGTATAATAATAGTTGGATTTTGTGGTATTACACTTGCAATTATTGAGCCTTGGGGCCTAGATGACATACAACCACTAAGCTAGACTAATGCCACAAGTGGATCATTAGACCAAGACCTAGTGACTCTACAAGACTCCAACTTCCTTCCTAGATAAAAGAGGGAGGCCCTCCTTCTAGTTCCACTCCTATTGACACAAATGTTAGTTACACACCAACAAAAAGATAAATTCTCATAGAGGTACTACAAGAACCTATCTTTATTTTAAGAATCCACAAGGAAAACCTAAAATCTAAGGAAAACGTGGCTTGATCCCAAGATTGTTTATGCCAAGTCTTGATGCACTAGGTTCACTTAGGGTTTGTTGTGATAATGTTGTTAAACATGAGGGGTAAATGGGCGTTAATTATTTTCATATACCAGGAAGATAAAAACATATTCTTAATTTGGTCATTTAATAACTTCGTGAAATTCAAATAACTTGCATACATTCAAGGCTATTAAGCATTCAACAATTTCATGGAATTGAAATATTATCATAAAAATCCATGCATTTATCATTTTTGGAACATTTTCAGGAATATAAAACATCTATTCTAAAAAAAGCATAAAAAATTACTGAAAAGTAAAATTTCTCCTAGGTGTTATCCATGCATGCCTCAAGAAATAACCAAACTAGAGCAAACCATTCCATATGTCACTAGATTGCTTCACAGCTAGGCACAAAATGATCCAAGATTTTAAAGAAAGGGGGATTATTCGCCACTAATTAGTGTCAGTATGCATCTTTAAATGACACAACACACAATCTTGTTCGATAGGAACAAACAATCGACTACATAATATTTCATATTAGGAAATAGATTTGAAATTGGCTTTGATATTAGTTAAATTCTAATGAAACATACAAGTTTTTAGTTTGGAATGGAACATAAAATAGGAAAAATAACAAAACTTGAAAAGGTTTTGGTTCTTCAACATCCAAAAATTTTGAAATTAAAAAAAAGTAAAATAAAGCAACAATCAACCTTTTATAGGAACAAGGCCTCAAAGAGTTTGGTGATAATAATAGGTAATGGAACCCCATTCAAAAATCAAAACATCCAAGAGCTTTTCTCCCAATTTTCTATCCATAATAGATTCTCCACACCCTATTACCCCTAAGGAAATGGTCAAGATAAAGTATCCAATAAAACCATACTAAAAATACTAAAAAAGACTATTACTGAAGCCAATCGTGATTGGAATTTACAACTAAACATAGCCCTATGGGCTTATCGAACTAAAATATGAATGCCTATAGGGGCTAGACCATTTTATTTGGTCTATGGATTAGAGTCTTTCTTACCTATCGAGGTCGAAATCCTCTCATTGCAAATATCATTAAAAGGCATGGTCAACAAAGAAGAATACCAAGTGTCCAGGCTAAATGAATTAGATCTCCTAGATGAAAGGAATTTGAGAGCATTAAACCATCTCCAGGTTTATTATAACCAACTCAAACAAAGCTATGACAAAAAGATCAAGGAAAATAACTTTCAAGTTGGTGACCTAGTGCTTAAAGAGAACCAAAACGTACAACTAAATTAGGATGACAAAGGAAAATTTGAACCAATTGGTTAGGCCCATTTATCATCACAATAACCTATGGTTTTGGGGCTTATTAGTTGGATACTCTTGAAGGAGAACCTTTAGTTGAACTACTGAACAACAACCATCTCAATAATTTCTACACATAATGCACGTCAGAATACCCTAGGCAAAAGGGTAAAAATCCCAAAAAAATGGAATTTATAAAATACAAAAAAGTCAAAAAGCAAGAAAAACAATAAAGAGAAATTAAAATTTTCTTGAGTCAAAACCACTTTGTGGCATTCCTAGAATAGGTACGATAGTGAAAACCTGGAAAATAGGCTCTATGTTGAATAAGACCCGCATCATTAACTATCGATACTATCAAAGCATTCACCCATTTATTCCATAATAAAAATGCATTCAACCATGACTTGTTATTGATTGAGGAAAGTAGTATTGCCTCCAAATGGGGGAAAATTCCTGAAGCTGGTTATTGATTGGATTTTTGAGCATCCTATCATGGTCAAAACAACAAAATAAAAAACATTGGAAAAGCAACAAAAATATAAAATTTGAAAACATCAATAAATGAAAAAAAATTGTTGGATTATTCCTTCACTCAAATAATCTAAGATATCAACATTTGCTTGAACCTCATATCTAGTTGAAGTGGATTTCTCACAACATATCCTCTAGACACAAAAGTGGAATATCAATCCAAGTTAACAATGCTTTTTGAAATCCCAAAAATAAGTTTTTGCTTTGAGTCAACTGATCAAACTATGTGGTCTTTGTGTGTACAATGTAGGCAAGGCTTAATAGCCCTGAGACCCTAGGTTAGTCCCTTTAAGTTTCTACCATGCTTTATTTCAACTTAGTCAAAAAGAGAAAAAATCTAAAAGAACATTCAAAAAATACAAAATCAAAAAACATTCACAAAACAGAAAAGGTCAAAACATTCAAACCAAGTGAATTACGATCCTCTGTGTGTAAAATGTAGGCAAGGATTATCTTTGATGAGCCCTTGAGGCCCTAGGTTAGTCCCTTGAAAATAACAAAAACATCATAAAACTCAGAAAATAAAAAATATCCTAAACCCATCATCAAAATTCACAATAAACTCTTCACCCTATAGTGTAGGAAAATGCATACCTTTGCATTTTTACACTTGTTTGGGCCTGACTTGCTCTATTTGTCCTTATTTATTTCTTAATTTCTCCTATTTTTCACCCACAAGCCTAATAAATTGTATCTTTTATGGCTAATCTTGACAAACATCAAAGGATAAATGATAATTTAATGATTTTGGTTGTGTCCTTGATTTTTGGACTAGGACTAAAATGCCACCTAGGGTGTCTTTGTCCTCCAAAGGTCTTGGGACCTTGATTTTCAAGGAACCTTAATTGGGCCCCTTTTTGGAGTCTATGCCCTGAGTTTCAAGCCTCAGGACTAAGATGCCACCTAGGGTATCTTAGTCCTCAAGTTATTTTTGAGATTTAATTTCAAATCTTGGTGGGATTTACCCTCCTTTAATTAATGAATTCATATGTTGGCTTGTTGTGGTGTAATTTCAGGATATTAAGCATGGATAAGTATAAATACAAGGTTCTTTCACTCATCTTCAACCTCAAGCATTCAAGTATTCATCCTTATAGCAAGTTTATGAGATCAAGAGCATTCAAGAGAAATTCATCAAGCATTTGGAGCCATCATCAAGATTCAAGCAACATTTCAAAGATATTCTTGCATCATGTGTGTTTTCTAGCTAACATTTATGATGTAGGGTTTTGATTCAAGCAAGCAATTCAAGTCAATATCTATCAAGAATTACTACCATTCAAGATCTACATTCAAGCTAGCCACTTCACACAAGTTTGTAGATTTCATAACAAGGGTTTGGTGAGTTGCAACATAGCACTTTATTCATTCATATTTTCCCTTCATTATTTCATTTCGTTCCAAGGTTTAATTACCAACAAGGGGTTTAACCAAGGAAAACCCCCATTTACTAACAATCAACAAATTTTTCTTCTCTTGTGTGTTTGTATTTGCAGATTTAGGTTGAAGATCATTTTGAGTGCCAAGTTGCAAAGTTGAATTGCAAAGTTGTCATCTTCACATAAAGTCACCTATAGACCAGATCTGGAAGTTTCATGACTTGAGATATGAGAAGAAGGAAGTCTGGACCTTGGACCTCAGGATCACATTTCAAAATTGTATAAATTAAAATTAGGAATAAGAAGATAGTAGGGGCTTCTTAGTCCTCCTGGAGGAATTTTTAGAGACTCTTTCGAATTCTATTCTGACATTTGAAGATTTCATGTTTTCCCTAAAAAATAGCAGCAGGACTAAGACAATAGTAAGGGCATCTTAGCCCTCCTTGACATATTTTGGTAGCATTTTTGCATTTCTAGAATCCTTATCACATTTCCAGACTTCCTAGGTAGATACATCCTAACTTTCTCTTGCTAAATTCTATCATTTACACTCATTATTTGGCTTGCATTACTAGGTTTTGTGAGTTGAATGTTAAGTTTCCTTTTCCAAGATTTTGCTTGGTGGTAAACCCCTCAAAACCTAAGGAATATTTCTAGGTCTCCCTTGTTGAGAATTGACTCACTTTTGTGTTGATTGTCAACCCACTTTGGGATCCTAGGTTTCCTTGAATGAACCTTCCCCCTATAAAGGAAAATCTAGGATTGGGATTCCTTTCTTGTATTGTGAGTCCCTTTTCCCCTATCACATCTTCTTATGATTCACAACAATAATAAACAAATTGTCACACTCACCCTTTGGAAAAACAAAAAAAAAGAAAAGAAAACATCAACAGCTAGAACTTTCAAGCAAAACAATCACAAATATTTGATCACAAAATAGACATAAATAATGCCAAAGTGCTTCTTACCTATCTTTTGACAATTCACCAACAACATCCTAAGATATGTCTTAATAGATCTATTCCTATAATAGACATGATCAACAACTAATAATAGCTTGAAACCTCAAACATATATGGCAAGTGATACTACAACTTTGTTTTTAGCTGTTTTATAGTCTTATTTTTATGATTTATTTTATTGACTCATTCCTAGGATCTCTCGAGGATGTCCATAAGGATTTAGAGAAGAAGGAATGGGGGAAATTCAATGTCATTTTGATTTGTTGTTTGTAAGATTATTTTATAATACTACCATGGTGAATACTTGCTTTATTTAGTGTATGAAAGTTGGGTTGAAACAATTCGTAAGCAGTTGCATGTTAGGTGTAGACACTGAAAAAGTATCCCTTTTCCTTGCTTGATTTGGGAATAATTAATGATAAATTGGACTTAATGTCACCTTGGTCTAGTGTTGTGAGGTGTTTTAGACATCCAAATTAGGTCTTGGACCCTCACAAATTGAATAAAATGCATGTCTTGTAAAGGTGTTGTAAAGTGTTGTAAATCACTTTCATACTTTTCTAGACTTTTATTAAGCATTTAAGTCTAATGGTCCTTTCCCACCACTTTTGAATTAAATATTATTTTAATTCAAAAGTTATTTTTTCCTTCTTCTATAATTAAATAATTATTTTAATTATTTAATTATTCACCAACCTTTTATCTCTATAATTAAATAAATGTTATATTTATTTAATTATTTATCCTTTCTTTGTCTCCCCAATTAAATAATTATTTTTAATTATTTAATCATATAATTTGTTCTTACCTTTCTTTTTAAATAAATAAAATTAATATTTTATTTATTTCTCCTATGTTGGCCACTTAAATTAAATAATTTTTATTTAATTTTCTCCAACCTCTTTTTTTGTGCCAATCTTATCTTCCACCTCAAGTATTTATCTATCCATGTCGTTCTTCTCTCAATTAACCTTCAACCTTGATTAAGTTATTTTCTAATTTAATCTTTGCCCTTGATTATGATCCTTATTCTAGCCATTCACTTAACTCTCCTCTATAAAAGGAGACCTTTAAACCCTAATTCAATTCATTCATGATGCAATCACCATTCATCATTCATTCATCATTCATTCTCCATCACAAGTCAAGTAAGCTAGGGTTTTAGCATTCTAAGTCATCAAGATAGGTTTCTAAGACATTCAAGAGCAAGATTCTTCATCCATTGTTGTATCAATCCAAGATTCATCATCATGGAAAGTTTCTAATTACATTGTTTCATGTTTCATGTTTCAACACTTTATTTCTTCATTTTGGTTTAATTACCTAAATGAGGTTTGACCAAGGCAAACCCCTAATCCCTAGCAATCAACATTTTCGCTTTCTTCATTTGTGTGATTGTAGATTTAGGTGTTGTGATGGCTTGGAAATGATTGAAGAATAGGTTTCAAACTTGTTGAAGTCATCTCCCTTTTGGAAAGGTCAAAATCTACACAAAAAGTCACTTTTAGGTCTGAATTTGGCAGTTTTAGAACCAAACACCTGGAGGAACAGAAAGAGTAGACCGAGAGCTTCCAACTCCATTTTCAATTTTTTTTAGAAAAGATAAAGTGGACTAAGTCACCATCAATGGTGACTTAGTCCCATTGTACTTGTTTTACAATTTTTTTTTGTAGATCTGGATACCCATTTGGTTGAAACAAGCTCTGGAACAATTTCCTAAATCTGGGACTAAGTCACCTAGATTGGCATAAGTGTCCCAATTGGCTTTTGCATCAAGTTTTTCAAGATTCTAGGCCTTCATTTTATCCTTCTTCAATGTCCAGGTGCACACCTTTAGTTTCATCAGTTTTTGTCATAGTTTACTTGCATTTCTAGATAATTTTGCATATCACAGTGTGCTTTCAAACATCTTGCATTTCATTAGTTTTGCATTAATAATCAATATATTTCATCAGTTTATTGCATCTCGGACATTACATTTAGGCATATTTAATTCATATTTACATTAGTCTTGAGTGGAGACATTGAAATTTTTGGCATCCTTTCTCCTTTTAGGTAGAAAACCCTAGAAGTGTTAGAGAGCCTTGTGGTGCCAAAATATTTGTCTTAATAGATCTATTCCTATGATAGACATGATCAAAAAATGATAATAGCTTGAAACCTCAAACATATATAGCAAGTAAAACAATTTTTTTTTTAATCTATTTTATAGTCTTATTTTTATGATTTATTTTATTGAATCATTCCTAGGATCTCTCAAGGATGTCCATAAGGATTTAGAGAAGAAGCAATGGGGAAAATTGAGCATCATTTCAATTTTTTTTTTGTAAGATTATTTTTTAATACTACCATGGTAAATACTTGCTTTATTGAGTGTATGGAAGTTGGGTTGAAACATTTCATGAAGCAGTTGCATGTTAGGTACCCTATACCTATCTATGTGACTGGTCCAAAAAGTTTTAACACAACCCAACATATACTTTAAATAAAGTTTTTGTATGTCAGGTATGAACAAGAATATTCTTTTTATGTAAAATCAAAGTCCATGAAATGGATACAAAGTCACCTTGGTCATTAATACCCTGGTGCATCGTATCTATTTGCATTATCAAACATGATTGTTCAAACTGCAAAGTCTCCAAGCAAAGCGAAAGCAACACATCAACAATTAACAACATCAAATTTCTATCCATCATTAATTTTTTTCTTCTAACTAACATCCATCCTGCATCACAATATCATTAGTACCATATCCATCCTACATCCACAATGTTTTCAATACATATCATGATGATAATAAAGCAATGAAAACATCATGCATCATGAATAGAAAACATGCATCCATCATATATCAACAACATATAACCATCATATATCAAAACAATATATGATCATACATAATAAAACATCATATGATATAAAATATGATCCATCCATCCACATTATATGCATACATAAAAAAAGTACAAAAACATATATAAACATACATCATCCTACATAGTCATCCATGATCATCACATAAACATATAAATGAGTCAAATTGAAGAAGGTATATCTCATATATATATATCATCATCAGAGAGAATGTCATAGTACATCATCATCAATGAAACACATGTGATAGGATAATATAAAATAATACATATATATGAGGCCTCAACCGGGCCGATGAATGTTTATACAAAATCATGTCTACAATATGAAGTCTTTGAGCAATAAACATCATAAAGATCAAGTATAGATATAACACTACCCAATGAAAAAGGGAGGAATCTATAGACAAAGTTGTAGATCACCATCTAGATCTAGTTGTCTGAAAAAATGACCACTTGACTTAGCACCACCACCCACAACACTAGGCTCTTCAAATCTCAGTTGTTGCTATGCATGAGGAATAAAAGTATCATACAAAGTTTGGTAGGATGTATCCCTCTATAATAATTGATCCCACTCAACATGAAGAATATCTCACTTTTTCCTCAGACTATCCCTCTTTGTGGTGATAGCCTACAACTAGGTCTCAACAATGAGATGACGCCCAATCTCTATATCTCACTCTACATGAAGACCATCTCGCTTTGTTATCACAATGACAAGATATGCCTCCGTGGCCTATTTCCACCCTATCTATGCAGCCAGCTAAGCACCTCCACCCCTAAGTGGTGGAGGGGGACCTAGAACCTATCCTTGAACCTACACCTGATCACCATGTGCTCCATCCTATCAGGCTTGACCAAGCTACTTAGCTAGAATCTCAAGATGTTGTCTCTCTTTGCGTCGACCAGTAATGACTATCCTACTAACTGCGAGATCACCACCAGGATCTGTGAATCTCAATGGCACACATCGTTCCCACCACTAATCAAAATTGAAAGTGGTACCTAAATTCACTAAACTCACTAGCCAACCCCATCTGACTAGGGCAAGCACTTTGAACACAACAATAGTAGTATCTCTATCAACCCGATGACTCCATAGCAGGACCTCTTTGGTGGTCCAACCAAACTAAGCCTTGTATTCATCAGGAAATTGGCCCTGTCTCTCTCCAAATTTCTAGCATACTTTGTCAGGTAAATATCACTCTAGAAGGGAGTGAGAGTGACCAATCAACCATATGGTTTGTTAGTAATATACTAGCTTCTCTTGATCCTTGGGCCATGCATCACAATCCATATAAGGTATCCAAGAAAAACTTGGTAGTCATCAAATACATGGCTCCCATAAGAAAGCTCCCCATGAAAGGTGTAATGTAGAAAGTCTCCATAATGATAGGAGTATGGATCACCATTAGTACGATCATTTATACCATCGGGCCACATCACTGCAATGTGCTTCCAAACCCATACATGTAAAAGAGAGATACTTGTAGAAATGGATGTACCACCCTGATATGCAACCTCATGCATATCTATATATAGGTGGGTGAGGAGACTTGGAACCCATGCATATCTAGTCCCATGCTCAAACATCTCCTCGATACATAAACCCCATCTAATAGGGAACTAGCAGCCTCTCCTATTAGGAACAACCAGCCTCAAAATCAAACTGCAAAGAACAAGGGAAACAAGGTCGACACTACTAATAAACTTAGATAAATCTATCTCCAACTGCCAAACCTCCAAGCATCTGACACCAAGCACATGCTGCATAGCATAGGTACCCCATCGAACAAAGTATGTAACAAGCTCACCATGGAGAGGTATGTGGAGAATCATCCACACATCCTCGAGGGTAATGGTGGCCTCCCCTATAGGTAAATGAAATGAAGAAGTCTTTGAATGACACCACTCCACAAGCATGATCATCATTGCAGTGTGACATTGGATGGGAGGCATGTAACAAATGTGACATAGCCTGATCACATCTAGAAAATCTTGCTCTAAAACATAAAAAATGATAATGAAATCAAATAGATCTCGGGGTTGTCGCTCCCTCGACTGTAGCGGTTTAAGGACCACCTATAATCATTTAACACACGATGTTAGGGATTCACTCTAAACACACAAATTGGAATGAAAAATGATGAATAAACTAACATAGGGTTCCAAAAATTCAAAAGCCAAGAAATCTTAGCAACAGTGATGAAATTTCAAACAAAAGCACATAACACAAGAAAAAGTGAGCAAATATAGTTACAAGTGATGAAAAATATCAAAGGCGAGGAAATAAAAAGCAAAAACTTTTGCGAAAGTGCAAAATTATAACAAAAGTAAGAAAACCGACACAAAGCAATCAAAGGAAAATTTTTAAAGCAAAGGTGAGTTTCAAAAGTGAAAATGTAGATCAAAGGCACTAAAGTAAGTCAAGTGTGCAAAGTTATCTGAAAAGCGCTAGTTTCAAAATGGCAAAAGTGAGAAAACTAAATGAATAGCACTAAAATTCTAAAAAGTATGCTTTTGACTTGATGGAATTTAAACATTAATTACAAGAACATGGAAAAACATAAATGAGAATCGAGAGGGCACATATTGGGGCATCGACGCATGTGGGCCGTCCATACTCTTGAATTGCATTTGCACGATGTGGGGCTCCCTAGATCAACACCATAGCTCCTTAACAACTGACAAAATGAGAAATGCAGAGGCAAGAATTCTCTATAGGCTGAAAGTGAAAATGAGGTAATTAGAACCCTAATTACCTATTTTAACCTTCAAAAACCCTAATTTTAACCTAGAAAACCCTAATTTTTACCTAGGGAACCTTCCTAGGTTAAAATTAGGAGCTCCCAAGAACATTGGAACAAGCAACGAGGGACCTATAGACTTAATTTTCTGTCCTCTCCACAACTAAACTGAAATAGAACAATGTCGTGAGCCTAACCTCCAAATCAATTTTTTTGGCCAACCTCTTGAGGGGGTAACAAAGAGTCCTACCATCATTTTGCTGACCCTCGAGGCATAGTGGGGCATAATTTTTTTTCAATATCTTGATCTTAAAATCGAATCTTTGAAATAAAACAACCCATACTTTGTATCAAAGAGGGGCAAAATGTAGACATGTAAAATTGACCTAACACTTATCACACATACTAAATGACATTCTCACATCATCGACTTCATTATCATCAAAAATCATTGTATTTCACATCAATTTCATCAAAAACCCTAAATTCCTCTATTAATTGAATAATACTACATTATTTAATTAATTCAAATTTTCACCATTTTTGACAAATTAAATAAATTCTATTTATTTAATAAATTCCTTAAACCCTATTTTTGCTATTAATTGACTAATACGACATTATTTAATTAATTCGTGTTTTATCATTTCAACCAGTTAAATAAATTTCATTTATTTAATAAATTCCTAATCTCACTTTAATTCATCCTGATTAGTTAAATAATGTACCAATTATTTAATTACATCGCTAAATCACTTTATTCCCCTAAGCTAATTGAATTATTAAATCTTAATAATTTAATTAACTCAAGTTCCCTCCAAATTTGAATAATTTGAATAAACTATTCAAAACATCATCAAAAATAAAATCAAACTAATGCAACTTTGTTTGCAAAATTCAAACTTGATTTGTACATTCAACTCCAAAATGAATGAATGAATTAAATCAATTAATTAATAATTCTCAACCACTTTCCTGATTGAGTAAATTACAATCCCCTGATTTCTCAATCTATTGCTGATTGATCAATCTATATTCCTAACTAATCAATCTATTTCTCAATCCCACAAATTATTCAATCTATTTCTTCATTCACACTAATCATGTAATCTATTTTTCACAGATTATGCCCATCTAAATCCTCTCAACATCTTTTGACTATCAATCAAGATATTGTAATATGTGATCCTGATCGTCCATTTCAAATCACAAATTCTATATAAAAAACCTCTTTCCTCACAAAAAAGGATGGAAGAATCAACCTATCTTGCACAACAAAGTACTATCGAGATCATAACCAACATTGACAATGCTTCAACACATTTCTTCAATCAACACACATCATTCTTCAAAGCTTCTCGCACACAACAATAGAGGCTTCACAGTGATATGAACAACCTGACATCTTGTGAATAAAGTTCAATGTGTGATGGCTACCTTTCCTTTATTTTGAATTCATTTTGATAATCGTAGGATTTCATTGTGTGTTTTCAATAGCTTAGAAAGTCATTTCATGAGTGAAGATATCTAGATTAGTGTTTTCGATTTAGATTAGGTTCTATTTCATTGCATTTATCTTGTTTACATGCCTACGATTTTCCCCCTCATGCACATAGCTTCTAAAATTTCATCGTAGATTTAAGTTTTACATTGTTTTTGCATTTCTCATTTAGGGTTTCACTTTTGCATCATAAAAGATAAAAATTCAAAAACTTGCATATCTTTTTGCATCATAGGTTACATTAAGATTTATTTCAGTCACTTAGATCAGACCTACATTGAAAATTTCATTCATAATTGTTATTTTCATTTGAATTACATTATCTTAATTTGATAAAATTTTAGAGAAATATTGACTTTTAGACCTATTTGCACACATAAATAGGACACTTAGACAATCTAGTAAACATTCAATTTTTTTAGTTTTTAGTCACCCTATCAAGGACACAAACACCCTTGGGCACCTTTGTCCTTTTACATTTGAATCAACAAATTTTTTCACACATCTCTATCTCTTAGCCTTCAGTGTGTTTGTGCTGGAATATCTCTATTTTGAAATTCTTAATTGCATTCACTTATACATCTTTGATATAGCTCATAATTTTTTTTTTTTTGCATTGTTTTATTTCAACATTGCATCAAAACCATCATTTTCAGATTTAGGCATATTAGAATTAGTCAATTCTTGCATTTTAGATCATAAAAATTGCATTCAAAATTGTCATTTATTGCTTACATATTGTCACACACTTACATTGGCATAAATTAAGAAAAATATGGAAAAAATTTACTATCAAACCTATCTACAACCAAACCTAGAATCCTTAAGCATAATGAAACAACCATAATTTGAATTTCTAGAAAACCTACCCAAGACATAGGCACCCTTGGGTGCCTCTTCCATCCTATTGTTAGCTCAACCAAAATTTTCCCAAATATTTATTTCTATATTCTCTGTCTGCTTTAGTTGTCTGAATTTTGTTTCTGATTTTTTTACTGTGATTAATTGAATTTTTGTGTTTATCTTGGGCGCACTTAGTGTTTGAAACTTGCATGATTTTTATGACTTGGTGTCCTATTTCCAATACTTTAGTGAGATTTATTTGTAGACTTATGGCATCTCATGTTGTTACATCCATTATGTATCCTGAATCTTCCAACTCTTTCATACATAGTTTTGTCAATAATCAACCCATTTTGAACTCTATCTCTAACACTACCATACCGATGACAACCTTACAATCACCATTTTTTACAAATATTGAGACTGTTGTTGCACATGTTCCCAAAGAAAAAATGAAACAATTAGACAAATATTTAGAAAGACTTCAAGAATATGTAAGTACTAAATATCTAGCTAGTACAACAGTCCTTATAATAGATAACATGAGGAAACTAATTAATGATGATCAAGGATTAGAAGTTTTATGTAGCCTAGCCCATATAGTTGAATCTCATGTACCTACAATGGATAGTTGTGCTCAAGCTTGGGATTCACTCAAAGTCAAGGAGGAAATAAAGTCTCCCTGCTTACAGCTATAACCTCTATCCCTACATACACAATGATCTATAATTAGAGGTTTACAAAATAACTTGCAAATTAATCCTAATTACAAATTTTCCCCTATCCAGACAGAATTGTGTGATTATGTTGTTTAACCATTGAAATTACACACTAAGTTCACTTAATCCTTTACAGAACTCAATGAAATTAACTAATTACTAAAATGTTGTAATTAAAACTTAAATGTCAAATTGAAAATACTAGAAAGAAATTAGAGAGAATGTAAGACAGGAGATAGAAGAATAATAAGACAAAATATAGAAGAATCAGATGCAAGTTGATAATGGAGTTCGTCTAATTAGGACTTCATCTCCGAGTTCGCTTCTCAATGTTGGACCACTTTTATTAATATCACCAAGCACCTAAAGATGCCTTCTTACAATATTCAAGCTTCAAAAACCTGCACAAAATTCCTCACAATCTCTCACTTTTACAATTTTGGTGTATAAGAACACCTTGCAATTCTTCCTCTAAAAAAGAATTCAACTCTCACAAAGGAATTATTTCCCAAGTAGACTTGCCTAATTCTCAAGCCAAAACATCCCCTTTATATACCAATTTATTTTCCAATATGGGCTAAAACCATATTATTTTGCAAATATACCCATATCTCCTTTACAAAGTAAAAATATTTTCAAACTCCCCCCTTTACAATAAAATCTCCATAATATTTTCCTTGGATGACCCTTATAATTTAGGCTTACAAAAATAATTTCTCAGAAGCCTAAAAAACTCCCTTATTTGCAAAATAATCTTCAAATCCCCTTAAAATCTCCTAAAATTCTTCAAATCTCCATTTTATACATATATAAATCATTTTAAAAAAATCCCATGTGTATTTCTGCCCTTTAATTTTTTTATTCATGGGATTTAAACGATTTTCTTTTAATCCCTTTTTAAAATTAGGAGATCTATCTTTTAAAAATAGGGAGATTCGGACTTTACTCTTCTTTAAGAAAAGATAAGGTTCCCTAAAATCTTGCCAACAATATTTAGGCGGATTTGTAGGAGGGACGTACAGGGTTCAAATCTTGTATATTCCCAAAAATAGCTTTATTTACTATTCAAATAAAACTACTCCCACTATAATTGATAATGAAGATATGTGGTCTAGTGGTGGGGCTTGGAAATAGCATGAAGGAGGTTGTATGTTTAACACCCGCTACCTGATTAATTTATTTTTGACTTAGCCGCCAATGCCACATGTCAAGCCTAGGTGATGCCACCTGTCAATTGTTGATTGATCGAAGACTGCCACGTGTCAATCTGCACCGGACCATGTTGATGCCTTATCATTGTACACTGTTATTGGATGACACGTGTCAACATGTGATTGGTCCACATCATCCACCTGGCTTGTCACCATGCCACGTCATCATGCTGACGTCATCATTTTGAATGGTCAACTCCTTTTGTCTGCAAACTTTGACCAACTCTATTTTGCTCACATGGACTCTGTTTTCGAAACCAAATATAGTTCTAGAATCAGTGCGATGAGCTCTACAACTTGGTGTCATTTTTGTCTCATTTTGAAATGATCAATTTTCTACCTTTTTAAACCCCTGATTTGCATGTTTGACTAGACCTTTGACTATGCATAACTTTTGCATACAGACTCCTTTTGAGCCCATTCAAGTTGTGTTAGGACCATGTCAGTGAGCTCCACGTGATGATGTTGGTTTCATGAGATTTTGAGATTGTGATTTTTTTAGGTTTCTAGGATCCACCTGGATCACACAAATCCAACTATTGCTTCAATAATACAACAAAGCACTGACATAAATCCAAGATTAGGCCTCTCCACTAGGAATCCTTATGGTTTTGGATCCTCACATATGACACCTCAAGTCTCATCCCCTCTCATAAATTTGCAACATAATAAACCAAGCACTTACAAAATGCCACCATATTCACCACATTCCCAAAACATGACAACCAATGATTCAATTATTTAACTAAATTTTGTAAAATATAACCTCACTTCAACAAAAAATATCAACTTTAAACCAAAACCAAAATGGAAAACCATTGAAATATATTAAAAGAAGCCCATTTTCACTTGAAATCTTGAAAAAACTAATGCCACAAAACACAAAGATACCCAGATTTGACAAGTACAATGGTAAATGAGACCCTAGCAATCATATATTCACATATACGACCTTATGTTGTGACTTCATTTTTGAAGATAAATCCTGGCTAAACTATTTCCTAGGTCATTGAAAGGCATGACCTTAGAATGGTTTTGTTCATTATTGAATAACTCAATCCACTCTTTCAATGACCTTGTTGAGGCCTTCCTCTAACATTTCCAAGTCAATGTTGGACCTAAAATCAGATTAACTGATCTAGTGAGATGCAAACAAAAGAAAAATGAAAAGGCCACAAAATTTATAAGATATTATTAGTTGCTTTATTTAAAAATCAATATTACTCTTCTTGATGTGGATTTTAAAAGAGTGTTCATTGAAAAAATTGCAACTTGACATAAGAGATAAGCTATTTTTGATGAAATATCCATCCTTTATACATTTGTGTATGAATCTCCATGGTTATCAAAATACTATTAGTTAGTATGAAGAGAGATCTTCATCATCTCCTATTGGGAAATCTGAGTCTATACCTCAAAACAACTATCAACCATTCAAGAAGCACAACAAGAACTTTATCAAGTTACATACACCTCAAATAACTAATCACATTGACCCTCAAGTTTCTGCCATAGGTTCAATCCCATACCAATTTAGACCACTAGATAGACAATTCACCTAGTTACCTGATACCCTCCATTTGATCATGTTGCAACTTTTCAGCAAGAACTTAATTTGATTGCCTCAAGTTAGACCTATGGACACAACTAAACCTCTAACTCCAAGTTGCAATCCAAATATGGTGTAGCCATAATAGGAGGGTCCTAAAAGAGAACATTCTAGACCATGCAACAAGAGTCACACAATGGAAGCAACATGGAACATGGAGGAAAATGTAGATTCAAACTTTCTTATTATCAAAAATTTCAATTACAAACAACCAACAACATCCAGGTTTACAGATTTGGCACACAGGCCTGATAAGAAATGTTCAGAATACAATATTCCTATATGCTCATTAACACGAGCAAAAATATTACATATCAAAACCTATCTTTCTCCCATCTACCTTCCTAATGATCTATTACAATGATTTATATTACATCTGGGGATCTAGAATCATCTATGTTGGCCAAAGATTATTACAATCTCCAATGAAAGAAAATGTAACATGTGCATGAATAGGTTGACCTAAAATTTGAATTACTCCTCAGTGAATGCATAGGATGAAGTGTGTACCTATAATTAAGGTCGGGAAACTCCACAGAATAATTTGAATCACACCGCCAAGATCCACAAGTTACAAGAAAGATCCATAAGCATTCAAACTAGCCATTAGGCTTGAAAATTATTCCGGTGCCAGTTCAAGAAATTGCCATCAAATCTGGAAGCGATAACTTGCCGAAAAAAGATCCAATCGCACTCAAATCTTGGAATAAGGAAAATGAACATGTCCACAATGTAAACATAGATCCACAAAGTCTGGTGAGAAATATGATGAATCCACCAACTTGAACTAAATAGGAACTAAACAAGAATGAAAACTGGAAGAAAATTATTTTGGTTGATGCAAGATTACAAAGAACCAAGGATGCTCTTGCATCAAACATCCAGGGTTATTTGAAAAGTGAGTCCCTCACTTTGTTGGGGTGAAAGGAAAACCAAGATGGTCTACCTCAGCCTAAGAAATCCTAGAATAATCCTCTATTGGTATTCCTTTCCACCTCACAAGATATTCTCTGTACTGTCTTCCATGCATTTTCCTTACATCCCTGACATCCAAAATCTCTTTGATCTCATTTGATTGTTGTTTAGGAAAATAATTCTCCATTTTTTGTTTACTGTCTTCACTGAATTCTGCTTCATGGTACTAATGTAGATCTGCAATGCTGAATATAGGTGATATTCCTATGTCATCCGGTAACTCCACTTCATATGCATTTCCCGAATCAAATTTCTTCAAAATCCTATAGGGTCCAAACTTCCTCATCTTGAGCTTATTGTATGTGCCAACTAGAAATATTTCCTTCCTCAAATACACCATCACTTCATCTCCAACTTCAAACTCCTTATGTCTCCTCTTTCAATATGCTTTCTCCTTATACTTCTGATTCATATCTTCCAATTGCTGCTTCACTTGAGTGTGCACTTTCTTCATATTCTCTACAAATTCCTCTACTTCTACACTTGTTTTATCTTCCATACTAATGTCTCTCAACTCTGATATACCTCTAGGATGAACTCCAGTAACGATCTCAAAAGGTGTCTTTCTGGTGCTCCTATTAACTCAATTATTGTAAGCAAATTCTGCTTGTGCAAGGACTAAATCCCAACTTCTGGTCTTCTCTCTAACAAAGCATCTCAACAAACTCCCCAAACTCCTATTTACTACCTTTTTCTATCCATCAGTCTATGGGTGAAAAGTAGAACTAACTTCAAATATGTCTTTAACTTCTTCCAAAGTGTCCTCCAAAAGTAACCAACAAACTTTGTATCTTTGTTTGAAACAATACTCCTAGGTAATCCATGCAATGTGACTACTTCCTTGAAAAAAAGGTCTGCTACATGTATTGGATCTATTGTCTTCTTACAAGGTATGAAATGTGCCATTTTAGAAAATCTATCCACCACCACAAATATAGAATCATTACCTCTCCGTGTCTTCAACAAACCAAGTATGAAATCCATTTTGATATCCTCCCAAGGTCTCTCCGGAATTGTCAAAGGCTTATACAATCCAACATTCTGACTACTCCCTTTTGCTACTTGACAAACTCTATAACTCCAAAAAATTTTCCTAACATCCTTATGAATCTATGGCCAAAATTACTTCTCACTTACCAATGCTACTGTCTTGTCAATTCCAAAGTGTCCTGACAATCCTCCACTATGATTTTATTTCACCAAGTTATCCCTCATTGAACTCTTGGGTATCCACAACTGATTCCATCTAAACAACATATCCTCTTGAATGAAATAATCTAACCACTGAATCCTATCCTCCAAAATTGGTTCTTTACAAGCTCTCCAAGGTTCTACAAAATTTGGGTCTTCCTCATAAAATTTCTTCAATTCATCAAAGCCTAATACCTACACTCTCATCTCTGTCAGTAAATTCCTTCTCCTACTCAAGGCATCAACAACTCTATTTGACTTTCCACTCCTATGCTTCAAAACAAAAGTATAATTCTGCAATAATTCCACCCATCTCATGTGTCTCTGATTCAACTTACCTTGACTGTTCAAATATTGCAAAGCTTGATGATCCGTATACAACACAAACTCCTTAGGAAACAAGTAATGTGTCCACTTCTTCAAGGCTTGAACTATGGCATAAAACTCCTAATCATACACTGAATATCTTCTCCTAGCATCATTCAATTTCTCATTGAAATAAGCTACTGGTCTCCCTTCTTGACTCAATATTGCTCCAATTGCTCCAATTTCATTTCCACTTGCATCACAGTCTACTTGAAATACCTTATCAAAGTATGGTAAATCCAACACAGGTTGATTAGTCACCTTCTATTTCAACAACTCAAAACTCGGATCTGCTCTAGATTTCCACATAAAATCTTTCTTATCTCCTCTCATTGTTTCTGTCATAGGACTGCAAATAGAATTGAAATTACTAATGAAATTCCTGTAGAAACTAGCCAATCCATGAAATGATCTTACCTCTCCAATGCTATCGACTGTAGGCCACTCAAAAATTGCTCTTACCTTCTCAAGATCCATCTTCAATCCATCCATAGATATCACAAATCCTAGAGATACCAATTCTTCCTTCATGAAACTACACTTCTTTATGTTTATCAACAACTTTTCTTCTCTCAACCTCTACAAAACTTGTCTTATATGCAACAAATGTTCTTCTCTAGTCTTACTAAAAATCAAGATGTCATCCAAGTAAACAATCACAAACTTACCCAAGAATTTATTCAATACCTCATTCATCAGCCTCGTGAAAGTACTTGGTGCATTTTTTAGTCCAAAAGGCATCACCAACCACTAATATAATCCTTCATTTGTCTTGAATGTTGTCTTCCACTCATCCCCTTCTCTGATTCTGATATGATGATATCCATTCTTCAAATCTATCTTTGTAAAGTATTTAGCTCCACTCAAACAATCCACAATTTCATCCATCTGGGGCAAAGGAAATCTATACTTCACTGTGATCTTGTTTATGGATCTAAAGTCTATACACATCCTCCATTCTCCATCCTTCTTAGGTGCTAGAACAACAAGTACTACACATGGACTTAAGCTTTCTTTGATCAAACCCTTCCTCAAAAAACTCTTGCACTTGTCTATTCAACTCTTCATTTTCTGTAGGTGTCATCCGATGTGCTGATTTATTAGGAAAACTTGCTCTAGGAATCAGATCCATGCAATGACCAATACTCCTCACAGGTAGTAATCCATCAGGTACATTATCTAAAATGATCTCTTCATATTCTGCCAGCAACTCCTTTATCTCCTCTGGTTGTTCTTCTACATGCTTCAAGTCTTTAGCCTTCTTAGGAATGAATTCATAACACATGTTCTCATGTCTCAATCCATCCAAAAATATTCTTCCATCAACCAAACAAACTCTAGCACTCATACAAACCTCAACTCTAGGAACATCCTCCAATGGCAACAAAGTCTACTTCATCCCATTAGCAAAAATAGTATATGCATTCTTCTTTCCATCATGAATAGCCAGTCTATCATATTTCCAAGGCCTTCCCAACAAAATTTGGCATACATCCATAGGCATGATATCACACAAAACTTCATCATGGTAATTTCCTATCTTCAATTTCACCAAACATTTTTCACTTACCAGTATCTTATGCTCATCTTGAATCCATGCTATCTGATAGGGCTTTGGGTGTTTCAATCTTTCCAACTTCAATTTGGTCACCATTTCTTTAGAAACCAGGTTCTTAGAGCTTCCACTATCAAAAATCACTTTGCAACATTTATTAGCTACCTTGCATCTAGTTTGAAAAAATTCTTTCTCTATAATGGTTCCTGCTTCAACTCACTTTGACACAATACTCTTCTATTCACCAACACTTCTCCATCTTCCGGTTTGTTAGATGATCTGACATTATCTTCCTCAAAAAAGGTTGTTCTTCTATTGTTTTCTATCTTTCTACTTGTCTCTCCTTGATTACATTCAAATGCTCTATGTCGTTCTCCACCACATTTAAAACAAGTTCCCCTGAATACTCTTTTCACCTTATCATCTTTTCTATAACCGTCATTCTGGTAACCACTATATCCTCCTCTCCAGTAAGAGTTTCCATCATCTCTACTGTATGCATTATCATTCTTACTGACCTCCTTATCCTTATTCTTATCTACAAAATTTCCTCTTCCTCCTCCAGTAAAAGTTATTTCTCTCTAAAATCTTCCACCTCTTCCTCTCTATCTCTACTCATGTCTCTTATTCAACTTCTTTTCTACTTTTAGGGAAAATTGATATGCTTCTTCCACATTATGCAATTTGATCAAACTGATTTCATCCTGTATAGACAATCTTAAGCCATTCACATATCTGGCTACTTGCTCGATCTCATCCTCTAAATGTCTAGATATGATATTCAACTTGTAGAACTCCTCTGCATACTTTGTCACACTTGATTCCTTCTGCTTCAAATTTTGCAACTTCTGAAACAAACAGATCCGATAATCTGCAGGCATAAAATTTGACTTTAACTTATTCACCATCCAATCCCATGATCTTATCTTATCTTTTCCTCTTCTTCACCTATCTATCTGCAAATGTTCCCACCAAAGGGATGCATGTCCTTTCAACTTTTTACAATTTTTTTTTACTTTTTTATCTTCAACGATGCCTTCGAAATCAAAATACTTCTCCATCTCTATTATCCGATCAAGCAATTCATCTGAATCCAACTTACCACTATAATCCGGTGGATTGCAATGTGGTTTGGTATTTTCTCTAGTTAGGGCTCTTATGAACCTCTCTTCTCCTTGATCAAGGCTAGGTTGATCTTCTCTTCCTCTTTCTTATTATACTTCTACCTCTTCATCAATCACATCATCAACTAGTTGACCTCTTCTCTAGGCTATTTCAATTCCATCTAATTTGGTAGCAATTCCTCTCAACATCTCCATTAAAGTTGGGTCTACATTTCTAGGAACTCCATTCCCTCTAAAATTTCTTCTTCCCCCCATCTTTACACAAGTCCTCTGCAGCTGCAAGTTGGATCCTTAGTCCACCACCCCACAAAAAATCTTCAACAAGACTTTGTGAATTTTAGCGATCTCTTATGAATTGAATCTCACTCTGATACCAATCTAGTGCAGCCACGGTAGGAGGGTCCTCAAAGAGAACAATCTAGACCATGGAGCAAGAGACACACAATGGAAGAAACACAAAACATGGAGGAAAATGTATATTCAAACTTTCTTATTATCATAAATTTCAATTACAAATAGTTGGCAACATTCGGCTTTACAGATTCAGCTCATAGGCCTAATAAGAAATTTTTAGAATACAATATTCCTATATGCTCCTTAACATGAGCAAAAATATTACATATCAAAACCTATCTTTCTCCTATCTACCTTCCTAATGATATATTACAATGATTCATATCACATATGGGGATCTAAAATCATCCGCGTCAGCCAAATATTATTACAATCTCCAATGAAAGAAAATGCAATGTGTGCATGAATAGGTCGGCCTCAAATTTGAATTACTCCTTGGTGAATGCATAGGATGAAGTGTGGACCTATAATTAAGGTCGGGTAAAATCCACAGAACAATTCAAATCACACTACTAAGATCTACAAGTTATGAGAAAGATCCACAAGTGATCAAACTAGTTGTTAGGCTTGAAAATTATTCTGGTGTCGGTTTAAGAAAGTGCCATGAAAACCAGAAGTGATAACCTACCGGAAAAAGATCCAATCAAACTCAAATCTTGGAATAAGGAAAATGAACATGTCCATAATGTAAACATAGATCCATAGGGCATGGTGAGAAAATATGATGAATCCACCAACTTGAACTAAATAGGAACTGAACAAGAACAACAATTGAAAGATTTTTTTTTTGGTTGATGCAAGATTGCCAAGAACCAAGGATGCTCTTGCATCAAAATGAATTTTATCAATATCATCGCACAACTGGACATGATGTAGAATGATGCATGTGTATTAAACATCAAGTTTAAGACCTCATTTATTCTAATCACATCTAGTTGGGTGGTGTTGATGATCAAAGATAAATATATTTCCCCACCTAACCAAAACTTGCAATTTTTTACCAATCTAATGACAAATCATTCATCCAAATTTGTGCAATCTTGTGATGTTAATAATGAGGAGATGAATGTTGATAAGACTGATGGCATGAAATATGATAACAATGATAATAAGTTTGATGATGAGGACATCCTACAAGATATGGTCACTCTCATAGATGTTCAACCTCATAAGGGCCAAACCACTTTGTTACCTAGTATTGCTTTCACCCATATTGATGCATCCATACATGCACCTAATGGTCCTCTCTATATCACCATCCATATTAATGACAAGCCTACAATTGAGATACTCATTGATCCCATGTGTAGAGAGAATGTGATCATGGAGGAATTATTGTTTGTGTATGAACTTTATCAAGATTCTTATGAACAATCAAAAGAATGGTTGAAAACTAATGATGTTTTTTATCACACTATAGTAGGTTTCATCACTCTTCATCTTAAAATTGGACTAAAATAATTACATGTATCATTCTCCATCATCCTAATGTTAGATCAAGTCCATGTGAAGTTAGGCTACCCATGGCTATGCTCCATGAATGTCGTTTGTTGGTTATTCACAAGTGCATAAAGTTCCCATTTGAAAATGAAATATTATAGTGCATCATAGTGGGTTTAATCCTTTATCTTCTCATGGGAAATTTTCAATAGATTTATTTTGGCCTCAACCTATGGAACCTATCAAGCCTCGTTAGGATTTCTTTCTCAGATCATACCAAAAGTTTAAGGAAAAGTGCATAACAGAGTTATTTCTTACCAATATTCCTAAAAAATGATAAGACTATGATTGTCCCTCCTCCACCAATTATGGATGAACCCATGCTTGAAGCAAATACCCTTTCAAGTAACCAAGGTAAATACACCATAGTTCCTCCACCCATATCGTATAAAATACCAAGAGACAATTGAATTATTCCTTTTTTTTTTCAAGGTAAAACAAGTGTATAGACCTAAAGAGATAGTGGTTTCCCAAACCTCTATGGTTTCTTTAGTCCTACCCCATCACAAATTAAAAATAATGCAAGAAGAAACCAAAATGCTAAAGAGTGTAGGCATAGGAATCATGCTATTGCTCGTCAATTGGAAGAAGAGAATACAAGGGTGCATGGAAATCAAACACCTATGCAAAAAACTCAAGAAGAATTGCAAATTTTATCAAAACAAGAAATGGAGCTAAAATAAGAAGTGAAACAAGAACATACAACTACTATTGTCTTAAAACCTCCTTTTGTGATTAAATTGGATGATGAAGATGAAATTGCTTTAAAATTGATAAACAAGTGCATAATGAGGTTAATGTGTTGTTTTCAAAGAAAATGAATTTAGATGGGGACAACCATGATGAACCTCCTAATGAGAGTTACAAACCATGTGTTGAAATTGGTGATGTTCCTAGTACAACACTTGTTGTAGTTCCTTTGGCTAGTTGTCCGCCTTTCCTATATGAAGAGCAAGGTTAGGATGCAGATGACTTGCTTTAGGTTTATTTGCATGTGCGATACTCCTTTATGTTTGTTTCATATGTTCTTTGTGTTTTCTTGCACGTGATGTGATCTCTCATGTTATGTTGCTTGGCATGCCTTTGTGAGGTTTATTTGGATGACCCTTGTTGCTCTATTGGCACAAGGATACAAAGGAAATGAATCTGTCCTAATATTCTTCTATTTGTATCTTCATTCTTCTATATTTTGTAAACTTTGTATTTTATTTTTGTCTTGTGTTTTCCTTTTGGGGATGATGCAAGGAATTGAGACATTTATGTCTCTTCCATGTTGACCCAAAATTTTGTTTGTCTTCTCTCTATGTGTCATTCCTCCATTGTGTTCATTTTTCTATGAGTATGTGGGGAATAGTGTCATTTTGAGCTCCATTATATCATTTTAGTAAATACATATACCGACCCAAGATCCATGGATCCCTCCCATATTCATCTCTATGTTTTTTTTTGTATTGCATTCTAGGGAAACCTCTTATCATGATGTAGCTTTATTTGGAAACATATAATTGGTATATGGCTTTCCAAATAGGCTCTTGTGACCTTCTGTGGCATGAAATTTATCATTTTTCTACCTTAAAGTAATTTCTCCCAGCATGGTGTTTTACAATTTCTTTAAGGTGGGGGGCATATATTGGCATTATTTTCTTCACTTTGTTCACACACGCTAGACTTAGTGATGCATTGAAATGAGCAATTTTTCTTCACTTTATTCATAGGAATTGAACTTAGTGTTGTGATAGCATAACATCTTGATCATTTTTGTGGTACCTTATCAAAGTTATTAGGGACTATAACTCTTGGTATGGTTGACATGGGTACACACCTAGTGAATATCAGACTTCACTAGACTGAGTGTATTTCTCATTTTTTCGACCTTGTTAATGGGTACACACCTAGTGAATAGTAGACTTCACTAGACCTAGTGTGTTTCTCATTTTACCTTTCTTTTGGGGATCACCTAGTGAATACCATACTTCACTAGCCCATGTTTCCTTGTTTTTGATTCCCCTAGAAAATATCAAAAGTTTCTATTGTGTGAGTCATGAACGTCTTTGGTGTGGATACTAGGATAACACAACTTGCTAGCTCGTGATTATCCATACCATCCTTTTGCATTTTATTTTGATATTGCATGTTTGTGCATGTTGTCTTGCTGCATTTCATACATGTGTGTGTTCCTTCGTGCTTATGTTGGTTTGCCATAGGATCTTAGATCCTGGAGGATTGTGCACTCCCTGGAGATCCTTTGAAATCCCATCTCTTCAACATTTGGACAATCAAACCCCTCTTGACATAAATTTTCTACTTTAGTGTAAGTCTAAGTGTAAGTTCATACTCTCACTAAGATGGGGGCTAAATGTACCATCGTAAATTGTCACCCTTGACAATTTTGCTCTATTTTTTGTGCCCCCTAAATTTTTGAGCTTAATTAAGTACCTAAATTCCTAAATTATGCATTGTGGGGCCCATTTGTACCATCTTTCGAGAAATTGCAAGCATTGAACAAATGTATCTAATTGGTATTTTTCACCTGACACTCGATGTCCTAGAAAATAGGGCTAGGACCCATTCACCCTAGGGTGTATGGGTCCCCTATTTTGTTGGGGACCAATTCTGGATATACTAGTGTCAGTATTTTAACATTCAAAATTCAAGTTGCAACTATTAGCTTTTGGGATTTAATTTTTGGGAAATTAGAGAAATGCCTATAAATAACTAGTTATTGCATCATTTGAAATCTATCTAGAAAATCATTGAATCAATTATTGTCAAAAGAACTATCAAGAGAGTCAAGAGTAGCATTTCAAAGCTTTATTGCAACAATTCAATATCCTAACATGTCAAATATTATGTGAGTTCATGTGTGTTTTCGTTATCATTGTTTGTGAAGGCTAACCCTTGTTGTAGGTATCCAAGCAATTCAAGCAATCAAACAAGCAAGATCCAAGAACTTGAAGTGATACACATGACTTTAGTCCTTCAAGGAAGCCATTTAAGGGTGGTGAGTTGTAGCACTTTATTGATTCATCATTCCTTCCTATCATTTATCCATTTTATCATTGGCATTGTTATTGTGGAAGTGGAAACACTAACACAAGGTTTGACTAAGGCAAGTCCCTAAATGACAACATTTCTTCTCTTTGTGAATGTGCTAATTTTAGGTTTAGAGGATTGAAGGAAGCTTGAAGGGAAATTGTTCATTGTTTCATTTGAATCCCTACATCTTGTAAACTCATGAAAACTCACCTATAGAATTATTCAACTACATCTTGAGGGATTTACAACCAAGAATCAGAAGTTCAAATTTGGTATCAGAGAACTGCAAAAACAAGTTCAAGTCACCCCTACAAGGACCCATACACCCCTAAGTGACTCTGCCCTTGTATTTAAACCAAAAAAAAAGTTTGAGGACATGTACACCATCCCTTGTCCTTACCATATCTTCCTATGATTCTCTGCTTCTATTTATAAATTGTAGGTATCTTGTATTTTACATACTAGGTCACATAGTCTAATTAGGTTAATCCATTTCAACCAATTCCAATTCATTCCAAGACCCTAAAAGATGCAGATCTAAGTTTGATTGGCTCACCTTCATGGTTGAAAGTCAATCTACACACCTCATTGATCTCCATCTTAATGAAACAATGGAAAAAAACACAAACAACACACACAACAAAATTTGAATCCTAGGTTTACACATTAGAGCTAGGGTTCCATTTTTTCTTGTTTTAGTTATATATAAACTTTGTGATTCATAAATAAATAATTCATTCTTCCACTCTCATAAGATATATTTGAACCACTATAACCAAATGCTAATTTATATATATTGGATGAAAATATCACATTCTCAAAAACTAAAACCATGTGTATATTTTCTTTAAATTAATCAATATTGAAATAATTTGATTAAAAAAAGAATTAAGAAGTATAGAAACTATAAAAATAACATATTTTTGTAAAATATGAATTAACAACTAGGAGGTCCAATACTTATGAGAAAAACATCTCTTCTAAACTATATTAATTGCAAAAATTCTTAGGCATTGACAATGATTTGAGTGTGGAAAATTTGTCAAAAATGAAGAAGGATTGAAAAATAATCGAGCCACTAGCTCATAGTTAAATTGTTTGAGCACAATTTGTAGGGATGATGGTATGTTCCTTGATTATGTCATCTACTAGGGTTTAAACCTCAAATGCATGATTAGGTTATATTTGACCTCTAGGTGATTTTGAAAAATATGATCCCCTTTCTTGTGGCTGCTTAGGAAAATGATGAATTCTAGTTTAGATATTTGCTTATTCATCATGTTGTAATCTACTTGTTCCTAAATGATAGAGATGTCATTATATATGTGATCCAAATGTTTCCATAAAATTTTAAAAAATAATTGAAGGTAAAAATTAAATTTTGAAAATCATGCTTATGCATAATTTCATAGGGATTTAAAATTATGATCTCTCCATTTTGATACTATTGCAACATATTTTATTGGAAGTAATTCCAAGTAAATCTTATTTGCAGAAAGGTAGTTAGTAGAACTTTCAAGTACCATAAGTTTCACAATTTATAAATTCACATATATAATAATTTAATAAATTTGTAAACAATATCAAACTATTTAAATATTTACTCACAATAAGGAAGAAAATATTAATATATTAACATTCTAACTTGTAGAATTCATCATTTATTTTGCTCCTTTCTACCTTTTCTATCTTTTTTCTCATATTTTTTGATTGGAGCTACAAGTTGAAAAAATATTTTGAAAGGGCCTCACCCTTATACAAAATTAGAAGAGACAAATCAAATGGACTAATACTTTGGCATGGAATATTAACAATATATCAAATAGCATGAAGCACCACCACAAAAAAGGATTAATGAATTTAGAAAAATACCCAAAATAATAGGAGATACATCACCTCAAGATGGCTTTAAGCGAATCTCTTCAAGAAACTATAAGTCCTACCAACAATCTTATCCTTTGATTCAAGTTCTTTAGCATAATTCCTATTTTGAGGATCCAAGCATGAACTTGAGGAGAGTAAGAGGCCCCCATAGCGATTCTCATTTTCAATTTCATTATTAGAGGCCAACCTAAAAGGTGCGTGTTGAGATCCAAGTGAAGGGTTGTGGGTAGAAACCTCACCTAGAATCTCCCTACTAGACACCTTTTCCATACCAATCTTCTCCAAACTTTTCTCGATATGATGGGACCTACTCTTAGAAACAAGAGTACAACATCATCTAAATTCATCTTTTCTATAAGAGGAACAACTACCTCTCCTTGACACCTAACGAAACCACATGTAAAGTCAAGGAAGAGATGACTACTATTGATCTTAGTGCTCCTTATGACATTACATTCCTTTAGATGATCTACACTCAATGGTAGCATGAAAAATCATGTCGTAATGGAATTTTTTTTTAAGGATTCCTCATACACAACCCATTGCAACCAATCACCTAAGTTAGAGGATAAGGTGATAGAAGAGGGAAGCACCTCATCAACAACATTAACACAACATTTCATGAATAGAACCATTTTCTAGGTTTGGTCACTTTGTAAACAACAATGAGTTGGCTAAAATAACTAATAATATTAGAGCATACTTCCTCCCAATATTCTAATGGAAAATAAAGAATTCCAACCCAAATGCAAGAGTATTCTCAATAAATTCCTTATTTGAATCAAAACCTAATTTCCACCTCTTAAGGAAGAGCCCATAATTACCTAAAACTAAACCCCCACCTAAGAGGGTCTAGATACTAGAGGAGAGGGACCCCTAGTGGAGTGAGCTAACTTTGAGGGTCCATGTGGAGTGCCATGTTGACCAAAAATTATTAAGAAGAACCCTATTAGCTCATAAATTCCATAGTGGACCCAAAAAAAAATATTTTGCTAATGTGGATACAAACTACCACTTGTACAATGATAATAGTTCAAACAGGTAAAATAGTTACCTATTTGGATGGGCAATCAATCATGGGTTAGGACACCCTTGGTCATCACGTGGTAGAGGAATGGTACATGTTTTCCATGTTATGTGGCGAGTAGAAAAAACACCACCATATGTGTACATTTCCTCACATTTAACACACATTTTTAATTCTTTCCCTCTTGGCCGACCAAATTAAGTATGTGTCCCTTCTCATTTACATGTTTTAGATGACACCAAATTTCAAAGAATTTGAGCATAGAATGCTTTAGAACCTTTCTTTTATCACTCACTAAAACCTCACTATCGAGACATTTCTTCTCGAGTGTTTGTTTCAATAGGCATCAAAACATGTTTAGATCTTTGTATTTCACAAGTCTTCTACGAAAGGAATGGTCGACAATGGTGGGTTTGTGCTTGTTGCTCCTCTTCACATTGATGTTTTCTGCTAAGGTAACTATGTTGAATTCTCTACTATGTATTTCTTTGTTTTCCATTTGGCTATATTGAATGCTTTCCCCTGTAATATTTTTGAAGGTTTCATAAAATGAAAGGGTCACAAAAGTTGTGTGGTTCATCATTGCTCTTCTAGGGCATCATGGAGCAATGCTTGACCTAGGTCAATTTCCTCACCAAGGAAATGAACCATACTATGTACATTGAGGGCACTTTTATCATTTATGTTTTTTTGGATTTTTGTTTGCCTCTGCTTTGTATTTGCTAACTTAAAGGTTCTATTGTTTTGTGGTTGCTTCTTTGAATAATGGTTTTATGGATTTTTTGGGTTTTAGTTTTCATTGATGTTTTATAATATGAAGTTCAATGCATGAGGCTTTTTGTTTCTTTAATTTTGTAGAAAAAAATATTCAAAGATGTAGTTTGAAGGTGTTTATGGAAATGACCATATTTTGTGTTCATAAAAACATTTAATATTCATGGGAATTATATAATCATCTGTTAGAGCATCATTGTGACTTATGAGTTAAGTTATAAATATAACTTTATGTTCTATAAATTCATTATGCAAATGGTTTTTCAATAGTTTCATTATTTGTCGATAACACTATCAAGTTGGTTTGTTGTTCATTACAGTTTGTGAATTTATTTTCAAGAATAATGTTTAACATGTTTTTTTAAATCTCTAATAGGTTTAGGGTTTTCCTACATTATTCATAGGGTTATTATTAGGTTTAAAATAATTTATTTTTTTATTTTACAATATGTTTTTTTTGTCAAATAACTTAATAATGATTTTCTTGCAATTATGCATGGGCTTAGTCTTAGGTTTTACATCTTGTTGATTTGTTTCTTTGATTCTTAGGGTTTATAAATACTGTTATGAGTCATTTTAGAGATTTTGTTTCATAAGAATATAATTTTTATTTATTAAGGGGCGCAATGTTGGAATGGATTAGAAAGAGAGTCTTAGGGACTAGGTTGGGACAACCATTTTGGAGGTGAATTTACTTTTGCATTCAATGTTTTATTATTCTATTCACAAAACATATCTATGGGAATGTCTTAGTAAATTATAATTTATATAGTATTATGGTTTTCCTGCATTTAGGGTTTTCTTATTAGGTGTTCATTCTTATGTGTAATTTTTGAAATTAGTAAGTGTTGGGTATTGGAGTGGTTGAGTAGAGGATGCTCCTACATGTTCAAATGGTTAAAGTTTTGCACCATAAAACTAGTTAGGAATTTGATAATGGCCACACAACTCACCTATACCATTTTGAAATTGTGTACTTGTTATGAGGGTGATTGTGTCAAAAAGAAAACCTAATACATGAGTTTTTCCTTTGGTAAAATTATTGTGGAATCCAATGATAAATTGGTTACATTTGAACCTATGTATTTTTCTATTGAAGAATATCCAAAATTATTTCACATCAAATTATACTTTAATTTTTTTGATATTTATATGTACTTTTAAGGATTGAAGAAGCACTATTGATTTGGATTTGACAAAAAAAAATTATTAGTAAGGATTATAGTGTAGGGCCACTATGATTGTGTCAACCATTTGAAAAATATGAAAAAAATTCATTTTGTTATATTTTGTTATATTGTAACTTAGTTCCCATTATCATTTTAGTTTTATTTCTTTCAGTTTGAGCAAGTGTAGTTAGCTGGATTAACATTTAAATTTTTATTTCTAAATTTTATACAAGTTTGGTCAAATTGATAGTCACAAATACCCTAATACATGGGAAGTACTGACAAAAGAGACATAACCATGAAGCATTAAATCTGAAAAAAATAACCATGATAAGTTGGAGCTAAGTGAAATGAAGATACCTAGCCTTGATAAAAATAATGGTAGCTTTCCATCAAAGGCTTGAAAAATTATGTTAATGTATAAACCAATTAAACTCTCCATTCCTCTAAATTATTTATCTACACACCTTTTCACGTCATATAGTCAACATTCCTTCATTGACAAAAGAATTAAACCCCTTTCTTTATCTTTGAGAATTCTGAAGATATGACTCGTGAATATGAATGTATCACTTAGTTCTACAACCTTAGAAATGGATGGGACTTTAGCAAGGAAAGTCAAATCAGAGTTGGTGTTCCCCCTATAAATTGTATTTATTGTTAAAACTTGAGGAAGCCATTTATTACAAATAGTTGTCCAACAAGGTACCCTATCCCATGCATGTATAATATCATTTTGAATGTTATTGTAATTTTCCCATGATGTATTAACCATCCTTGTTATATTTTGGACTCTCTCCTTTAGAATTCCACTTATTAACATTTTAATATCTTCTTCTACATTTTTCTTGAATGTGATTTCTAACTCCTTTTTGGTGTAAATAGGTGTTTTACCTATCTAGTCATTAGTAGGTCCTATTTACATATTAATTTTACTTAGGTCCTAGGAGGGAATATTTTTAGAAGATGTTAGTTGTCATTATATTTTATCTTATCTATTGACATTTAATACTTGATTCCTCGGTCATTTAAGATTAGTTGTCTCATGACATAGGATCAAGACACTTAACAGGCTATCGTTAGGTCCTAACACTTTAGTGAATAAACACATCAATATATCAACCAAGTAGTGTCCAATGACTATATGCAATAGAAGGCATCCCAACTTCTCTCTCTCAGGTTTCCTTAATACTAACCATCTGAATAAGAGTTCTAAGCTAAAGGGACTCTAAACTTGAAAGCAGTGAATCATCTATCTAGAAAGTAGGAAATGATTCAAACTAGAGAGCAAAAAACTATAAATCTAAAGAGCATCACCACTAAACTAGAAAGCATGGAAATGATTAACCTAAAGAATCCATAAATTGCAGAAGTAGTAAAAACATGTAAAGAAATTAGGAAACATTTATCTAATGCAAAAGATAACAATATAGCTGCTAACATAAAATTATTTAACAAAATGAATTGAAGAAAGGTGCTCTGGAAATTCAAATGTTAAGTTCAAAAACTATGAACTTAGCTACAACCTACAGGCTTCAAACTAACAACACAACATATACTCATGAAAATGAATTGCAATTTCAACTGTTATCTACTAAAATAAAATATAGAATAAGAAGTATAATACTTATCTATCTATCTACAACACTCAAGTGGCCAAATCTTGGGTGTGCCTATAGCTATCTTAGATCACATGCATTGGAAATCTCTAAGTTACTTCATTCCAAAGACTTCATTCACATTGCTCAGTAATTCAAAGATTGGTGAGAAAAATCATTTTTTTTATTCATGTGGTAGTTTTTACTCAAAATACATATTGGCAACATAACGATAATCTTTTGTCTATTCATCATTTGCAACAGTTACTTATTTATATGAAAATGACTAACAAAATCCTACTTTCTAGTTGATAGTCTTTTTAATAGATTTCCAATAAGATATGGACTTTAAAGTCCATGACATACAATATTAAAGAGGCTCACACAAGCCATAAAGTTTTTGAAACTAAAAAATAACAAAACTGTGAAGACTTGGCCCAAAATGTGTGCTCTTGAAATTCTGGTTCCCGCTCACTTGTTTTCAAAAGTATTAAGATCTGAGTTCATTTTACTTTTGACTGGAATGGTAATTGGGAGTGGAATTGGCCTGCGAAATGCTAAATACTAAACCATTAAATTAGCATAAGTGAGCTTAATTTGCCTAACTTCAAGAAGTAAAGTTTGCATGCTTATTCGTAAAAAGAGAGCAATTATTTTTCTTAAAGGTAATTAATTGGTAGGGTAATTTGGGTTGAAGGGTTTATATTTGAATATTGAACCCATTATGTTGATGAGGTTATTTTTACCTCATCATTTCCTCCCCTTCCTAAGCCCAAGTAGGTCCTCCTGCTCTCTGGTGTTCCCCTTGTCCTCAATTCCTCCTATTCATCTCCTCATACTTGGCACTGAGATCATACAAGTCATTTGCCTCTATATCCAATGGTTATGGATTCCTCAACAATCCCTAATGAAAAGTGACTCTTTGTTTCCACCTAGAAAAACTGTCCTCACTTTGGTCTAGATTGGTATATACTGAAGGAGGTGGTGAAAGAAGCAATGGGGGTCTATACCTCATACTGATCTAATTAATCTTCAATTCTTCAAGAATTTTGGCCAAATCTACTGCTCTTTTGTAGGACCATCTAATATTAAGGGGTGAAATTATTTCCCTTTTCTTGAGATGCATAGGAAGAGGGGTATACCGCTCTTCACATGTGTGCCATGATGTTCTGATTAATTATGGCCCTTGTTCCTAAAAGTGATCATAACATAGCCAGAGGTTGTTATTGTATTTATCTTGCACTTCCTTTTTAATTCTGACACCCAGAAATTGTGCCTTGAAGGAGAAAGGCTTCCTATGAGCATACCTTATTTTCAACCCCACAATCTTTTTTGCCTATGCATATTCCCTTGATCTATCTTTCTAGTGAAGTTATTTTTTCATGGTGGAGAGGAATGATCTCAATTTTACTTCTCCCTCAAAGAAGTTAATAAAGAAATCTATATATATTTCTAGAAGTAAATTATGAACAAAGAACTCACACAAAAAATTCTATTGTTCAGGGAGTGACTCAACAAATATTTTTACAAATTCCTTGTCATCGGGATCATGTGGCTGGTTTTGGTGAATTCTTTGCAATTTCCATCTTAAAAGCTGTTCATTAAGAAACATGGAGTACAACCTAGATGGTCTTCTATAGGCTAATAGTAATTCACCAATTTCACAGGAATCTTGTTTACCCCTATATGCCTGATCAAAAGATTCTTTTAACATTGCCAATTCCCTCTTTAACCTATTATTCTCAAATTCCACATCCCTCAAGAGATAGAAATTCTCTATCCATTTCATTAATATTGGAGGAATGCGTACTCGGAACCAATCTATAACAATAGGTTTAGTTTGTGTCCCCTTTGATTCCATGACTAGTTGAGTGTCACTCTCTTGCATATTCTGTTCTAGCTCCACAATTTTACTCATAGAAGCATTTAGCTCAGTTTTCTATCTACTCCTCTCTTAAAAAGCACTGAATAATTGCATAAAATTACTTTTCAATTCTTGAACATGTTTTTCCTTATCAAACAGAGCAACCTTGTGCTGCTTATCTTGTTGATTCCATTACTGAATCTGGTATTGCAACTGTTCAATGAGCTTATCTTTTTCCTCCATTTGTGCTGTCAATTTTGCAATTTCTTGGTCCCTTTTATTTACAATGGCAATTTGTACCTCAATATCTTCTTTTTGTTGGTTAATTTTTGCTTCATCATCTTGTAGCCTGGTTCTCAATCTTGCAATTTCTACCTTTAACTTTTCTAATTCCTCATTTTTCTAACTAGATTCTATATCCCCTATGTCCATAGAGAAGGATGAATGAGGAATTTCCTCATCAGGATGAGGCACATTTTCCTCCTTAGTGTCCTTAGGAAGGGATGAGTGAGGCACTTCATCCACTTCTTCATCAACATGAGGTATATTTTCTGCCTTGGTGTTCTCAGAAAAAAATGAGTAAGGCACTTCTTCTATTTCCTCATCAATATGATGTACATTTTCTTCAACTTTCGGTATGCTCCTCACTTTGTCAAGAAAAGGAGAGAATCCCCCCACAAGTTCATTTTCATTTTGATTTGAATGTGGTGATTGTATTTTCTCCCCTTCCTATTCTTCGGGTGATAGGGTTTCCTTGTCCTTTTCCCTAGGAAGTTGATCCCCTTGCTTTTCTGTTTCATTTATTTCCTCATTATTAGGTGGACTATCAATTTCTACCACCTTTATTGGAGTCCTGGCCTTCTTCCTTTTTGAAGTACTACCTATGTCTTGAGGTTCAGTTTCATTGGCCCTTGAACATAACCTTTTACTCCTCCATAGAGGAGGAGTTGTTTGAAAAGTAACCTTGCTTCATTTCTTCTTCTTTCGAGGAGGCTCCTCTTCTCCTTCTTTGGAATGAAAAATTCCCACCTCCCCTTCTTGTCTTGGGGTTTCTAACTCATCTAGAAAAGTTTTTAGTGCATCACCGCTAGGACCTATGGAGGTATGTTGGGATTCAAGAGCATCTAATGCCTTCGAGGAGGGTTCTTCTGTAGACTATTCTTTTTGTTTAGAGGATTCTCCCTCCTTAAGTGATCTTCTTGGTTCCTCATTTTAAAATTTCTATAGAAACCTTTGCCACTTTTTTTTGACTTTTTGCGGAAATGGCATTTACATATTAGTTGTATCAAACCATGATGTTTAAGGGGCCTCATGCCAACATTATACTTTTCCATCATAGAGGTGACTGAATGGTAGAGAAAAGTTGGTAAATTTACCAAGAGTAGGGTCCTCAATGCTATGGAGTAAATGAGTCAACAAGCAAAAAGGTGGTCCCACAACTGCACTCATTTGTCCCTCACAAGTGAAATATTTAATAATCTAGGCTACAACAAACCTCTAGGGTTTTAGAAGAGACATCCTATGGATTCTCTTATTTTGTCCCCTAGTGCTTATGGTCATTATAGGTTTGGGTTCCCCTTCCCTATGGAATAGTTATAATAAATTTTGATAGGGAACATGAGCATTATCATTCAAATTAATTCCTTTATTTTTGAGACTAGAAAGATGAGCAATGATTTTTGTGCTTACCTAGAATCCTTTTCCGTGCACCATGGTCTGCCCATCTATGAAATTCTTGATGAATTCCTTCACAAGCTACTCTATATACCCTTCAAATTTTTTTATGAAGTCTAGCCATCCGACTCTCTGAAATAAAGCTGCTATATTTCCCAATGCCAACAATGGTGCTGCAGAAGTTGGCAGACTTCTTTTTAGCGCCTCCCATTTCCTTTGTTTTCTGGTGATATTTTGTAGAACTCTAGAATTCTCTCTTCAGTGAATTACAGATGGAAAAAGAGTTCTATTTTGATATGCTCAATGGGGAAGGAACTAATTACCATCTTTCTTGTCACCTTATTGCATAATTATGATAGGCTTTCATAGGGAATTTCAATTATTGTCGTACTTCTTAGCAATCATGTAAAGGGCACAAGTTTCAAAATTACAAGGAGGAACATATCATGGCAATTAATTATCCTTTATTCAAAATAAGTACTAACTCTTTAAATAAAAAAATTTGCACATACCTTAGGTCTTGTCATTAGATCAAACATCACTCACCTATGTTGACATGATTGGATAGTCAAATGGTTGGCGAGGGTGGCGGTGGATAATAATGGCATAGATAGAATGGTTGAAATGACAGGGAAAAATTATTATGACAAAAAGGTGTCATAATAATCTTATTTATTATGGAAATATTTTGTATGATGTGGCAGAATAATTTTAAGGGAGTAGATCTCAAAGCAAAATTATAGGATGGGCATGCACAAAACTTAGGAAAAATAAAAAAATAGGACAAAATTTGCAGAAAAATCTGGAGCATTACCGAGAAATGGAATTGAATTAGAGAAAAAGAGAGTTCTAGAACATCATAAATAGTTTACATCAGAACATGGTGACTAGATCAAAGATTCTGAAGCATCATTGAAAGATGTGACCGGGACAATATCCAAAATTTGTGGAGCATCATCAAAAGATTTAGCTCGAGTAGCAACCAAAATTTTTGGAGCATCATCAAAAGATGTAGCTGGAGCAACAACCAAAATTTTTGGAACATTGTCGAAAGATGCAGCTAGAGCAACAACCAAAATTTCTAGAGCATCCAAATTGAATTATGGAGCACCTGAGCAACATTTCAGAGCATCGCTAAAAAATTCCATTGGAAGGAAGGATACAAAAATTCTAGAGCATCATTGAAAAGATGCAGTTGAAAGGAAGAAATAACAGAATTTTGGAGCATCGCTGAAAAGATGCAGTTGAAAGGAAGAAACAACAAAATTATGGAGCATCATTGAAAAGATGCAACTAGAAGGAAGAAACAACATAATTCCAAAGCATCGCTGAAAAGATGCGGCTGAAAGGAAGAAAGTTGTGACATTTTGGCCTTGGCTTCTCGAAGCATTATTGAGTGATGCGTCAGAATGCAGGATCAAGATCATGAGTGGCACTAGTCTGTTGTGAAAATTCTAGAGCATTGCAACAACCATGCCAACAGATTTCAGAGCACCATATCAAGGTGCGCTAGAATTGTGCTTGGAAAAAGGTGCAGTCCTACAAAATAGAGGCAAAATTTTAGTCAAGTCCAAATGATAAAACTGATGAGGAAATCAAAGAAACATTTTGAAATAAATATTTTTTTGGCATGAAAAAACTATGTTGACCCTACCACAATAGAGTCAATGCAGTGGATTTCTCCCCGCATTTCCACCATTTTTCTAAATTCTTCCTTATTAACTGGTTTATGGTAGACATAATCGGTGCCCATTAACTAGGAGAGTTCGTGTATCACCATCAATAGGTTTTAGCTAGACCGAACTATTAGCAAACACTTCAAATATTTTGTATGGTCCAAGCCAGTGTATCTTGAGTTTCCCTTGATGATCCTTGTATCTATAATTGAAAAATAATGCCCAATCCCCAGTATGGAATTCTTTCTCTTTGATATGTTTATCATGCCAAACCTTACATTTTTTGTTGGACCAATTCAATTTGATGGACGACGTCCAAACATAGTTCGTCCAGTTCACTAAGCTGTAAGACTCTCTCAATTTGGGCTCATTTAAGATCCATGCCCAATTCCATGTCTATTCTAAGGGTTTGGAGTTTAAATTCAATGGGTAAGAGGGGCTTCTTCCCAAAAACTAACTCATAGGGGCTATAGCCAGTGGTTGATTTCCATGTTGTGTTGTAGGCCTAGACAACTTCCGGTAGTTTTCTAGCCCAGTCTTTTCTTCCCGAAGAAACTGTTTTTGTTAAAATGTTTTCCATCTCCCTATTAGTGACTTCAACTGGTCTATTTTCCTACAAATGGTAGGGTGAGGACTTCTTGTGACTTACTTGGAAGTGATTTATGAATGTCAACAAAACTTTAGACATAAGTTGGGGGCCCTAGTCCATGACAATTGTCCTTGAAGCTCCAAATTTGAGGAAAATTCTATTGTAGAGGAAATTAGCTACCTATTCCTCCTTGGAAATACATAGGGCTTGCACTTTTTCCCACTTAGTTAGGTAGTCCATACATAACAAAATGTACTCTTGTCCTTGTGAAGGAGGGTCTATTGACTTGATAACATCCAATCCCCAATTTTCAAATGGTTCAAGGACTACTTGAGGCTGTAGGGGAATTTCGTTAGAAGCAGTTGGTCTACCTACTCTTTGAAATTCATCACATCGACGAACATATTTCTTGATGTCCTTGTGCATTGAGGGCTAATAGTATCCTTCTCCCAAAATATTGTGAGCTATCCTTTTAGCAGAATAATGCCCTCCTAAAGGGTCATCATGGTACACTCTCAAAATACCCTAAGTCTCATATGCTCTAACACACCATTGTAAAACCATATCGGGTCCACATTGAAATAGGATTCCATTAATCCATTTAAAAGGGGCACTTTCTCTCATGAGGCGTTTCTTCTATTTTGATGAAAAGTGAGGCGGTACTTCTGCAGTGGCCAAATAATTCGCAATATCAGCAAACCAAGGAGTTTTAGTGAAGATGGTGAACAAATTTTCTTCTGGAAATTCATCTTGTACTGGGGCATAGTCGCCATCATGTTTAATCTAGGATAAAAATCATGCGACTACATTGGATTTCCCTAGTTTGTCAACAATTTTGACATTGAATTCCTGGAGAAGTAACCACCTAATTATCCTTTTGTTTAGCACTAGTTTTTTTATGAGATACTTAATGGCTGAGTGATCTGTATGCACTGTAACTTTATATCCTATGTCATAATGTCAAAATTTCTTGATTGCATGCACTACAACCAATAAATTTTTCTCCATTGTGGTATAGTTCTCTTCTGTTGGCATCAAATTCTTGTTGATGAAGTATATAGCATATTTTCCCCCATTCTCATCTTCTTTTGCTAGAATTGCTTGAATGGCATCATCACATGTGGCAGCATAAATATGGAACAAAATATTCCAATTAGGTCCTCTAAGGATAGGGGTAGAGATGATTTTTCCTTAATAATTTCGAATGAAGATTGACACTCAGGCATCCAAATGAAGTCTACATTCTTCTGAAGGAGAGAAAACATAGGGGATACAATTTTGCTAAAATTTTCTATGAATCTTCAGTAGTATCCAACATGCCCTAAGAAACTCCTGACATTAGTCTATGTTTTTGGGATCTTGAGTTGTTGTAACGACTTCAATTTTCTTAGGATCAACTTTAATTCCTTCGGCTAAAATATGATGTCCCAACACTATTCCTTATTCCACTATGATCAAAAATTTCTCATGACTTAGGGACAAACAATGATCCTCACACCATTTTAACACCTCGTCTAGTTTTGTGAGGGCTTCATCAAAAGTTGAGACATATACAGTGAAGTTGTCCATATAGACTTCCATACACTCATTTACCAACTCAACAAATATAGCTAGGATGGCCCTCTAAAATGTGGCAGGAGCATTACATAGGCCAAAGGGAAGAACCCTATCTACAAATGTCCCCCAAGGGCAGGTAAAGTTCACCTTATCCTGCTCTTTTGTTGCTACCTGTATCTGGTTGTATCCACTAAATCCATCCAAGAATGAAAAATATTTCCTCCCAGCCAAGTTATTCAACACTTGGTCCATGAATGGTAGGGGAAAATAGTCTCTGCGTGTCACTTTGTTAAGCTCCCTCTAGTCTACATACACTCTCCACTTCCCATTCTTCTTTGGAACTACAACAAGGGGTGACACCCACTTGCTGTTAGAAATTGGGTATATAAATCATGCCTACAAGATTTTATCAATCTCAGTTTCAATGATGTCCTTGAGGGCAGGATTGAGTCTCTATTGTGGTTAGTGAACAGGTTGAACATCCTCAATATAGATATGATGCATACACACACTAGGGTGTATTCCTCTCATATCTTTATATTCCCAGGTGAACGATTTAGATCTACTCACCAGGGTTTCAAACAATCTTTGTTCTTTCATCATAGTCAACCAACTATTGATGTTCAAAGTTTTTCCTGGTAGAAACATAATGGTTTTGACTCTCAGATGGTTGGACGTGATAGTGTACATGGGCCTTATTAGGGTGTTAAGTGGATAACTGTGAGGTGAAATTTTATGAAGTTGAGCAACATCTGCATTTAAATGGTGAGTTTTTGGAACTAAGTTCATCAAAGGACAAGGTAATCCAATAAAACTAGCACCATCAAATTCTGCATGATCTATGTTGATTGGGTTGTCCTAGGATTTCTTCTACATTTGACATTTGCTCACTGCCTGAATCCACGGCAATATTTTCCATGTCATTCTCCAATTCATCCTCTAGCTCCTCACCATGTTGTTTAATAACTGCCATGGCCGGTGAAGCCAAATTCGCATGTCCATCAGGGCTTTTTGGTTCATCAACCCATACCTTATGGTGTTCAACAGGCTTGGTAGGAGGATACAAAAACAAATGTTTGCTATTAGATCCATGTGAGATGGTCATTCCTCCCTCACTACAATCAATTTTGGTTGCAACCATAGCCATCCATGGTCATCCTAGAATTATTGGATAACTGTCTTTGGGTGTAAGGGATTCAATTATTTGGAAATCCACTGGATATTCCCATCAATCCACCTTAACCAGAGCATTTTCAATGATGCCTTTGGGAATAGCCATGGATTGGTTTTCCATCTGTAAGACTGTAGTTGTGGGGCATAGATTAGTAAGTCCTATTTTTTCCCATCACATCAGCAATCATTACATTAATAGCTGCTCCAAGGTCCACTAAAGCATTAGGTATTTCTACCTCATTAACTATTACTGTTATAAGTGGACTTCCTAGGTCATCATATTTTGGAGCAGTTGTTGTTCCAACTAACAAATCAGCGAGGTACCCATTTATATGAATAGTTAATTCCTTTTGGTTTCCTTCCTAGGGTTTTGATGCACAACTTCTTAATCAGTTGGTTTAACTCAGGGATCTCCTTAATTACCTGTAACAAGGGAACTTTAATCTATAATTGCTTAATTTCTTGTATTAATGCAGTTTTGGTGGATAATGTCAATTCCAGAGCATCTTTCACAATAATTGGTTTCAAACACTCCAGAAAGGGTGCCTTGGTCTTTTCTTTAGTTGTGGGATCCTTCAGGTGTTCAATTGGAGATTGACCCCCCTCCTCCTAAGGTAGGTTGGAAGCTCCTATTGAAGATAGCCAGTTAGGCTTATGTTGTGTAGCATATGGTGTCTGTTCCACAAATGTAGGTGTTATCATGGTTTCCTCAATAGGCTTTTTGACATGTTCATCAATGATTTCTTCAATAGTTGGTTATGAAAGTGTTTTTCTAGACCTCAATTGTAGATTTGCACAGTGTATGGTGTTAAGTCTAGTGACATTGTCTTGTTCAGCAGACTACATCACAGTATTTGGGTGGTTGTTCTTTGGGTTCAGAACTGGTTGCGCCAAGAGTGGTGGCTAGTTAACTTGTTCATTTTGTTGTGTAGTTTGAAGGGGTGGTAAAATATTTTGTTGCTTGGTAGGAATTCTCTTGGGGCCAGTGCAAAATTGATGCTGAGGTTGATTCCATTGAGGAATGGGATTTTGAGGTTACCACTGTGGTTGAGGTTGATTAGGCCACTAAGGGTTACCCCAAGTTTGATTCTCCCATTCAGGTGATCCCCAAGGATAAGTTCCCTAATTAGAGGGTACTCGATGTGGTGCTTGAGGCTAGGGTGCTTCCCATTGATTATTGTTCCAATTGGGTTGGGGTCTCTAGTTAGGATGGGAATTCTAGCCATAGGAAAAATTGCCTCTAGTTCTTTGATTAACAACGTTAACTTCTTCCTCAACTAGGGTTGTTCTTTTCTTGGAATTTTTGATGGAGTTCAGTAGCTCACACTGGTCAGTGAGGTGATTTTTGTCACACACTTGACAAACGTCAATCTTATCGACTTTGTCCAAGGGACATTCTCTTAGCAAATGTTTGTTTTGGCAGCTGGGGCAATAGATGGATAAGGTCTTAGAGTTTCATGTTTTAGCCTGTATGCCATCTAAAGTGGTGTTTAACTAGATGAGAATGTCGATCATGAAGTTGGCAAGCTCTTCGTGAAGTTTACTAATGTCACCAAAACCTCTAAAAAGGGTGGACTTCCTAATTCCTCCTCGAGTTCAAGAGAAATTTTGACACAGTTCCATAATATCATCTAGTCCTAGTTGGGACACGTCTCCTTTTCTCATTAAGTCCAAGCTCCTTTGAGAGTCATCATGGAGACCTTTAAGGAATAAGGTCTTTAGGATATTGAAACTTATAACTTCTCCACCACAACGTTTAGATAAGAAGATAAACCTATCTAGGTAATCCTCTAAACTTTCATCCTCATTTTTCCTTACTTTGAACAACTCTTCTTTCCTATCGCTAACCCTACAATAACTTTGGTACTTCTCCAAAAAGGCAGACTCCATCTCATCCTAGGAGGTTATCGACTGAGAAGGAAATCCCATAAACCAGTGCATAGCTGAGTCTTTCAATGTGGAAGGGAAACACTATAGTTTCTGATTATCATTCTTGTAGTCATATGTTTGACACAAGACATTAAACTCAAATAGAAACTAGTCAGGGTCCTCAGTAGACAAACCCTAAAAATTTGGAAAGAAGGCAGGTGAGATGTTTTTCATTGTCATATCATCATTCACATCAATAGCAATAGGATAAGTGAATGTGCATGGTGGTGGAGGGTTATCGTTATTGTTGGCAACATTTCTTTGGTCGCCCATGATGTTGAAGAAAATATGACTTTTGTCCCAAGTTCACTCAATTGGGTGAGGTTTAGGAGTTTCCAAAGGAATATACTCCTGTACAACTATAGGTTCTTTTTCCAGGGTATGTGGGAAGGTCTTAGGTTGACCCTAATCAATTAATTCCTCCTTAAGTTCTTGATCTGAGTTGCCTTCCTCTCTGCTTGTTGGTACATCAACTGGGGGTTTTTGGTATGAATCTTCCATGGGGTCTCATTTCTTGACCATGCAGAAAAGAAGCCAAAGAACTATTTCTATCCCTAAAATAGGTCTTCAAGATATCTCCTACTAATAGTAGAAAAAGGAGTCTTCGACAATGGTGCAAAAAGGTGACAGGCTGTCATTAGGTCCTAACACTTTAGTGAATAAACACATCAATATATTGACTGGGCAGTGTCCAATGGCTATATGCAATAGAAGAAATATCAACTTCCCTCTCTCAGGTTTCCTAAATACTAACCATATGAATAAGAGTTCTAAGCTAAAGGGCCTCTAAACTTGAAAGCAATGAATCATCTATCTAGAAAGTGGGAAATGATTCAAGCTAAAAAAAAAAACTGTAAATCTAAAGAGCATGACCACTAAAATAGAAAGCATGGAAATGATCAACCTAAAGAATGCATAAATTTCTAAAGTAAAACATGTAAAGAAATGAGGAAACATTTATCTAATGCAAAAGATAACAATCTAGCTGCTAACATAAAATGATTTAATAGAATCAACTGAAGAAAGGTGCTCTAGACATTCCAATGTTAAGTTCATAAACTACAGAGTTAGCTACAACTTGCAGGCTTGACACTAACAACACAACATATACTCATGAAAATGAATTACAATTTCAACTGTTATCTACTAAAAGAAAATATAGAATAAGTAGAATACTTATCTATCTATCTATAACCATCGAGTGGCTAGTTCTCGGGTGTGCCTACACCTATCTTAGATCACATGCACTTAAAATATCTAAGTTACTTCATTCCAAAGACTTCATTCACATTGCTCAGTAATTCAAAGATTGGCAGGAAAACTCATTTTTTTTATTCATATGGTAGTTTTTACTCAAAAGACATATTGGAAGCATAACGATAATCTTATGTCTATTGATCATTTGCAATAGTTACATGTTTATATGAAAATGACTAACAAAATACTACTTTCCAGTTGATAGAGTCTTTTTAATAGATTGCCAATAATAGATGGACTTTAAAGGCCATGTCATACAATATTAAAGAGGTTCAAATGAGCCATAAAGTTTTTGAAACTAAAAAATAACGGAACTATGAAGACTCAACCCAAAACATGTGCTCCTAAAATTTTGATGCTTGCTCACTTGTTTTCAAAAGTATTAAGATCTACGTTCATTTTCCTTTTGACTGGAATGGTAATTGGGAGTGGAGCTGACCTGCGAAATGCTCAAAGACCAAACCATTAAATCAGCATAAGTAAGCTTAATTCACCTAACTTCAAGAAGTAAAGGTTGCACACTTATTCATAAAAAAGAGAGCAATTATTTTTCCTAAAGGTAATTAATTGGCAGGGTAATTTGGGCTGAAGAGTTTAGATTTGTACATTAAACCCATTATGTTGATGAGGTTATTTTTACCTCATCACTTTTCATAATATTGTTTAATCTTATGTATCACTTTGGCTATATAACAAGATGGTATCATGTGTAACATTGAACAATTTCTATCATTTGCATCCTTTAATAGAAGAGATTATTATTTCATAGATAATCTCTCTTGTGCTTTCATGAAGTTCTTAGATCTTGGTGTTGAATGAACACAAGACAACTGAGAGGGGGGGTGAATCAGTTGTACATTAAAACTTCAAAAATCTCATAAACATTTAGATCCACATCAACTCAATTAACCCTTAATTTATTAGAATGATTTAGCATGAAAAAAAATAACAAAAATTGAGACACGTAAACAAAATGCACAATAGAACACAAAATTTATGTGGAAAACCCAAGAAGGGAAAAAAAATGGGGATTAGCTCACAATATAAAATAATTTCAATACCAAATACAATAGGCTCACTACTCAAAAGAAATAAGGGCTCACTACACAAAATAAATAATGGCTCATTGCTAGATTATATAAAGGAAGATAAAAGAGTGTTATAGTGAGAAATACATCTTAATGCAACAAAAAATCCACCACGACATCTCCAACACATTCATAGTATCTCTAAATATTCTAGACACCTTTTGCTCACTGCTTCCAGTGGTCTAAGTCATTAAGCTCACACTGCACTTCACAAAATCGCACTTCAAAAATTTTCAATTCACATCACACACTTCACCATATAATTCTCCATGAACTCATCACTTATTTATACCTTCTTCAACCTTGAAAACATTCTCCAAGGTCTCCTATGCACCTCAAATGTGCAAATTAAAATTAGGTCAAATTTAAGCATTCCCATGGTGGAAATGAATGAAAGTGGACCACACCACTTCTTAACTCAAACCCAAATCATACATTGTTGTAAGTAAGGGGAAGATTGAACATGGAAGTTTGTCATTATTGATGCTATTTGGAAACATGAGCATGATGTGAATATATTGTATGATCTAGTGTTTTGATTAATGTCAACATTTTTATGATCATTCTAGCATGGATTGTAAGCATTCTTGAAGACATTTAGATAGAACAATGTTGATATGGAAAATATGGTTATACAATAATTTGGATAAGTATTCCTCTTCATAGTATTGTGGTTCAGTGTGTCATTTTTTGGGTCCACACTCCACCACAAGTTGATATATTACTCTATGATTCCAATTGTAGGTTTGCAATCATCAGTTGCATCTACATTCAAGATTTTGTGACATTTTCTGAAGTATTCTAAAATATATGAATGACAAAGTTTAGCTCTATATATTATAGTCATTCCTTGTATAGTGTATCAATGTGGGAGATTCTACATTTCTTCTCAGATAATTATTTTGTTCTGCATAGATGATGAGGATAAGCTATTATTTGTCAAATGAGTAGGAATTGAAAGGAAGTTTGAGTTTTGAAGTCACACATATTGTATGTACATATGAAGGTTCTATGTTTAGGTCTTATTTTAGGCTGACCTAACACATTTTATGTTTTTTGGAGGATAAGAAAGTAACTTTATCTTATGTGGGATCTAGATATTAGGTCCATCTTGACTTATCTTAAGGTGAATTGAATTTTGAATTATGGCATTAGTTGTGGATATAATGATTTTAAGGATGAAATGTTTAATTTTGTGTGTTACTTCTAATTATGTCGACCTAATTGAAGTTACACTTGATATTGGATATATATAGGATATTAACTTTGGAGCTTTGGTTTGTTTGTGTGTGGAATGTGAATAATTATGATGAAGGGATAGAGAGAGCAGATTGTATGTGAGTAATAAGAGACATATGACATGTATGGTATTCTACCTACATGTGTGTGATGCGATTATAATCAGAGTTGAGGAAATTATGAGCAGAGAAGAGTATTATTTCAGATCTATGTGAAGATTATTTTGTGCTTCATTGGAATTGTAATATAGCATATGATAGATGCTATTGTATCTATGATCTTAAATGTTTTATCTATCCTAGAGATGCAAAAAACAACTGTTATGCAATGGGAGAAAAACACAAAGGGACACCTCAAGATTAGCCTAAGGAATTGATAATATAAAGAAATAAGATAAAATGAAGATTGTAAATTGATATACCTTTCTTTGTTGCTGAAATTCCTTGGTTGGCCCTTGTGAATGTAAACTTGTATGCTCCTTGGATGAGTATGGAAATGACTAAATGCAAGATTGACAATATGATGGGATGCAAATGCAAATGATTAAGTGGCTTGTAAAATGGTTAAGACAATGCTTGCAAATTGAGTAGACAATTTGATAGCATAAGGGTGCAAAAATGACTAAATGTTGAAAATGCCTTAGAAGAGGGGGTATTTATAGAGAAATTTGAATTCTCTAGAGAATTAAATGGTTGAGATTCAGCCACCAAGGTCAAGATGTAGGGCTATGGTGAGTTGATGACTCACAAGCCCTCACATCTTGACATGTGGAATGTGAGATGACCTAGGATAAGATGATGTGGAAGTGAGGTGGAAGTGAGGTACATTATGTGGAGGAAGGACAAGTACCTTGGTGGTGAGAAGATTTCCTCAAAAAGGAAATTCTTGTCCCCAAGTGAGGATGAAAGTGACATTTGAGAAATTTTGGAATTCTTCAAAAATATTCATGGGAAATGAGAAAGTGGTTGGAGAAATAAATGTGAATTAAAAATTCACATTCTTGGGAGAATCTAGTGGATAAAAGAGGGTTTCCAAAAAGGTGGGAATTTGTCACATGTGAGTGAGGTGACAAGTCAAATGTTCTAGAAGTTACATGGGGATAAGGTAAGCCTTGGAAGGATAAAATGTGAATTAAAAATTCACATGGGGAAGCGAGGGACCTAGGATGAATAAATGTGAATTAAAAATTCACATGGGAAAGAGAGTCAATGCTAAGAAAGGAAAATAGAAAGGTTGACTAAAAAGGGATGCTAAATGTGGCTAATGACCTTGATTAAGGTTGTGCAAACACATGATTAGGATAATTAATAAAAGATTGGAAGCAAGTGGAAAATGTAGGAGGATGTGACATTAATCCTTGATTAAGAGGATGCACATCCTAATCATGAATTAATTAAATTAATCCAGATTAGAAAGGGATTATCGAGGATGTGACAAGGAGAGAGAAAAAGGAAGAATTTTAAATTAATTTTATCCAAAAAGGTTAAATGACTAAATTAAATAAATTGATGTATTTATTTAATTTAGAGAGGAAAAAGGTGTAAGGTGAAGCATTTAATTGTTAAATTAAATACTTTAAGGACTTTGGCAGAAAGTGTAATATTAATTAAATTACTAGTCAATGCTTTACATGCAAGAAATTTGGACATAGAGTACTGGAAGTGAATGTAGAAGGACCAAATGATGAATGCATATATAACAATGGTAGAATGATTCAATCTTTCAAAGGTTACTGCTATACATGCTATGGATTTGTACAAAAGACTAACCAATGCAAATCTAGAATGAACGATAGGAATAATGCTCAAAGGAATATCATATGCAACAATTACAAAATTCTTAGACATATTGCTAAATTTTGCAAGAGTAAAAACACAAGGAAGAATGATCGAATAAAGAAGAATGAACCAGTTAAGAAGATTGATTTGGATGAAGTGAAGAAGGAGATGGAAAAGATCTAGAGAAAGAAAGAAGAGACTAAGGATAAGGGAGAATTTGTACCACTCTCTCCAGTAGATATTTCCTTCAGTAACTAAGCCCTAGGCATTGGCTTAGGGGGAGCAATAATAGAAAATAATTTAACCCCCTACTGATATGAGGTGTCATGGATTGGAACAAAGAGATGTGATGAAGAATGAAATTCTTAATGAGGAAGAAAATTGCAAAAGAAAATATTCTAATGCGGCCATTTGCAGAAATGGGTCATTAGCTTTTTGTCTAAAGCATTTATTGCTGAAATAGGTGAAATTAGAGAGTTAAAAGTGAGCTTGATAAGAAAAAAATCATTTCATTGAATGTTTTCAAAGAAGAGTAGAGGAGCAAGAAGCAATTTTGAAGGGTTTGAAGCATCTCCAAGTTGTAGAATTCCAAAACCCTACCTCGTTGAGCAAGGGAAAAAGGTATTTAACAATATTTTCACATTCTAATTTTTTGGAATTATCAATAGAAGGCAATTTGAATGTAATGGTGACATTAGAAATTGTAGATGTTTCCCAAAAATTGCAACCCAAATTTAAGAGATACTCTTTCAAAGCTTTAGAAGTTGATCCCCTAGGTGTATTTTTGTATATACCTCTTGGGGTTTTTCCTATTGAAGATATTAGGGCTTATATTCATGGGAATATGGAAGAGAATCCCTAAAAAAAATTGTTCAATCTATGGGTAGATGGGTTAGTCAGAGAAGATTACACCTTGAAACAAAAATACAATATCTTGACTGAGAATAAATTAGATGTGTGGCATTAGTTTCTAGACTTTAGCAATGAAGAGAAGTGTATTAGAATGAAATTGAGCAATATTCATGATCAATTTATATGGATTGATGGTGCACACATGAATACTATAGAAGTGATTAGAGAAATGACTGGTATATAATCCACTAGACCGATTCTATTCCAAAAATCTGGTAAGAACAAAGAAATAATGTTACAAATGGGTATGGAAATAAACCCTATCAAAAATCCAAAAATTCAATATACAACAATCGTTATTAGACATATGATTTATGGAGACAAGTAACTATTCTTTTCCATCACAATTTATGTGACAGTGGATATGGTTGAGAATAATGGTGAGTGTGACCTTTGTGAGTTTCTCCAGAAACAACTGATAGAGAACCTAAAGGAAATTAAGAAGAAAAAAAAATTATTCATGTATGAAACATTGATAATATGTTTGGTTTTCTATTTTATAAAGGAAGTTTTGGTAGCTGGAAAGGTTGATTGCTCGAATGAAAAACCTGTTGCTCATCAAATAAGAGACTACATGAGTGATCTTGGATATTTGGATGCTTAGGGTGATGCCCTTAAAAAATTCTTTGTAATGTTTCAAATGAGAATGCATATGAGACAGATTTTTGAGAGATGTGGTAAGAAAGTACATGAATGACATTACCTTCTTGGTTTCTATTGATTATTGCATAATGAAAGCAGTTGAACCCAGAACTATTTGGGTCACAAAGTTTGGCTATGAAGTGACAAAAGAAGTAGCTACTAGATGTACTAAAGTGTTGTTGAACAGTCCTAAGGATCCCACTAGACCAAGATTTGGAAACTATAGAGAAAAGATAATGGACGTTTCTTAGAAATTTAAGAAATCAAAAATAAAGAAACAAGTTGATGCTGAGGTAGAATCATATGCCAAAGAGTTTGGAATCTCAAAAGACAAAGTTAGAATAGCTATAGAGAGAGCTAGAGCTGACATGAGTATAGAAGAGGCCTCTAGTAGCTCTAGGAGATCAGCTATTTCATCTCTACCTATAGCTGGTAAGAAGAGGAGATCCACAAGTAATCATTGGGTAAGGGAGAAATCCCCTCTGGTAGTCCATGCCATCAATGAAGAAGGAAAGAAAACCACAAGGAGAGATAAGTAGAAAGCCATGAGGAAAAAGGAAGCTGATATAGATGATGCTCAACATGAGCATGATTTTAGTGAAGCTATGAATACAACACAAGAGATAATGGAGAAATTCAAAGAATATGCCTTCAAAATAAGAGAACAAGTTGAAGTAGAAGTTGAAGCATGGATTGGAGAAAATAAGTTATTGGAAATCACAAAAAGTGTGCATCTACAAACAACAAAATGGAAGAGAGTTTGAAAGATGTTCATACCTATGAAGAGGAAACAAGGAACCTATTTTTGTATTGCATTAAGCATCCCAAGGTTACACATAACATAAAGGATGCTATGAATACAATTGAGACACAATTAAGCTATGCATCAAACACTTATGACTTGATACAAGATATATATGATTAGATATGGACTGCTTTAGTGACCTTACATGAAGAATTCTTTATCTTGTAGAGCTAGAAGGAAGAAACAATCAGACTATTCGAGAAGCTAAGGGACTTTGTGAAAATAAAGCTTATACCTATATCTCAAGTGCCCTTGCTAGTACATATAGGATTTCAGAGATAAATCTTAACCCCTGTACTCTAGGAGAAGGAAAGGATATTTTGGTGAAGCCTGAGTTACAACATAGAATACTTGTAGCAACAAAGGAACAATGGGAAGAAGGCAGATCCACTTGGAAAGTCACCTTGCAGAAGCTTCAAGGGTCAACATCTTCAGGTTCAAAATTTCGTCTCTTATGCATTTTTCAAAATTTTAGATTCTTTTTGCATATATGTGGAAGGTATAGAAGTTTTCAGTTAACTCCCTAAGAGGGAGTCAACACACTCTTCTAAATAATTTTTCTCACATATATATCTAAGGGGGAGTATACAAAGCTTTTTTGATATCAGTACACCCTTTTCCATTGATGTCAAAAGGGGAGAGATACTTGAAAAACATTTTGAGAGTTGGGGAGAAATGTTGAGAAATAATTTTGGGAGAAATATGTAAAAAGGGAAGAGACACATTTTTGGAAAATGTATTTGATGTGCATGTTGCCATCAATAACACAGGAGGAGATTGTTGGAAGTAAGTGGAAGACTGTTGGAAGTAAGTGGAAGACTATTGGAAGTTTATCATTGTTGATGCTTTTGGAAACATGAGCATAAGGTGCATGATCTAGTGTTGTCAGTGATTTCAACATTGTTATTATCATTCTAGCATTGATTGGAAGCATTCTTGAAGACATTTGGATAGAACAAGTTGATCCAGAAAATATTGTTATACAAGAATTTGGCTAAGTATTCCTCCTGATAGTATTATGGTTATATGCATCAATTTTTGTGTCCACACTCCACCACAAGATGATATAAATTACTCTGTGATTCTAACTATAGGTTTGTAAACATCAATTGCATCTACATTCAAGACTTTGTGACATTTTTTGATGTATTCAAAAAGATATGAATGACAAAGTTCAACTCTATATATTGTAGTCATTCCTTGTACAATGTATTAGTGTGGGAGATTCCACATTTCTTCATAGATAATTATTGTTCTGAAATGATGAGGATAAGATACTAGTTGTCAGCTGAGTAGGAATTCAAAGAAAGATCAAGTTTTGGAGTCACATGTATGGAAAATTGTATGTACATATGAAGGCTCTATGTTTAGGTCTTGTTTTGGGCCAACCTAACATGTTTGATGTTTTGTGGAGGATAAGCAAGTAACTTTATCTTATGTGGGATCTATATTAGGTCCATCCCAACCTATCTTAAGGTGAATTGAATTTTGAATTATGGTGCAGGATCTGAATATAATATTTTTTAGGACGACGTGTTTAATTTTGTGAGTTACTTCTAATTATGTCAACCTAATTGAAGTTACACTTGATATGGATATATATAGGAGATTAAATTTGGAGTTTTGGTGTGTCTGTGTGTTGAATGTAAATAATGTCGATGAAGAGATAGAGAGAGTATATTGTATGCAAGTAATAAGAGACATATGATGTATGTATGGTATTCTACCTATACATGTGTGTGATGTGAATATAATCAGAGTTGAGAAAATTGTGAGTAGTGTAGAGTATTGTTTTAGATTTGTGTGAAGATTATTTTGTTCTTTATTGAAATTGTAATCCAACATATGATAAATGCTATTGTATTAGTTTAAATGGTTTGTATAACCACCCCTTCTTTCGATCTTTCTTAAATTTTGTGCCCGTAGTGAGTTCACTTGGATAGTGAGTCCACATGGTAGTGAGCCTTTTCAAAATATCTTATATCCGGATATAATATATTGTAAGCTAACCCTCACTGTGGTTTTTCCTATTTTGGGTTTTCCACATAAAATTAGTGGTGTTCATGTGTCATGTGATTTTGTGAATGTCTTCATATTTTCGTTCATCATTGCAATTATATTTATTCTAATAATTGGATGGCTTATGTTTAATTGGTTTAAAGGAATACTGATTCACCCCCTTCTCAGTATTTCAGGTGTTCAACAATATATACATCATGCCACGCTTCCACAATCATAAAAAAAATCCATAATTAGTGTAAACACCCAAGGTCAGTCGAACCAATGTAAACACCATTAAAATTGAAGTACATGCTTCCTCAAATCAAAGATGAATTGTGTACCACACACAACACTTGAATACAATCTAGAATATTTCACAAACACCCTGAAGTCCAACAAATTCCTTTGCCACAACTTTCACCTAAAGAATGTACACACTCAATACACTCAAACAACCTTCCATACACTATAACTCAAGAAATCAACTTTTGCAGCACCAAACCATGAAAAAATTCAAATAAAGGTAGAGATTGACCTCATCAAAAAAATTCTAGAACTACAAGACCATAAATCAAACTGTAGAGAAATGCTGAGCAAAATCATTTCTCCCAGACAACACTAAAACATAGCTCACATACTAGTGAAGACAAATTCTTCTACACGAGGATCTGGACCAAGAAATTCTAGATATATCTAGAACCTCTAAACATTTCTAACCAACATATTTGAATAACACAAGCATATCTTCAACCATGAAGAAATGCAAACCAAAACCAAAACATGACATTGTACACTAGAACACCTCTACAACACACGGTTTTCCTCTTTTATTTAAATTTTCTCAAAAGCACTTGGAAACCAATCACTAGAGACACATACTCATCATCTTGAATACTTTCTCATCATCACTAAAACAACATCTACCAACAAAATCTTATCAAAGCAACACTAGAGGTTGACACCAATAGAACTTACTAATGACAACATAATGAAACTAATCAAACCATCAACACAACTTTTCAACTATCACCAATCATTAATGACAAACAAATATAGGCCTACAATAATCTCACCCAAGCTTGTTGACATCAATGACAACACCAACTACTCATACTTGCAACACTTGGGTGGCTATAATCTTCAGCCAAATCTTGCATGGTGTAGAGCATCCTATACTAGCTCTTACACTCCATGGATACTTGGTATTTATCTTTAATCTCACAAATTTCTTTAGCAACAAATTATTATTTATTAGATGATTAGAAGCAATTCTAAAGGTTTTTTATGTTGCTCTTCAATTTGGAGATTTAAATTTTCAATAGTAACCTATTCTCCTTTTATAATTTATTAAAATTAGCCTATTATTTCTTGGTGGTGACATTATTGAACATGGTTGTGTACACTAAAGGCTGCATATAATGTACATGTATGTATGTATGTATGTATATGCATACATGTATGTATGTATGTATGTATGTATTTATACATATGCATGTATTTGTATATATGTAAGTGTGTATTTGTATTATGTATGTATGTATATGATAGATTTAGTTAAGTTTGTGTTGAATTATTAAATTCTTAACTATTAGATTTGGAGGAAGATTGTAACCATTAAAATGCGATAATTACTCTTAGTAGTTGATTCACTTGATTCATTCCACAATTAGAATTGTCTCCCCATAGTTATTACAAGATCTAAAATTTTCAAAGTCCCTAGGAAATAGGCAATCCACACCACTCAAAAATATTTTAGTTTGGTTTTGTTTTGGTTTTGGTTTTCATTTTTGAAGGTTCGTTTAAATTGGATTTGTGATTTGAAGAAGCAAAATAAAGTGCCATAATGACATTATTGTCATTTCATTTGACAAAAATATCATGTTGACACATATTTCAATTTATGAATTTCTTGGTATTTTAGCATCCATCAGATTCCAAATTCATCTCGTTCCTTTGAAATCATTAATAGCAATAAATTAGAACATTATCCATTCCACTAGTTGGGTGCAATTTACCTTCGTATATCCAATATAAACTTGATTGAAGTGGTGGATAGTGGCATAAAAAATTTAATCATTTCAATGGTATCAAAAAAATTGAAAAAAATAGAAATGAAACGGGCGAGGAAGGGAAGAGACAATGAAGGAGAGAGGAGTGGGGTTGTGTGGGAAATAAGAAAGCAACATAGTTGGTAGAGAAGGAAATGAATATGCAGACAGTGAAAAAATAATGGTAGATGAAATAAATGTTATTGCCCCACAAATGATATAAGAGATAGGGGTGTGTAGGAAATAGGGAATTTGCTAGGCTAGAAGGTAAAATTTTCTTGGAGTAAAAAGAAATTCAGCTCTACAATAAAAGGGGTAAGGAGAGTTAATTTTTTTTTTTAAATACAGAATAGTTAAAGTCATAGTTTACATACTCTCCAATTACTCTCCAAGTAGCCGAGTAATCTCCAAAAAAATTGCATGTCGATGGATTTTCTCCTGATTATCGAGTAATCACTAGTAGCTCGCAAAAAACCCACAAAATTGGCATGTTTGTGTGTATATAAATATGTTTGTGTGTGTATATGCATGAAAACTTGGCATCCTGTGTCTGTTTATAGATATGTATGTGTGCACAGTGCAGTCTTGAGTATACACATACATAAATATCCATACACATTTCCCGAGTTTTTTCTGAGTCAAAATTTTTGGGCTTGCCGAGTACTCTCCGATTCCGAGTATGTAAACTATTGTTTAAGTGGGTGGAATGGTGAACTAGTTAGGGTAAGGTCTAATGGAGGGAGCTTCCTTAAACATTTCAGTGGGTGTAGATTTTTTAGCAATATTTTAAAGTTAGTGGTCTCATGATTTAAATAGTACAATTCAGCTTAAAAAATAAATAAATAAAAATTAATAAATATTTTAATTTGATATAGTTGTTAAAATTAATAATTGTTATATGGAAGAGTTTCAGTAATTATTTTATAGAACAAAAGGTCTTATGAGATCAAAAAAAAAAAAATCATTAAAATCTTTGTGGCCTACTTTATAGTGTGTAATTTTAAATTAGTGTATTTGAGGCGGGGTCTGAAATTTCTTCAACTAGTTTGTCTTTTTCTTTTAATCCCTTATCAATCATCTAGGTTTTATAGAATGTAATATTAAATTATTGTATTTAAGATGGGGATAGAAATTTCTCCAACTAATTTAATTTTTTCTTTTATCCCTTATCAATCATCTCAATTTTTTTAAAATCCATATCAATATTGAATCACATATACAAAATAATAAAATTCATGACAACACAAACTTTTCTAAATTTTAAAAATTAAACTATCATATAAAATTCATGAGACCACCTAATTTAAAATAACCCTTTCAATCCTTCGATAGGTACTCTTTAAATATATAGATGCCATCTCTCTTGTCAGAGATTCTATAATGCCCTAATTTTACACCTAAAACAAAAACACAACTAACAATTTTTTTTTATAAAAATGTGTTTACACTACTATTTGTCCACCCGTTGTAGCATACAAAAGTTTAATTATCATCATTTCATCATGAATATCTAATTCCAATAATCAAAGCCATTAACCTTTTACTAATCAATGTGATAATAAACTCTTTATTTAATTTTTATTTACATACATTTTTTATTTATTTAACATATAATTATTTTCATTTTTACTTGAATTATTTATTCTCGATATATTTCCAAAAATAATAAATATTTTATTTATTAAATTAATCTTCTAAGATAAGTAATTCATCCTTACATAAATGTAATTACAACTAAAAGAGAACCATAACGAAATTAATCATAAAATATAAATATACTTTAAATTATGTCTATATAGGAATAAGTACTTCTTAAAATAGAGGTATACTTAAAGAACTAATTTTAAATTATTTTAAAATCTAAAGGGTAGCTTTTATATTAGTCATTCAAAAAGTTAAAAAAAACACATGTAAATTCCCTTAACTTAAACCATAAAAAAATTCCCAACTAAAAATATTTTCTTTATGGTTACTTTATTTTAAAGTCTTTTTATGTTAATCATTGAACCAAGAAGCAATACATATATACATTTCATGAAAAAAAAAATAGATAAGAATCCCATGTCTAAAAATTAGAAGAAATCGATGCATAAGGAAATAAAAAGGAGTTTCAACGTATGCCTAGATAAATGTTACGGATTTAAAGAAGTCATTTTCAAAGCTAAAGTGTGAGACCTAATTTTTTTTAATCTTTGCATTCGTTATTTTCATGTTTTCCTTGTGCAGGTCTGAGCCATGGGTAGCAGCTAGAACACAAAGAAGGCAATCATGAACTGTTCTAAACTATCTATTGTTCAAAAAAATATTCAACGACTCCAATTTTTTTTTATCTAATTTCCATTACAGGTCAGAAACCAAAGATTGACATGGAATATATAGGCTAGGGTTTGATCCAAAAACGGTGCTACAGATCTCATAGTCATGGACCGTTGATGTATTTTATTTTTCTTATGCAGATCTGAGTTTCGTGATTCTTCTGGGAGTGTTTATAATCAGCAACAAATATGTTCATTCCCAAGAACAATCATTCAATCTCAAAAATATTGAGATTTATTTTATTTTCTATACCCTATTTTTTTTTAGCGAACGCCAAAACTCAAGAATTTTGGGCAACACGGTATTTGTTTTCAGTACCTATTAGTTGATTTATCATGACAAAAAAATAATGCATAGATTTGAAAATCATTTATGAAACACTAGGTAAATTGTTGACAGTCTCCAGCTAATACAACAGTGTATGGCTAAAATTTCCTCTATATGCAATTTCTAGTCTCAAAGAGTAATTTCCAAAAATAATCAATAACTGTATTACCTAAAACAGAGTATACAGAGTATGCAGGTGTAATTAAAATCAGCATTGTATTTATTTATTTATTTTTTGTTGTTTTATTAAAAAAAATTCAATTTATCAAGCAATAACCTACATACAATGTGTTTCATATCTATTCTAATTTCCCCTCTAATCTTTTCAAAGCATCATTTTCTAGTTGCTATATTCTGGCTATTTAAAACAGAAAAACTAAATCAATCCTTATTTATATATACATGATTTGTTTTGTTGCAAATCAAGAAATATTTGATAATACTCATTCAAAATAGATAATTAGGCATAACAATATATACTCATTCCCTCTCAAGCACAAAGCAATAATTCTGCCATTTCAAGAAGATGATGGTAAAAACAAATAATCTCATACATAGATCTAAAACAAAGATATGAAATAAAATCAATGGTTATTTCCTCGCAACAATAAATTTGAGATCATATATAAAACATTTACAACAGTACACCGATAGTCTTGAACTTGTATCTCCTTAAAGCTGCAAGTTTCCTTCAGATCTGTAGACCTACACATAACATAATTGCCTTTTTTTTTCTAAAGCCAATGGGGTGCTCACCACCCAACCTTAGACTGGAAAACTAGTCACCCCCGAGCTTGGAGGCCATCAAAGGAACTGGGTTACACACATTCTCAAACATGCATTAACATTAAACACACACATATATATACAAAAGGAACACCCAAAACCCAAGGATTCACATGCACATCGAATCTTCTCAAAGATTCAATAAAGGGGAAGACTTAGGAGAAATCACTACCCAATGGGGAAATTTGAATATTTTAAATAAAGATTTGTATAGTATCACAACTTCTCTCCAATTCTCCATCCATCCAACTCCACAAAATAATCCTAGGCACTCATACCGAAAAACCCCATGCTCCATTAATGTGGGTACTCATACCCAAAATCTCCACCTTCTCAAAGGTTGGAGTTTTCCCCATTGGAGGTTCATCCTCTCTCAACCCCATACTTGGGAAGCTCTCAAGATCTGAGAGAGACATTCCCATACAACCCAATACAACAAAAAAAAATAACACAATAATATTTCAAATGAATACTTAATCTTTTCAAAAATTAATAGATTCAATCAAAAACAACACAGAGGGATTGAAACCAACCTCTTATGATTTCCAGGAAGAAATCTGTGGAAGCACCCAAGCTTTTCCTTCAGACTCTATTTCACCCAAAAATCTTCCAAAAACCAGAACCAGAAAAGAATACAATTTTTTTTTTCCAACAGAAATCCAATCCCCCCCAAAAATCAAAAAATGAAAGAGATAAATAGAAGTTCCCAAAAATTTGTTTCCCAAAACCCACTCTTGCTTTTAAACACTGAAGATAAAAGAAAATCTGCTAAAAAATCCTCTATCTACAACCCATTCAAAATCCAAATTCGTCACCCTTAAAGCTAGGCCTTTTTGAGAAGTCATATCTTGATTTTAGTTCAGAATATAACTTGAATTAAGTGCCTAACCCTTGGGTTAACACCCTAGGGGTTTAAAAAAACAAAAAAAACATAAAATAACCTTTTTTAACCCCTTTTTGAGTCAAAGAAGATAAATAATAATAAAAAAATCAAATACCCCCAATTAAAATTTTACAAATTAAATGCAACTTAACACTTAAAACATTTAAACAAGTTTAAAATAAAACTATATATTAAAATAATATTCAAGTCTCAAACCACTTTACAAATTTTACATCACAATAAGACTATAGTCCCCATGGACTATTGTCGACATTCACAGGGTTTATCACATAGGGTTCTTTGAAGACCTCCAATTCCATTGGCTATGGAATTTGTACCTACACACTCAATTCCACACATTAATATATCCAATAAAATCATATATTCAAAGCAACTAAAACATATATATATATATATTCACAACATACAATTTCCATCACATTTAAATCACATTAGAAAATCAATTCATAGTTACAATTGTAACATAAATTTATCACCATTAAATCCTCCTAATAACATTTATTCATTTTTTTTGTTCATACAGTAACGATAATTCAAAATTCATAAATTTTATTAATTCTACTTGAGCATCCATATTACTCAATAATATCTAATATGAGGTCTAAAGTTCTCATCACCGTAATATGAAATCAAAGACAAGGTCTAATGTCCAAAACATCATAACATGAATAGCATCATAAAAGCATAAATTTGTATCAAAACATAATGTCTAATAGTTAAAATGCAAATCAAACTATCTATCCAAAATAATAAAATAGCATAGTATCAAGTATCACTGGTGGGTCTCACATCCTCCCCCCCTAGGAATGAACTTCCTCCTGGAAGTCATCAAAGAGGTGAGGGTAAAGTGCCCTCAACTGAGAGGCATCCTCCCATGTAGCTGCAACCTCATCATATTTGTCCCACTGGACCCTGACCTGGTCCAACTCTCGCCCTCGAAGGGCCAGCGTCTGACGATCCAAAATGTGAATGGGCTCCAATGCTAGCTACCCATCTGACTCCACCTGCAAGGCATCCCAATCTAGTATATGAGAATCATCATGCACATAACGTCGTAAAACTGAAACATGAAACACATCATGGATGTGTGACAGGCTAGGTGGCAAGGCTAAATGATAAGCTACATGACCTATCCACTCCAGGATCTCAAATGGTCCCACAAATCAGGGTGCAAGCTTAGAACCCTTCCCATAATGGATTGGACTCTTTTGTGGTCTCACTCTCAGGAATACTCGGTCACCCATTGAAAAGCTTCTATCGATTCTCTTAGCATCGACATACTTCTTTTGATGGTCCTATGCCTCCTGCAGATGTTGCCTAATCAAATCTACTTGCTGCTCCATATCCTGCACCAAATCTGGTCCAATAGCCACTCTGTCCTCTATGTGATCCCAAATCAAAGGAGTTCTACAAGGTCTTCCATACAATGTATGTAAATAAAAATTAAATAAAGAGTTTATTATCACACTGATTAGTGAAAGGTTAATGGCTTTGATTATTGGAATTAGATATTAACGATGAAATGATGATAATTAAACTTTTGTATGCTACAACGGGTGGACAAATAGTAGTGTAAATACGTTTTTACAATTGTAACATAAATTGATGTGGAGGAAGGACAAGTACCTTGGGGGTGAGAAGATTTCCTCAAAAAGGAACTTCTTGTCCCCAAGTGAGGATGAAAGTGAAATTTGATGAATTTTGGAATTCTTCAAAAATCTCCATGGGAAATGAGAAAGTGGTTGGATAAATAAATGTGAATTAAAAATTCACATTCTTGGGAGAATCTAGTGGATAAAAAAGGGTTTCCAAAATGGTGGGAATTTGTCACATGTGAGTGAGGTGACAAGCAAAATGTTCTAGAAGTTACATGGGGATAAGGTAATCCTTGGAAGGATAAAATGTGAATTAAAAGTTCACATGGGAAAGAGGGTCAATGCTAAGAAAGGAAAATGGAAAGGTTGACTAAAAAGGGATGCTAAATGTGGCTAATGACTTTGATTAAGGTTGTGAAAACACATGATTAGGATAATTAATGAGGGATTAGAAGCAAGTGGAAAATGTATGAGGATGTGACATTAATCCTTGATTAAGAGGATGCACATCCTAATAATGAATTAATTAAATTAATCCAGATTAGAAAGGGATTATGAAGGATGTGACAAGGAGAGAGAAAAATGAAGAATTTTAAATTAATTTTATTCAAAAATGTTAAATGACTAAATTAAATAAATTGATGTATTTATTTAATTTAGAGAGGAAAAAGGTGTAAGGTGAAGCATTTAATTGTTAAATTAAATACTTTAAGGACTTTAGGTAGAAAGTGTAATATTAATTAAATAAATTAATATTGACGGAATGGACGAATAAAGTGGTGAATTTGATCATATGGGAGTGATAAAATTTAGATGTCTACAGTATCAGTTCAAATAGGCTATGTAGCCACCCCTTTTTCTATATTTCTTACTTTCTATAGGCAGTGAGTTCACTTGGACAGTGATTCCACCTAGCAGTGATCCTTTCTATAATATCTTATATTAGAATATAATATATTGTGAACTAACCCTCACCGTGGTTTTTCCCATTTTGGATTTTCCACGTTAAAATACTAGTGTTCATGTGTCATGTGATTTTGTGGATGTATTCATATTTTCATTCATCATTTTAGTTATATTTATTTTGGTAATTGAATGGATTATGTTTAATTGGTTTAAAGGAATATTGATTCACCCCCCTCTCATATTTTGGGTGTTCAAAAATTGGTATAAGAGCTTGGATCCTTGGAATGATCTTGAACTCTTTGGGAAGATCTTTGAGTTTGAACACATGGCTGATAGAAAGTATCCTATTCCTTTGGAAGAGATTTTTTCTATTGAATACACAAAAGAAGATTGCATAATTGACAAAGAAGAACTTAAAGTTTCTCTTGACAATCTTAACAAAGTTGAAGATGAAAAAAAAGATCTAAAGGAGAATCTTAAAGAGGAAAATGAATGTATATTAGAAAATTGAGAGAGTGTATCAAGAAATTCAAAGAAAGGCATAAGGAAGTTAATGAACAATTGAAAAAAGAAAATGAGAACATCACCAGATTAAAAGTCCAAGTGGAAGAAAAGAAAAATATTGAGGAATGTCTAAATGAAATGGTGGAAATAAAATCTAATGAATGTATGAGGCTTGAACAAGAAGTGGTAAATATAAGATGAGATTTGGGCAAGGAAAGAGGCTATGAGGACAAATTCAAGACAAGTTTTACAATGCTTGATGAGTTAATTGTAGAATAGAAAGCATCTAAAGACAAAAGTGGTTTAGGACTTGAAAAAGGAGAAAGATAAAAAGCAAATAAGAATGCAAAGAAGACTGAAGACAAGAAGACTAGTATGCTTTGGAATCAAGGAAATAGTGCTAGAAGTCAGGTCCTATTAGACAACCAAATGCTCAAAGGTACTCATATTTTAATGGTACTTGTTATTTTTGTAATAAATTTTAGACATAAAGAAAAGGAGTGTAGAAATGCAATGAACCATAATGTTTCGTCCTTTACTAGTCAATGCTTTACATGCAAGAAATTTGGACATAGAGTATTGGAAGTGAATGTATAAGTCAAATGATGAATGCATAAATAACAATGGTAGAATGATTCAATCTTTCAAAGGTTACTACTATACATGTATGCTATGGATTTTTACACAAGACTAACAAATGCAAATCTAGAATGAATGAAAGGAATAATGCTCAAAGGAATATCATATGCAACAATTACAAAATTCTTAGACATATTGCTAAATTTTGCAGGAGTAAATACCAGGAAGAATGATCCAATAAAGAAGAATGAACTAGTTAAGAAGATTGATCTGGATGAAGTGAAGAAGGAGATGGAAAAGATCTAGAGAAAGAAAGAAGAGACTAAGGATAAGGGAGAATCTGTACCACTCTCTACTGTAGATATTTCCTTGAGTAACCAAGCCCTAGGCATTGGATTAGGGGGAGCAATAATAGAAGATCATATAACCCCCTGCTGATATGAGGTGTCATGGCTTGGAACAAAAATATGTGATGAATGAAATTCTTAATGAGGAATAAAATTGCAAAAGAAAATATTCTAACACGGCCATTTGTAGAGCTTGAAAAGTTGACTATGCATGTGCAAGGTTTTAGGGTCATTAGCTTTTTGTCTAAAGAATTTATTGCTGAAATGGGTCAAATCAAAGAGTTAAAAGTGAGCTTGATAAGAAAAAATCATTTCATTGAATGTATTAAAAGAAAAGTAGAGGAGCAAGAAGCAATTTTGAAGGGTTTGAAGCATCTCCAAGTTGTAGAATTCCAAAACCCTACCTCGTTGAGCAAGGGAAAAAGGTATTTAACAATCTAAATTCACATTCTAATTTTCTAGAATTATCAATAGAAGGAAATTTGAATGCAATGGTGACATCAAAAATTGTAGATGTTTCCCAAAAATTGCAACCCAAATTTAAGAGATACTATTTCAAAGCTTTAGAAGTTGATCCCCTAGGTGTATTTTTGTATATAGCTCTTGGGGTTTTTCCTATTGAAGATATTAGGGCTTATATTCATGGGAATATGGAAGAGAACCCCTATAGAAAATTGTTCAATCTATGGGTAGATGGGTTAGTCAGAGAAGATTACACCTTGAAACCAAAATACAATATCTTGACCGAGAAGAAATTAGATGTGTGGCATTGGTTTCTAGACTTTAGCAATGAAGAGAAGTGTATTAGAATGACATTGAGTAGTATTCATGATCAGTTTATATGGATTGATGGTGGACACATGATTACCAAAGAAGTGATTAGAGAAATCATTGGTATATAGTCCATTGGACCGATTCCAGTCCATAAATATGCTAAGAACAAAGAAATAATGTTGCAAATGGGTGCGGAAATAAACCTTATCAGAAATCCAAAAATTCAATATACAACAATTGTTATTAGAAATATGATTTATTGAGACAAGTAACTGGTCTTTGCCATCACAATTCATGTGGCAGTGGATATGGTTGAGAATAATGGTGAGTGTGACCTTTGTGAGTTTCTCTCGAAACAACTAATAGAGAACCTGAAGGAAATTAAGAAGAAAAAATATGTATTCATGTATGAAACATTGATAATATGTTTGGTTTTCTATTTTATAAAGGAAGTTCTAGTAGTTGGAAAGGTTGATTGGTCGAATGAAAACCTGTTGCTCATCAAATAAGAGACTACATGAGTAATCTTGGATATTTGGATACTTAGGGTGATGCCCTTACAAAATTATTTGCAATGTTTCAAATGAGAATGAATATGAGATAGATTTTTGAGAGATGTGGTAAGAAAGTACATGAATGACATTACCTTCTTGATTTCTATTGATTACTGCATAATGAAAGCAATTGAACCCATAACTATTTGGGTCACAGATTTTGGCTATGAAGTGACATAAGAAGTAGCTACTAGATGTGCTGAAGTGTTGTTGAACAATCCTAAGGATCCCACTAGACCAAGATTTGGAAACTATAGGGAAAAGACAATGGACATTTCTTAGAAATTTAAGAAATCAAAAATAAAGAAACAAGTTGATGCTGAGGTAGGATCATATGCCAAAGAGTTTGGAATCTCAAAAGAAAAAGTTAGAATAGCTATAGAGAGAGCTGGAGCTAACATGAGTATAGAAGAGGCCTCCAGTAGCTCTAGGAGATCAGTTATTGCATCTCTACCTACAACTGGTAAGAAGAGGAGATCCACAAGTAATCATCGGGTAAGAGAGAAATCCTCTCTGGTAGTCCATTCCATTAAGGAAGAAGGAAAGAAAACCACAAGGAGAGTTAAGCAGAAAGCCATGAGGAAAAAGGAAGCTGATATAGATGATGCTCAACATGAGCATGAGATTAGTGCAGCTATGAATACAACACAAGAGATAATGGAGAAATTCAAATAATATGCCTTCAAAATAAGAGAACGAGTTGAACTAGAAGTTGAAGAATGGATTGTAAAAAATAAGTTATTGGACATCACAAAAAAGTGTGCATCTACACACAACAAAGTGGAAGAGAGTTTGAAGGATGTTCATACCTGTGAAGAGGAAACAAGGAACCTATTTTTGTATTGCATGAAGTGTCCCAAGGTTACACATAACACAATGGATGCTATGAATACAATTGAGACATAATTAAGCTATGCATCAAGCACTTATGACTTGATACAAGATATATATGATTAGATATGGATTGCTTTAGTGACCTTACATGAAGAATTTACTTTACCTTATAGAGCCAGAAGGAAGAAACAATCAGAAAATTTAAGAAGCTAAGGGACTTTGTAAAAATAAAGCTTATACCTATATCTCAAGTGCCCTTGTTGGTACATATAGGATTTCAAAGATAAATCTTAACCCTTGTATTGTGGAAGAAGGAAAGGATATTTTGGTGAAGCTTGAGTTACAACACAGAATACTTGCAGCAACAAAGGAACAGTGAGAAGAAGGCAGATCCACTTGGAAAGTCACCTTGCAGAAGCTTCAAGGGTCAACATCTTCAGGTTCAAAATTTCCACTCTTATGCATTTTTTAAAATTTTAGATTCTTTTTGCATATATGTGGAAGGTAAAGAAGTTTTCAGTTAACTCCCTAAGAGGGAGTCAACACACTCTTCCAAATATTTTTTCTCACATATATATCTGAGGCAGAGTATACAAAGCTTTTTTGATATCAGTACACCCTTTTCCATTGATGTCAAAAGGGGAGAGATACTTGAAAAAGATTTTGAGAGTTGGGGAGAAATGTTGAGAAATACTTTTGGGAGAAATATGTGTAAAGGGAAGAGACACATTTTTGGAATTTTTTTTTGATGTGCATGTTGCCATAAATAACAAAGGAGGAGATTGTTGGAAGTAAGTGGAAGACTATTGGAAGTTTATCATTGTTGATGCTTTTGGCAACATGAGCATGAGGTGCATGATCTAGTGTTGTCAATGATGTCAACATTGTTATGATCATTCTAGCATGGATTGGAAGCATTCTTGAAGACATTTGGATAAAACAAGTTGATCCAGAAAATATCGTTATATAATTTGGCTAAGTATTCTTCCTGATAGTATTATAGTTCAATGCATCAATTTTAGGGTCCACACTCCACCACAAGTTGATATAAATTAATCTGTGATTCTAACTATAGGTTTGTAAACATCAATTGCATCTACATTCAAGACTTTGTGACATTTTCTGATGTATTCAGAAAGATATGAATGACAAAGTTCAACTCTATATATTGTAGTCATTCCTTGTACAATGTATTAGTGTGGGAGATTCCACATTTCTTCACGGATAATTATTGTTCTAAAATGATGAGGATAAGATACTAGTTGTCAGCTGAATAGGAATTCAAAGGAAGATTGTGTTTTGAAGTCACATGTATGGAAAATTGTATGTACATATGAAGGTTCTATGTTTAGGTCTTATTTTGGGCCAACCTAACACATTTGATGTTTTTTGGAGGATAAGAAAGTAACTTTATCTTATGTGGGATCTATATTAGGTCCATCCCGACCTATCTTAAGGTGAATTGAATTTTGAATTATGGTGGGAGATGTGGATATAATATTTTTAAGAACGGCATGTTTAATTTTTTGTGTTACTTCTAATTAGGTCACCCTAATTGAAGTTACACTTGATATGGATATATATAGAAGATTAAATTTGGAGTTTTGGTGTGTTTGTGTGTGGAATGTGAATAATGATGATGAAGGGATAGAGAGAGTATATTGTATGCAAGTAATAGGAGACATATGATGTAAGTATGGTATTCTACCTGTACATGTGTGTGATGTGAATATAATCAGAGTTGAGAAAATTGTGACTAGTGTAGAGTATTGTTTCATATATGTGTGAAGATTATTTTTCTCTTTATTGAAATTATAATCCAACATATGATAAATGCTATTGTATTAGTTTAAATATTTTGTATAACCACCCCTTCTTTCTATCTTTCTTACTTTTTGTGCTTGTAGTGAGTTCACTTGGATAGTGAGTCCACATAGTAGTGAGCCTTTTTGCAATATCTTATATCTGAATATAATATATTATAAGCTAACCCTCACTATGGTTTTTCCCATTTTGGGTTTTCCACATAAAATTAGTGGTGTTCATGTGTCATGTGATTTTGTGAATGTCTTCATGTTTTCATTCATCATTGCAATTATATTTATTCTAATAAATGGATGCCTTATGTTTAATTGGTTTAAAGGAATATTGATTCACCCCCCTCTCAGTATTTCAGGTGTTCAACAATATATACATCATGCCATGCTTCCACAATCATAAAAAAAAATCCATAATTAGTGTAAATGCCCAAGGTCAGTCAAACCAATGTAAACACCATTAAAATTTAAGTACACGCTTCCTCAAATCAAAGATGACTTGTAGACCACACACAACACTTGAATACAATCTAGAATATTTCACAAACACCCTAAAGTCAAACAAATTCCTTCGCAACAATTTTCACCTAAAGAATGTACACACTCAATACACTCAGACAACCTTCCATACACTATAACTCAAGAAATCAACTTTTTGCAACACCAAACCATGAAAAAATTCAAATAAAGGTAGATATGAACCTCATCAGAACACTTCTAGAACCACAAGACCATAAATCAAATTGTGGAGAAATGCAGAGAAAAATCATTTCTCCCAGACAACACTAAAACATAGCTCACACACTAGTGAAGACAACTTCTTCTGCACGATGATCCAAACCAAGAAATTTAGATATAGAACCTCTAAACACTTCTAACCAACATATTCCAATAACACAAGCATATCTTCAACCATGAAGAAATGAAAACCAAAACCAAAACACCACATTATACACTAGAACACTTCTACAACACACGGTTTTCCTCTTTTATTTAAATTTTCTCAAAAGCACTTGGAAACCAAGCACCAAAGACACATACTCATCATCTTCAGTACTTTCTCATCATCACTAAACCAACAACATCTACCGACAAAATCTTATCAAAGCAACACTAGAGGTTGAAACCAATAGAACTTACTAATGACAACATAATGAAACTAATCAAAGCATCAACACAACTTCTCAACTATCACCAATCATTAATGACAACACAAATATAAGCCTACAACAATCTCGCCCAAGCTTGTTGACATCAATGACAACACCAACTACTCATACTTTTAACACTTGGGTGGCTATATTCTTCAACCAAATCTTGCATGGTGTAGAGCATCCTATACCAACTCTTACACTCCATGGATACTTGATATTTATCTTTCAGCTCACAAATTTCTTTAGAAACAAATTATTATTTACTAGATGATGAGAAACAATTCTAAAGGTTTTTAATGTTGCTCTTCAATTTTGGAGATTTAAATTTTCAATAGTAACCTATTCTCCTTTTATAATTTATTAAAATTAGCCCATAATTTCTTGGTGGTGACATCATTGAATATGGTTGTGTACACTAAAGGTTGCATATAATGTATGTATGTATGTATGTATTTATACATATGCATGTATATGTATATATGTAAGTGTGTATTTGTATTATGTATGTATGTATGTATATGATAGATTTAATTAAGTTTGAGTAGAATTATTAAATTCTTAACTATTAGATTTGTAGGGAAGATTGTAACCATTAAACTACAATAATAACTCTTAGTAGTTGATTCACTTGATTCATTCCACAATTAGAATTGTCTCCCCATAGTTATTTCAAGATCTAAAATTTTCAAAGTTCCTGGGAAATAGGCGATCCACACCACTCAAAAATATTTTAGTTTGGTTTTGTTTTGGTTTTGGTTTTCATTTTTGAAGGTTCGTTTAAATTAGATTTGTGATTTGAAGAAGCAAAAAAAGATTGACATAATGACATTATTGTCATTTCATTTGACAAAGATATCATGTTGACACATATTTCAATTTATGAATTTATCAGATTCCAAATTCATTTTGTTCCTTTGAAGATCATTAATAGTAATAAATTAGAACATTATCCATTCCACTAGTTGGGTGCAATTTACCTTCGTATATCCAATATAAACTTGATTGAAGTGGTGGACAGTGGCATTACGAATTTAATCATTTCAATGGTATCAAAGAAATTGAAAAAAAAGAAAGAAATGAAATGGGCAAGGAAGGGAAGAGACAATGAAGGAGAGAGGAGTGGGGTCATGTGGGAAATAAGAAAGCCACACAATTGGTAGAGAAGGAAATGAATATGCGGATGGTGAAAAACTAATGGTAGATGAAATAAATGTTATTGCTACACAAATGATATAAGAGATAGGGGTGCGTAGGAAATAGGGAAGTTGCTAGGCTAGAAGGTTTGAAATTTTCTTAGAGTAAAAAGAAATTCAGCTTTGCAATAAAAGGGGTAAGGAGAGTTCAAAAAAAAATAAAAAAATACAGAATAGTTTAAGTCATACTTTACATACTCTCCGATTACTCTTCAAGTAGTCAAGTAATCTCTAAAAAATTTGCATGTCGAGTAATCACCACTAGCTCGCAAAAAACCCACAAACTTGGCATGTTTGTGTGTATATAAATATGTTTGTGTGTGTATATGCATGCAAACTTGGCACTGTGTGTCTGTTTATAGATATGTATGTGTGCACAGTGCAGTCTTGAGTATACACATACATAAATATCCACACACATTTGCCGAGTTTTTCCCTTGTCAAAATTTTTGGGCTTCCCGAGTACTCTCTGATTCCGAGTATGTAAACTATGGTTTAAGTGGGTGGAATGGTGAACTAGTTAAGGTAAGGTCTAATGGAGGGAGCTTCCTTAAACATTTCAGTGGGTGCAGATTTTTTAGCAATATTTTAAAGTTAGTGGTCTCATGATTTTAATAGTACAATTCAGCTTAAAAAATAAATTAAAAAAAATTAATAAATATTTTAATTTGATATAGTTGTTAAAATTAATAATTCTTATATGGAAGAGTTTCAGTAATTATTTTATAGAACAAAGGGTCTTATGAGATCAAAAAATAAAAAAATCATTAAAATCTTTGTGGCCTACTTTATATTTTGTAATTTTAACTTAGTGTATTTGAGGCCGGGTCAGAAATTTCTTCAACTAATTTTATCTTTTTTTTTTTTTTATCTCTTATCAATCATCTAAGTTTTATAGAATGTAATCTTAAATTAGTGGTATTTGAGATGGGGATAGAAATCTCTCCAACTAATTTAATTTTTTTTTTAATCCCTTATCAATCATCTCAATTTTTTTAAAATCCATATCAATTTTGAATCACATATACAAAATAATAAAATTCATGACAACATAAACTTTTCTGAATTTTAAAAATTAAACTATCATATAAAATTTATGAGATCACCTACTTTTAAATAACCCTTTCAATCCTTCCATAGGTACAGTGGTCAGAAATTTCTTCAACTAATTTTATCTTTTTTTTTTTTTTATCTCTTATCAATCATCTAAGTTTTATAGAATGTAATCTTAAATTAGTGGTATTTGAGATGGGGATAGAAATCTCTCCAACTAATTTAATTTTTTTTTTAATCCCTTATCAATCATCTCAATTTTTTTAAAATCCATATCAATTTTGAATCACATATACAAAATAATAAAATTCATGACAACATAAACTTTTCTGAATTTTAAAAATTAAACTATCATATAAAATTTATGAGGATCACCTACTTTTAAATAACCCTTTCAATCCTTCCATAGGTACAGGCCGGGTCAGAAATTTCTTCAACTAATTTTATCTTTTTTTTTTTTTTTATCTCTTATCAATCATCTAAGTTTTATAGAATGTAATCTTAAATTAGTGGTATTTGAGATGGGGATAGAAATCTCTCCAACTAATTTAATTTTATTTTTAATCCCTTATCAATCATCTCAATTTTTTAAAAATCCATATCAATTTTGAATCACATATACAAAATAATAAAATTCATGACAACATAAACTTTTCTGAATTTTAAAAATTAAACTATTAAGATCACCTACTTTTAAATAACCCTTTCAATCCTTCCATAAGTACACTTTAAATATATAGATGCCATCTCTGTTGTCAGAGATCCTATCATACCACCATAAATACAGACACAAAAGACACACTTCTGCTCAACATTCTTTAATTGGTTACCACATATTTTGCACTTTACTTCCAAACGCAAACACAAATAGCCTAACAGAGTCATTTTCCAATTTTTTGTTTTCATATTCTAATAATGGAATAGAGTTTGATCCAAATGACAGTATTAAAAAAAAATCTATACAATCAAACTAAATTTTTTTTTATTGTAAATCCATCATATATATAAAAAATAACTACTATTCACAAATAACCAAACCAAGATAACAAAGAGAGTAATCCACCAGACACAGACCCAATGAAATCTCAAAAATCTACCACCAGAGACAAGAATGTTAACAAAAGTGGCTCATCTATATGAAAGGATGAATGAATACAGGAAAAACCTCTGTCAGTCATCCAAAATTGTCAATTACTGTGGGCACACCATTTTCTTCTTGTTGAGAAGTCGATAAAGATTGAATGGAAAGCAGGTATCAAGAATCCCAATGAAAGAAAGAGTGAGAGCCACTGTAGCTACCATTGGCATCATTACAAAGCCCACAAAGAATGCAACAGACCCAATCAATATGAGAGCAGAAGCAATCCCGAACAGCAATGCAGCAAATCCTGCAGGGCTCATTTGCCTCCTGCCTGTGGTAACCTTTGACAGAGATGGGCATTGAAAAAATGAGTTAAAGAGAGAACCCACATCTCTAAACAGATCTTCAATTTGGTGATGGTGGATTTGCTGCTCATGGACCATCACAGGCACACTGTCACTCTGCAACATTCTGAATCTCTAAGATAATATGCCTCTAACTTCAATATTAACCCTGCACCCTCAAACTACTTTCAGAGAAAAACAGTATTCTTTTAAGGATTTGATTGATGCAGACATACATCATATAGCTGTAGCTTTTTAACAGAGACTTGTATATTAAGGCCATGCAATGTGAATGGATAATCTTGAGTTAAAAAAAGATACGCGGTTTTCCATTGGTAAGTAGATAAGGGCTTGGGATTAGGGAATGTGGATAAATGTTTGACGTGGAGAGGTAGGATAAGCATATAGGGTAGTTATGGATAATGAGTTGGCATGTTGACATGTGGAATACTCAGACACTTGGACTCATGTGGAGTCACAAAAGGTGGCAGAGATACGAATAATTGCCCTTGTTCACACGTGAGGAAAGATCTACATTTATGGGATTGATAAGATCAAACTCTATTTTATTTTTTATATTTTTCTATTAAGACTAAAACCCTTTAATATATATATATGAATTATATTGGTTGTAATATATAAATAATAAACATTAATATATAACTATTAATAGATATTATTATTATATATTATGGTTATTCTTATATAAATAGTTACTTTATATATAATATTATTATAGTATAATAGTATAATTCTATAATTATTACAATTATCTTATAACTATTAATATTATTATAGTTATAGAATTGTATTAATATATAGTTATTATATTAATAGAATTAAATAGTTATTGTAGTTTTTTAAATCTATATATTAATAGTAATATTATATAATATAACTATTAATTTGTTAGTTGTTTTTTGTTTATTGAATAAATAAATTAATATATAATAATTTATTATATTAATATAATAATATAATAAATATTATTCTTAATAATATATACTATAATATTATAGTATATATATTTGTTTGTTTATAATAATACATTTAATTATTATTATATTATATTAATGGAGCATATTAAAATATAATATAAAATAGTTTTGATATGCTTATTTAAATTTTAGTCTAAAAAACACAAAAACCCACAATTTAATAAAACATGAATTGAATTGTAATTAACATTATTATTGATCATAAAATATTATATTAAAATTATTATATTTAGTATTATATTATTATTTGATTACTATCTAATGCTATTATTATATTATTAATGATTGGGTTATATTAAGGATTTGGATTATTATTTGAATATTTTATTATATAACAATAATATTATTATTAATGATTGAGTTAGATTAAGGGTTTGGATTATTATTTTTTTATATTTTTATTATATAATAATATTATTACTATTATATTATTAATATTAGTGGAATATTATTATTTTATTATTATTTTATTGTTATTATAATATTAATGTTATTATATTACATTATATTATTGTTTTATTATTATTAGTATTATATTATTAATTTATTATTATTGTATTATTCTTATTTTTATATTAATGAATATTAAATTATTATATTATATTATGATTGTTTTATTATTTTTATATTAATGTTATTATATAATTTTTATTATTATATTTTTTATTATATTATTGTTATTATGTAATATTATTAAATTATTAATTTTTTTTATTACATTAACACTATTATATTATTAATGATTGAGTTTAATTAGGGTTACTTTTAAATTAAATAAGGTTTACTTTTCAATTATGGTTATGGCCAAGCTTCATTTTGGATTAAGAAGGGTCAAAGTTAGGGTTATGATTAAATTTTTAGAAAAATGGATAAATTCCTATAAGTCTCTAGTCTTTTCACCATTTGAAACTAGGAGGAAACTAGAAGAACTTATGATCACACATTATTGTTAAGAGCAACATTATCAATGATTTATTGCAACAATTCAAGATCCAAGCATCATGCCAAAGTGTATGTGAGTTCATGTTATCAAGTTATTATTGTTTTGTAAAGGATAACCCTTGTTGTAGGTCTTTAAAAAATTTAAAAATTCAAGAAAAACAAGATCCAAATCCTTGAAGTAATGTGCATGACTTCATTCCTTCAAAGAAGCCATTGAAAGGGTGGAGTTGCAACACTTTGTGATTTCATAATTCCTTCCTTCCAATTATCCATTTATCATTGACATTGCCATTGTGGAATTGGGAACACTTATATGAAGTTTGATTGAGGCAAGCCCCTAAATGGCCCAACATTTTATCTCTCTTTGTTGGCATATTGTTGTCATTAATGTCAAAAGGGGATATCATGTAAGGAATATTGTTGGCATGATGGCAAAGGGCAATTATGAGAGATGTGGATCTGACTCTGGAAGTGTGTGAGTAGTTGTAAATGCAAAGGAACACATTTTGTAAATGTTGCATAGTTGTCAAAATGTTGTCACCTTTTTACAACAATGGCTTTCAGACATTTGAATGAGAATCTATTGATAGATTTGATGTGGGTTTTTTGAGAGCTTCTTAGAAACATAAATTGTAGGTCCAAAGGTTGAAGGATGAGCTCAAAAATGGTTTATGTATGCTCTTAGAAACATTTAGGGTTTAACAGTTAAACCCTAGCTGTTTCAGTCATGGTGTTGTGAACAAAAATTCTATTTTATTGTTGATTGCCTATCACAGGTTGTAGGTAGCTTAAGTTATAACTTAAGCCATTGTGGACATAGGTTGACTAGCCCGCTTTCCTAGCATTTACTAGCGGAGCTAGTGTTTGTCGATCTTAATATTTCCTAAGTTGAGTGACAAATATTTGGCCTCATCAGGGAGACTTCACCATATTGATAGGAGCTATTTTATGTTCTTTCAATAAAATGATCTCTCATAGATGCATTAAAGTGACAATGGAATTTCAAAGAGATAGTATTTTAAGTCCCTTCGACGCAATGATGATGCTTGATCAATGGTGGAGATCAAGCCTTGGAGATCAGATGACACCCGCCAACTTGATGAGTTTTTGGTGTGTCTTGGCTAAGTCCCGTGGGATAGTGGGGAACAGTGGAAATTGAATTATGTTGATCAGACGGTGATGGAAGTTGCAAACTATATCGAAGAGAGTTCAACACATCAGAGTGAGTAATTTCAAGTCCCTTCGACACTCTAAAGGTGGAACCAGATGAAGTTAGTAGATGGTGACGTGTGATGATAGATGGTGGAGGATGATTGCTTGATATAACAATTCACATCGTTGTTATGAATTGTGTGGTGATGATGTGGATGATACATGGTGATAGCTTACCAGCTCACTAATAATCAGTGGTACCACTGTCAGAGCTTCCAGGACAATGAGCTTTGGATGTGTGTCTTGGTGGACCCCATGTATGGTAAGTGGTGTTAAAGGAGATCAACGGTAGAGATTAAATGGTCTATTTATTCGATGGTTGCATTTTAAAGTTGGGTGGTGAATAAGATCAATAATGGTTATTTAAAGAAATCCATCTAACGATCATGTTTTAAAGATGCTGAGATGAACAAAGAGCTAGAGGATCATGGCATGAAGTAACATATCGACGACCTAGATTCAAAGATGAAGATACTCAATGACTAAGTTTGTGTAAATGAGGGTCTTGAATGGTATCTGACATAAAAGAAAGATTTAATTGGTCCAACTACACTAGCGACCAATATGAATGAAGATTTTATTTGTAGGTCAGTGGCATAGATCTCCATGTCAAGAAAAATCAAGATCAGATCGACTTAACATAGGAATAAACTAAATGCAAATTGATCCTAAGGTTTTGTAGATTGCTATTCTTAGAAAATTCTCTATATTTGAATTTAATGTGGATGTGGTTCGATGTAGAGGTTGTGTGATGAAGAAGATACAAGGTAAACCCTAATAAAGATTAATTATGTGGATGAGAATCTCGAGGAAATAGCCACTGGTTGGTGAAGGAGATACAAAGTAGGATATCAATTTTTGACCGAGGGTGGAAAGGAGTGGAACAATTATGTGAGAAGAGAGTTGTAGAAGACATAGTGCATATGTAACTACAAAAAGTATCCAGATCTTCTTGAGGCAGACAAAGAATGCACTAATTGAGAAGAGGAAAAGTAGAGAAAAAAAAGAGGGGTGTAGAACATTGTGTAGTTGCAAATAGGTTGCAACATAGAATTGTAATAAAATTATAATACTCTGATTTGTGAGTCTAATTGGTGGATTCCATTAGATATTTGGGTAGGAGATTAGATTAGGGAGTGGGTGCTTCCTTGGAGTGGGTTCTCCTAAAACTAAATGATTGGTGTCTTCTTAGGTTTGGTGCCCTTAAAGCATTGTAACTGAATATTGGATTGTGAGGTTGGATTAGGATAGTAGCTCCTAGTAGCATTTCTCACCATGGTTTTTCCCATATTGGGTTTTACACATACATCTTATGTTATGTGATGCTTGTGTGTGTGTGCATATTCATATATTTGCATGTTAAGTCTTAATCTGCACAAAGTATTTAAGGGTTAAAATTTTAAGATCTACTAGTTTACCCCCCCTCTCAGTAGATTGTTGTTTTCCAACAATTGGTATCAGAGCCTTAGGTTCCCTAGGTGAAGATTAATCAACTTGGGTAGATTCTAGTAGTGTGAACACAATGAACTATTAGGAAAGTTATTCCACAAACAAGGTACCTCGGTTTCCTTGGAAAATATTATGCTTTTTGGAGCCATGAAATGGAGGCTGGGATATCTACCTGATTTGATGTTTGGATGTTTGTCAAGATCAACTATGTTATTGCTCCCACTCCTCCCATTGATGTTGTAAAGAAAAAGGACTATGAGAATAATGTAAGAGCAAGGCATGCCATTATTTGTAGTTTGTCTAGATCTATGCACGACAATATTATGAATTGTAAGATTGCATATGAAGGAGATGACTAGGTAAATTTGGAAAAGCTTCAAGTATCGAGAGCTAGATTTGAAGGTTTGAAGATGAATGAAGAGGAGAAGGTTGAAGATTATCTTCTAAGAGTAGAAGATATAGTAAACTCTATTAGAGGGTATAGAGAAGAACTGAAAGAAAATGTCATTGTACAAAAAGTTCTAAGGTTAATGAAAAAAAAAAATGATCCCAAGATCTCTACAATAGAGGAAGGAAGAGAAATAGACAAACTCACTCTTGATGAGTTGCATGGTATATTCACTGCACATATGAAATGAGAATGAGAGATGCAGAGCCATCTAGGAAGGAAGCTACTTTCAAGGTTGGAAACAAGGAGAAGGATGTATCTTCTAAGAAAGATAAGGCTGAGACTACCACATCCGGGAATGATGAGACTAATGAAGAACACAAAAATTTCATCAAGAGATTTAGAAGAGGAATTGACAAGTATAAAGGTAAGTTTCCCTTTAAATGATTTGAATGTGGAAAAGTGACTCATTTTATTGCTAAATGTCCATACAAAAAGAAAGGAAACTCTAAGCAAGAAGTGGATGGTAAAATTAAGAAATCCAAATATCCTGAGAGAAGAAGTATTTAGAACAAAAAGAAAAGTCTATATATCTAGGAGGATAGTGATGTATCAAATGAATTTAATAGCTTAGATGATGAGCAAGATTGTAACTTTATTGTAAAAGAAAATGAATACCTTTTCATGGAAAAGAGTCTAAGAAACAAAAGGATGGAAAGGTTGAAAATATCAGTGAAGAAGGTGAATAAGAAGGAGAGGTTAACCTAGAAGGAGAACTCATCTAGATGCCCTAGATGAGATAGATGATCTTAGAGTCTATGAGATTGAGAAATTGAAAAGATAAAATAAGCATCAAAAGAAGCTTGCACAGAAAAAGTCAGAAAAGCTAACCAAAGATCTTGAGGAATCTAGTCAAATGGTAGTAAGTCTAGAACTTCAAGTGGAGGAAGCCAAAAGAATGGAAGAAGTGATTAAATCCAAATTAGAATCTAAAATGGATAGATGCATGAAGCTTGAGGAAGAAGTAGTTTCCTTGAGAAAGGATCCGAAGAAAGCTAAGGAGGATGTTGAAAAAGGATCGAAGCTAAAAGGTGGCTTAGAAATTTTGGATGAGCTATTAAGCACACAAAAGCCCTCTAACAAAGAAAAATCTAGTCTAGGGATTGAGAAAGGTAAGGGCACCTTTATGGACACTTCTGCAAAATTATATCAAATATTTAGGGTAGAAGAAAAGTCTAAATCTATAAATGAAAGAGATTGTAAAGGGAGTGAACTCAAAGAGAAACCTGCAGAAGTTGAGAAAACCAAGGAAGAAAAGAAGCCTCTTGTTGACAAGAAGGAAAAATGGTCAGTCCCTGATCAACAAAAGAAGAAGCAAAACATAATAAGAATGGATGCTAATGGATTTTCAAGAGTGCATGATCCAAGGAGGCCAAGACAAATAAGACCACCTCATCCAACTCAAGGAATTTCTATGACTAGGTATTCATCATACTTCTATGGTTATTGCTATGCTTGTAATCAATTTAGTCATAGGGCTAGAGAGTGGAGTAGCCCCTAGAAGGAGTAAAATGTTTGTAAGAAAAATTTGTTTTTCTCCTTTGATGGATATGAATATAATTTGTTACAACTACAACAATTTTGGTCATGTAGGTGGAAACTATAGAACAAAATTTATAAGACCAAATGTTCAATCTGAGAAGAATAAAATCATACCTCCCTATTTGAAAAAGGAAAATAAGGTTCCTAAGAAAGAGGAGGAGAAAGTTGAAAAGAAACCTAAGAAGGTGTGGAAGGAGAAAAAGTAGACTTCCACTCAATGTATGATTGCCCAAATAGAACTGCATGCTAAAAAGAAAAAATTATGGGTAATAGATAGTGGTTTCTCCAAGCATATCACTAGAGACAAAATAGAGTTCATCAAACTCAAAAAATGCAATGGTGGATCTATGAGTTTGGGTGACAATACAACAATTAAGATATGTGGTAAAGGCATGTATTGAGTCTAGATGGCAAAAATCCCACAAAATATGTCTTGTATAATGAAGGACTGAAGCACAACCTGTTTAGTGTGAGTCAGATATGTGACAATGGCTACAAGGTCACATTTGATTTAGAAGGATACAAAATAAGAAGAAATGGGAAAATAATCACCCAAGGATTACAAACTAATAGCAATCTTTATAATCTTTGTGAAGTAAAAGGTCAAAGTTGTTTGATAGGGAAAGCTTATGAAAGCTGGTTGTGGCATAGAAGATTGGGGCATGCAAATCTTGATAAATTGGTGACAATAAGCTCAAGAGGTCTAGTAAGATACATGCCTAAAATAACTAAGCCTACAAATATTATATGCAAAGAATGCTAGTAGGGAAAACAAACAAAGGCCAGTTTTCCAACCAAGGAATACTCAACAACTAAGCCTTTACAGTTGGTCCATGCTAATTTATATGGACCTACAAGGACAAGAGGACTGAAAGGAGAAAGATACTTCATGTTTCTAATAGATGAATACACAAGAATGACATGGGTAACCTTTTTGAACAACAAGTCACAAACATTTGAAAGATTTAGAATATTAAGGAAAGTGGTTGAAAAGGAGATAGGTAAGAGGATCAAATGCTTAAGGTTAGATAGAGGAGGAGAATTCACATCAAGTGAATTTGTTGAATACTGTGAGGCACATGGAATCAAAAGACAATACTTTACACCAAGAACTCCACAACAAAATGGAGTTGTAGAAAGAAAGAATAGAGTAGTGAAGGACATGGCCAAAACAATGTTAAATGAGGCCAAGATAGCATATATGTTTTGAAGGGAGGTAGTTCATACTACAATTTATATTTTGAATAGAGTTCAAATAAGAGCTCATAGTGACAGTTGAACTATGGTACAGTAGGCCAACCTCTATTAAATATTTTAAGGTATTTGGCAACAAGTGCTATATTAAAAAGAAGATGAAAACATTGGAAGTTTTGAGTCAAGGAGTGATGAAGGAATATTTCTAGGATATTCCACCCAAAGTAAAGCCTAAAAATGCTATAAAAAAAGGTTGAAAAAGATGGTAGAAAGCGTTAATGTCAAGATTTATGAGAGCATAAAGTATATCAAATCAGAAAGACAAGAAATTGAAGATGATTCAAAATTTAAAGACAATGCTACTAATAATTAAAAAATAATTTGAATAAGAAGTTGAGAAGGCACCTACAAAGTATGTGTCGAAGGATCATCTAGCAGATTAGATAATTGGGGACAAAAATGAAGGAGTTCAGACTAGGAGAAGACTAGCAAGGAATAAAGAGCAGGTAAATTTTGCTCTCTTGTCTTAGATTGATCCAAAGAACTTTATTGAATCCAACAAGAATGAGAGCTGGATTCATGTAGGAAGAACTACATCAATTTGAAATGAATAAAACATGGGAATTGGTTCCTAGACCACTAAGAAAAAATGTAATAGGCACTAAATGAGTATTTAAAAAGAAGCTCAATGAAGAAGGAGCCATGGTAAGGAATAAAACAAGACTAGTGTACAAGGGATATGCACAAGTTGAAGGAATTGATTTTGAAGAAACATTTGCACCTGTGGAAAGATTAGAAGAAATTGGAATGTTTCTTGCATTTTCAGTATATAAAGGATTTAAAGTATACTAGATGGATGTTAAATCTTAATTTTTGAATGGAAACCTAGAAGAGGAATTTTACATAGAACAACTAGATGGTTTTCAGCTATTAGAGGATGATGACTATGTATGCAAATTGAGGAAAGCATTGTATGGTCTAAAGCAATCACCAAGAGCTTGGTATTCAAGATTAGACTAGTACCTACAACAACAAGGTTTCAAGAAAGGATGTGTAGATAGCAATTTGTATTTAAAATCTGAAGGCGATCACTTGATTGTTGTTGTGTATGTGGATGACATCATATTTCAGGGGTAACAATGATAGAATGTGTAAAATATTTGCTACAAATATGCAAGATAAATTTGAGATGTCAATGTTGGGAGAGTTGTCATTTTTCCTTGGTTTACAAATTTCACAAAATAATAAAGGGATATTTATATCTCAAACTAAATATGCTAAGGAAATGCTTAAGAATTTTGGTATGGAGGACAACAGACCAGTTAGTACCCCATAATAACTAGCTACAAGCTAAGCAAATCAGGTGAATTACCAGATGCAAATTAGATAGTCTATAGGTCAATGACTAGAAGCTTACCGTAGTTAATTGCATCAATACCAACCATAATGCAAGTAGTATGTATGGTAGCAAGATTTCAAGATGCACCAAAGGAGTCTCATGTCAATGCAGTGAAAAGAATATTCAGATACATCAAAAGTATTGTTGATTATGGGCTGTGGTATCCCAAGAGCGAGGATTTTTATTTGGTAGCATTTACAAATATTGTTTAGGTTGGATGTGTGGATGATAGAAAAAGCACAAGTGGAGGAGAATCCTTCTTGGGAGACAAGTTGGCTTCTTGGATGAGCAAGAATAAAAAATTAGTCACTCTTTCTATAGAAAAAGTAGAGTATGTAGCAACAACATGTTGTAATCAAGTCCTATGGATGAAGTAGAAACTGAAGGACATTAAGGTAGATTACAATGAACCTATCTCTATTCTTTATGATAATTTATGTGTAATAAACATCTCAAAGAATCTAGTGATGCACTCTAGAACAAAGAACATATCCATAAAGTATCATTTCATTAGAGAGAAGGTTTCAGACAAAGAGGTCAGCATGGAATATGTTCCCACTAAAGAACAAGTGGCTGACATTTTCACCAAGCCTCTTCCATGGGGAGCTTCATTGGTTCTTCATTCTTTCCTAGAAAAACTAAGATAGATCAAGTTAGGTAAAACTTGTTTTACAAATTTCTAATGACTTGATGGTTGTTGATTCAAGGATCTCCAATTTCTCTTTGAATTTCTTGTCAAAGGGGGAGTATGTTTTCATGGGGAATGTGCCCTTTTCCATTTATCTCAAAGGGGGAGTATGTTTTTTAGGGGGAGTGTGCCCTTTTCCATTGATGTCAAAGGGGGAGAAAGTTGTGTAAATTCTCAGACAATTGAGCAAGGGGGTGAAAGTAAAGCTGATATTGGTACATAGTATGGACTCCAATATCTTTAATTGGTACAAGGATTCTCAACAACTGGTACAAAGCATGAATTGGTATTATATTCAAATGATATAGGTTGGGTGAGCATTTGGTTTTTCCATCAATGACAAAGGGGGAGATTCTTGGCATATTTTTGTTATTGATGTCAAAGGGGATATCATGCAAGGAACATTGTTGGCATGATGACAAAGGATGATTATGAGATATGTGCATTTGGATTTGGAAGTGTGTGAGCAGTTGTAAATGCAAAGGAATAAATTTTGCATATGTTGTATAGTTGTCAAAAAATTTGTCACCTTTAAATTGCAACAATGGCTTCTAGGCATTTGAATGAGAATCTATTGACATATTTGATGTGGGTTTTCTGAGTGCTTCTCAGAAACATAAATTGTAGGTCTAGAGGTTGAAGGATGAGCTCAAAAATGGTTTATGTATGATCTCAGACACATTTAGAGTTGTGTATCATGGGGGAAATTGGGAAGATGTGATGAGATCAAATTGATGTGAATAGAAACTAATCTAAACAAACAAAAAGATGATTCATTCCCATTACTCACAGAATGAAACTACAAAATAAATGAATTCAAGAACGTAATTGAAACAAAACAATAACAATGAGTTCTCAAAAACAAATTATCTTTACCATCCCATGTTGGAGTGTGTTCATGAAGATGTTGGGTTGTTTGTATCAATTCAAAGCCTCCATTATGCGTGCAAAATCTTGAAGAACATGCACTTGTTGATCAAAGACATGTGTAAAGCTTTGTCAAAATACCGATTAAGATTGTGGCATTACTTTTTTGTGTGAAATATGTTGATTCTCTAATCATTTTTGAGGAAGAAGATGGTTTTTATATAGAGTTTGTGTTTCAAAATGAAAACTCAAGATCACATAGTAAAATATCTTGATCAACTGTTCAAAAATGTTGAGAGGATTTAGATGGGAAGAATCAATGGATTTTGATTACGTAATTGGTTTGATTGAAGAAATCAATTTGAGCGTTCAGTGGGATTTGGGAAATAGATTGAATAATTTGTGGAATTGAAGAATATATTGATCTATTAGGAATAGATGGATTAGGCAACCAATCAAAATGAGCAATCGGGGGATTATAATTTGCTCAATCATGAAAGTGGGTGAGGATAATTAATTAATTGATTTAATTAATTAATATTTTTGAGTTGAACGTGCAAATCAAGTTTGACTTTTGCAAACAAAATGGTATTTGTTTGATTTGACCTTTTTGATGATGTTTTGAATAATTTATTTCAATTATTCAAATTTAGGGGAAAGTGACAGTTAAATTATTGTGTTTTAATGATTTAATTGACTTAGGGGAATAAAGTGAATTAGCGAAATAATTAAATAATTAATATTATTTAATTAATCAGGAAGAATAAAGTTGGATTAGGACTTTATTAAATAAATAAAATTTATTTAATTAGTCAAAAATGATGAAAAAGTGAATTAATTAAATATGCATTATTATTCAATTAATAGAGAAAATTAGGGTTTTTGATGCAATTGATGTGGAATGCAGTGATACTAAGTGGTAATGATGTCGATGATGAGGAAATATAATTTATGATGTATGATAAGTATTAGGTCAATTTTACATGTCTACATTTTGCTCCTCTTTGAGACAAAGTAGTGGTTGCTTTGTTTCAAAGATCTCGATGTTAAGATAAATATTTGAAATTTTTTATATGCCCCACTATGCCTCAATGGTTAGCAGAATGATGGTAAGACTCTGGGTTGCCCACTTGAGAGGTTGGCTGAAAAAATATCTTGAGGTCAAGCTCATGACACCATTTCATTTAAGTTCAGATGCATAGAGGACAAAAAATTAAGCCTATAGGTCTCTTACCAATACTTCAAATGTTCCCGGGAGGTCCTAATTTTAACCTAGGATTGTTTCTTAGGTAAAAAAATAGGGTTTGGAGGGTTAAAATAGGTAATTAGGGTTTAAATTACCTCATTTGCACTTTGAGCCTATGGGAAATTCTTGCCTCTAGATTTCTTGTTTTGTCGATTGTCAAGGAGCTATGTTGAGGATTCAGGGAGCCCCAGATCATGCAAATGAGGTTCGTTAGATTAGACAACTTGTATAGGCATTAGTGCCTCTGTATGTACCCTTTTGTTTCTCATTTTTGTCTTTCCATGTTTGAGTAATTAATGCATGAAGTCCTAGTTGTTGATAGTAGAAGGTTTAGGAATTTTTACTTTTGCATCATTTTTCTCGCTTTTGATGTTTTTGAATGGGCCGCATTTGATTTTCTCACTTGCATTTGCTCAAAATGTGCAGATTTGACATACATTTTTGCTTTTCTTTTCACCCTCTCCCGAATTTTGCACTTTTGATTTTATTTCTTCGTTTGTTCTTGTGATAAAATTTTCTTTTGATATACATTTGGGCTTTTGAAATTTTTCTATTTCCTTAATTTTTTGCTTTTGAAAAAAATTTATCGCTTTCGCTTTTCTTTAATGCTTTTGGAAAAAAATGTTCGCTTTTGACAAAATATTTTTCTTTTGATTGTTTTGGAATTTTAAGTCAATTTTTTTGCCATTTGAGATGCATTTTGCATTTTCGTAGCAAATCCATAACATCGCGGGTTGAATGGTTGTAGGTAGTTCGTAATCCACTCCAATCAAGGGAGCAATGACCACGTGGTCTACTCGATTCAATTACTAGGTTTCAAGAGTTAAAGCAAGATGTGCTCATCAGATGTCATAGAGGGATGATGATCACTCTTGTGGAGAGGTGGCACTCTGAGACCTCATCCTTTCATTACCTACCGGGGAGGCCACTGTCACCCTAAGGATGTGTGGAGGATCCTCCGCATACCTATTCATGGAGAGCTTGTTACATATTCTGTTTGATGGGGTACCTGCACCATGCACTGAGTGCTTGAGGTGAGACATCTTGAGGTTCGAGAGGTGGAGATAGACTTGTATGATTTTGTGGGTAGTGTCAATCTTGTTTCACTTGTTCTTTGCAATTTGGTTATGGGGCTCGTCATTCATGATAGGTGAGGCTAACAATTTCCTGTTGGTTGGGGTGTGTGTATCAAGCAGATGTTTGAGCATGACACTAGATATACATGGGGCCCATGTCTCCTTGCCCACTTATATTGAGATATGCACAAGGTCACCTACCATGGTAGGAGATCTATTTCTGTTGGTGTATCTCTACTACATGTATGGATCTAGGAGCACATTCTAGTTGCTTGGCTTGATGGTATTTTGTGTCATACTCTATGGGATCCATATTCTTATCGTTATGGAGATTTCCTTCATTATACTTTGCCTTGAAAACTTCCCTACTAGTGTCATTTTTTGATGATATGCCTAGTTTTATATGGAGACCATATTTGGATTAGATGGCTTATTGGTCACATTCACTCTTTACTCAAGAGATATCTACCTGATAGGGTTTTCCATCAGTTTGGAGAGAGACATGGCCATTTTCTAGATGCTTATGAGGCTCATTTTGGTTGAACTACCAGGGAGGTCTAAGTATGGGGTCTATAGGCTGATCGTAATGTTGCCTTGGAAGATTTAAAAGCTCTTGCCCCATTCATGTGGGATTGGCTAGTTGGTTTAGAAGATCTTGGGACTACTCTAGATTTTGATCAGTGGTGGGCATAGTGCATTCGATTGAGATTCATAGATCCTATCAACATTCCTATAGTAGGTAGCGCTATCATTACTGGTCACTGAGGGGAGAGGTAACGTGTTGAGATCATTGTAGAGTAGCTTGCCAGGGCCTGATAGGATGGTGGACATGGAAAATAGGATGATCCAATGCAATAGGATTAGGGATAGGTTCCAAGTCCTCTCCATCACCTAGAGATGGAGGGGTATAATTATCACAGATTGTAGCTACAAGAGACGTAGAGGTAGGGTAGTGACAAGCCATAGAGGCTTAGGTAGTTATATTGACAACAAAGAAGGACACCACTAGATAGGAGAGAGATGGCTTTAGGGGTGAGTGAGACACCAAGATTAGGCATCATCTTATTACCAAGGCACAGTTGCAAGCTATTATCACCAAGAGGGAGAGTATCATGATAGAGCGTGATAATCTCTATGTCAAGCAGGATCAGTTGTTACAAAGGGCGGCATATTATCAAACCTTGTTAGATGCCTTCATTCCTAGAGTGTAGCGACGACTGTGGTTTGGAGAGCCTAGTACTGCTATGGAGGCTACGTCTAGTGGACATTTCGTTAGACAGTTTGATCGGTAGCCTGATCCTTAAAGTCCTCCTCCTCCAATCAAGTAGCAATTTATTTGTACTTGATACATTGTAGACATGATTTTATATATATATTCATTGACCCAGCTGAGGCTCGTATATATATGTATATTTTGTATTATCCTATCACACATGTTTCATTATGATGATGTACTATGGAATTCTCATTTTTGATGATGATATATATGAGATATCCATGCTTCGATTCAACTTCATTGTGTGTTGTGTGATGATTATGTATGATTATGTATGATGATGTATGCTTATATACGTTTTTGTACTTTTCTGATGTATGCATATGATGTGGATGGATGGATTGATCATATTTTATTTCATATGATGTTTTATTATGTATATGATGGATGTATGCCTTATACATGATACATGATGTTTTCATTGATTTATTATCAACAATTTTTTTAGTGGCTAATATTCGCCAATTAGCTAATAGTTGAAATTTAGGAATCCCAAATCAACTAATAGTTTGAGCTATAATGTGACTTGAATTGCCACATTTTTATAAAATTTAATTATAGTCTTATTTAAATTGCCAAATTATTTATTTTATTAAAAAACTTAATTTTTTTTCCAATATATTCAATACGTGATTATATTAGATTCGCCTAAATTTTATAAATTATAGTAGAAATTTATATTGGTTCCCCAATAGTATATCATAATTATTAGTTTCTTTAGGACCATATTTCTAATCTTTAGTTTCCATCATTGATTTATAATATAATATAATGGCCCTTGTATTCCATGAGGCAACTGTGTCGCCAAAAATTGTATACTCTTGAAGAAAGAGACAATTTTGTGGTAAACCTGGTCTTACTTTAGACATCTTGTTTCAATCACCCCCTTAAAAACTGCATTTATAGGCCCCTAATGCTCATAATTTTGGACCTTAAGGCCTATTTCAATAACAAAACACTTAAATCCTGACAAATACCACTCAAACTACTCAAATTTTGTGAAACCCACCAAAAACATTTATGGTGCGACTAAGTCGCTGAAGGTGGCGACTTAGTCCTTTTTGGAGTGTTTTCCACTTTTGAGCAAGAAAATCACTAACCTAATTCAAATTTGTGAGGGATATCAGCCTATGATGTTAAAATATTAAGTAATTTAGTGTTAATGCCTATAAATACATGTTTTTAGGTCATTTTCACAAAGAAAAAATTAAAAGTCAAGAGCAAAGTATCTTTCACAAGAAGATTCAATAGCATTTATACATCAAATTTGAAGCTTAGGGGAAACAACGTAGGGATTTTGTAGGTTTTCAAGCTCACTTTCTGTCCAAGATATCACATTGCAAAGAATTGATCATGGATGCCTATGGTGAATCATGGAGAAATCTAGGTTGAGGAGATGCAACTAGCCATCAAATCACACCTAATGACTTGTTTTTAAAGTGATTCCATCTTCCATTTTCTTCCTATCTTCATACTTGAGATTTTCATTACATGTTGCATGTCATTTACATTCATTTGAAGTGTTGTATGGTTTCTTGCATTGAAGTCTTGTATCATTTAAGTGCCATTTATTCATCTTATTCTAGCACATTAGAATAGGATCTTATCTCATTTCAGCTCTTTTTAGTCTTAGGCACACTTAAGACTAGGGTTTTTATGCAAATTTTGTCATTCAAAAAGTTTAAATACCAACTAGGTGTTTGATTGAGGCAAACCCCCCATTATAAATCAAAATATATTTTGTTTTGCAAGTTTAGATCCAGATTTTTGTCAAAAAGCAGAGTGCAGGTTGTGGGCTTCGATTTCCACTTTTGGATTTGTAGGAAATACAAAGTTGACTAAGTCACCCCTAGTGGCGACTTAGTCCCATTGTACTACTTTTTCAAAAAAAAAAAAAATCAGGTACCCTTTTGGCAGAAGCAACTTTTTGTGCAATTTCCCCAATCTGGGACTAAGTCACCCAGCCTGGTGTAAGTGTCCCAGTTGACTCAAAAATAAGAAATTTTAGAATTTTAGAGGTATCTAAACTCCCCAGTTAGCTCTTCATTAGCTTCGAAGTACATAACTTCTATCTTGCATCTTTATTTTATCTTTTATTGCATCTATTTCAACTTTCTACATATTACACTATGTTTTCAAACAAATTGCAATTCTTAGGTTTTGCATCATTGGATCATTTCATTTTCACATTAGAGCCTTAGAGAATCTTAATTAGACATAATACATCTCATTCACATTAACTTTGCATGTAGAAATTTCCCATTTTGGCCCATCTCTTTCTTCTTTTAGGTGAAAAACCCTAGAAGTGCAAGAAAGAATTTGGGTGCCAAAATAATTTTCCACAACATGTACCCATGAATATCTATAATGCTCACAGGGCCCACAATTTTAGGTCTCATTGAGAATTATAAATTGTGGGTACATTTTACCTCACACAGTACAATGGGGTCATTAGATCAATTATCTAAAATAAATTTTGAGCCCTATGAGAATTATAGATTGTGGGTACATTTTACCAAGGTATTAATAACCAAGGTGACTTTGTATCCATTGCATGGAATTGGTGTAGCCACGGTAGGAGGGTCCTCAAAGAGAGCAATCTAGACCATGCAACAATAGTAACACAACATAAGCAACATGGAATATGGATGAAAATGCAAATTAAAACATACTCATTAATAGAAATCTTAGTTACAATCAGCTGAGAACATCTGGGCTTACTGATTCAGCTCATAGGCCTGATACAACATGTTCAAAAATACAACATTCCTATATGCTCCTTAATTCAAGTGAAATATTCTATCTTAAATCTAATATTCTATCTAACTACTTTCCTAATGATCTATTACAATAATTTATATCACATCCAGGGATTGAGAACCATCCACGTCAGCCAAAGATTATTACAATCTCCAATAAAATAAAATGTAATGTGCACATGAACATGTCGGTCTCAAATTTGAATTACTCCTTGGTGAATGCATAGGATGAAGTGTGGACCTATAATTAAGGTTGGGGATGTTGACAATGGATTTACTTGCAGTAAACAGGTCGAATAAATCCTCCACAAACAAGACCGTGAAGAGCCTATCCTTCTTGACAGATATGAAACAAAGGCAACCTAAGGGGAAATTCTACATTTGCAGAGCAAAGATTGACTTCTATTCAATCCCAAGTCTTTAATAACTAGGTCATGGTTGTACTAGAGTCACTCTAGGGTAATGATGTGATAATTGCTATTAATCTCAAGGGGATTGTTGTGCAATTTTTGCACACATGCCCTGCTAAAAGTAGGGACCCTCTTTTCTTGCTTTTATTTCACATTTGATTTTCATAGGGTATTGACTTCATCTCCTTAAGGGATAAGTCCTTCGGTTTCAGTATTGGTTCACCCATGTGCACAATGATAAACTTGTATTTGAGATGCCCTCTTGCAACTTGGAGTCATAGTCTAACCCTTAGGAATCCATTCTAGGTCAAAATTATGAAAATTTAGCAAAATTGGCAAAGTCTAGGGGATTTTCAAAAAATATGAGCAAGCTCAGATTATCTGAACCTTAATCTGGTCAGATAATCTAAGGTACCTCATATTATTTGAAATCCTTCCTGGGGTCGTATTTTTGAGATTCCAAGTGTCTTGTCATGCATTAATGAAGGGTCATTTATTGCACTAAATCGGTATTATATTCAGATTTTTCCCTCCATTTGGTCATTTGCATTTGAGTAAGTTTGAGATTGGCATAGTGCTCCACCTTCAGTGGTGGATTTTTTCTCCATTGAGGGATTCCTTTCGCTTGAGGATAGTTGTCGGTGGATTCAATGTCTTCTGTTGGATGCTGGGTGTTCCCTCTAGTTTTTGTGTGAGCTCAAAGGTATGTTTCAATCATTTTTCACCCAGGACTCTAATTCCATTGTTATTCCTTTGATTGAATCCTCCCTTAGCATGTGGTGCTAGCATGATTTCATATTTTATTGAGCGTGTTAGGGTTTATCATTGCATAATTAGTTTGATAGAGTTTTTTGGGCATATTTTGAACATATTAGGGTTTCTCATTGTGGTGTTTCACTTTGAAAGATACATATTGAGGTTTATCATCGATGTTAGAATATAGAATTGAAAGAAATTGAGCCTTCCTGTGATCTTCAATTTGAATCAAACACTAGTTTGAAGGTCTTTTCCCATGAGTCTTAAATTCTAAGGTCTAAGATCTGAATGAATTGCAATATTGCACGCAACTATTCAAACAACACCATCCAAGCTATTTATTGATCGATCCTTCAAAGTGCATATGATATTTCATGGTTTTAACTTGAAAACTTTCAAAACTCAACATTTTTTTTTGTGTCCTGGTGGAATCTTGGCAAATCTGAGCTAGCTTAGATTATTCGAGCCTTAATCTGCTTAGATAATCTGAGGTAGCCCAGATTATCCAAAAATCTCATGTATCTGTGCAATGAACTTAACAAATATTTGTTTTGACCTTGGCTTGGAAATTTCTAGCTACCTAGGATTTTCCAAACTTTGGATAATCTGAGGTAGGCTACAATTTCCAATTTTCTTCAAATTTCACACTTAGCTTTCACCTTTGAAGTTCATGTTGATTCTGATGTTTGAGTGCACTTGTAGATTCATGGTTTAATGCTTTTTATCTCATGTGTTTTAGTTCACAAGTCAAAAGTTAGATGGTTGCCTTCATATGGCTGAATTCAGTAAATTTGAGCTAGGCTAGATTACCCAAACCATAATTTGGTTAGAAAATCCAAGCAAGCTCAGATTCTATGAGTTTCTCTGTTATGACTTGAAAACTCAATAAAGATTAACCCATGATCATATTGATTGCTTATGATTATTTTATGTGCTTCAATATAAAAAGAGATCATTTCAAGGGTAGCTACATAGTTAAATGAATGTGTTATGTTGGTGTTTTCCTTCTGGTAACTGTAGCCTTGTGTTAATAGATGCAGGTAGAAGAAAGTCCAGATAAGACCACCAAAACCAAGGTTGTTCTAGCATAGGAGGAAGTCAGAAAGAGGCAGGAAAGAATGAAGTATGATTTTAAAGGAATTTGTCTAGAGACAAAGATTGCTTTCTGCATGGTCAAGGATTATAGACACCAACATGGGCCATATTGACTATGATGACTTCCATCAGAGGATGTTTGGAAAGGAACCAACTGAGTTGGCTTAGAAGATCACTCACACCGGACTAGCACAAGCAACATGATTCCCACCTACACAACTATGTTTGGAGCTGGTTTTGGAGTGTGCGAAGAATTTGATTCTAGAACAAGGATCATTGTTGGGCCTCAAGGGAGAGTAATGGAAAATCTGACAGAGGAATCCAATTGTAGAGGTCTTCAACATTGCCTCTCATCATAAGCTAATTGAAGAGATAAACATTGGGGAGTTTACTAAATTCTATGAGGAAGATCCTAACAGAGCCTTAGAGATAATGAACAATGCTTGGATACTAAAGCCAAAGCCCCACTATTTAAAATTTCCCAAGCAACTGCACATAAGTGATTTCAAGTTGGAGTACTTTGATATCATAATCCTCCTAGGTAGAGTTATGGGAGTGGAGGAGGCACATATATTCCAACCTTGGATATTCCATCCCATTACTCAGATCGTAGCCAACAAACATTACCATTGGGAAAGGATCATTAGCAATAACATAGATGCCTAGTTGAGGAGTGTTCAGGACACCAACAAGTTTACCATGACTTCATATTTAGTATGTATGTTGGCACATAAGAATAAATACAAAGGTCTTAGTTGTAAAGGAGTCTTGGGGCAAGATAGGATATGGGAGGTATATCCTAAATTGCAATATAAAACATCTAATTACAAGAGGGCTAATGATGGTTTTTTAATGTACATTCCCAGATTGTTGCAAGATGCCCTTCACATGAGGATATCTATAGATGCAATGGATTGATAAAGAACTATGGCCAATGGTTCATTCAGTTTCAAAGGTTTACATACATATGAGTGCAAGGATCACCAGTTGTCCCTCTTAGACTACCTTAGTATCCCACTAACAAGCTCATCCTATTGGAATTGACAAAGTAGATGGTTGGTTTTGAGGAAATCTTATAGAGAGGTAACATAAAGAAGAATGGGTTGGGATCATAATTCCCATTAAGAGTAGGAGCATTGGAGGCTTTCCCTTCTATTCAAAGTGCTCAACATTCTGAGAAGGAGATGACTCAATTTGAGTTATACTCTCACACTAATAGAGAAAATTTTGATCCCTATTGAAAGGCTGTGAAATATTCCAATAGGACTTTCAAGCACAAAGATCACATTAAGGAGTATTGAGAAAACTGCCAAGATGAATGGGAGGTCATTAGAAGAAGGTTCTCCAAATTGCCTTTGATATTACTCAGACTATACAAAGTTGTGGAGGTACCAGATTAGGTGGAAGATGATGAAGTAGATCTTCTTTAGCACCATGACTATGAACCTTATAGAAATAGGCGATTGCCTCCAATAAATGTGTATGAAGAGGAGATAACTGATTTAAATCAAATCACTAAGCCAGTTAATAAATATTATAGGTTGTGGGTCAAACATCAAGCATTGGAGTTAGATGTTGAAGGTGTTAAATTCACCTATGATCTAATGGGAGACCTTGAGTCTCACGATGAGGAAACAACTGAGACCAAAAAGTGAGATGAGGTCACTTCACCTCATGATGACGAGGCCCTTCAAGAAATAGTATCCATTAAGAGAAGAACTAGGATCCAATTACAAACCAAGAGGGTTCCTTAGGCCATAACCCATATTGAAGAAGGAGAGACCTCACAACTATTGAGGAAGAGAAGAATAATTACTAAGAGGAAAAAGGCTGCAAAAGCTAGGAAGAATGAGGCTGCCATGGATGCTCCCTTTGCTACAAAGGTGGTAGAATTGGAAAGTTTAGGGAAAAACCCCAAGTTTATGTGAGGAGAAATTCTCCCAAGTGGAAAGCTGCTCAGATAGAAGAAGTGAAGATAACATAAGAAGAGCTGGAAGATGAAGAGGCACCTACAGATGATGTGGAGAAGAGAACAACTACAACAAATAATTCTCCTATTTCTTCTCCACCTTTCTTACATCAAAACATACAAAGTTTTGAGGAGGAACTTCTGAAGGAAGGCAATATATCTAACAATCCTGAGCAGTTAAATGAGGAAGATGACAATATTTCTACTCCTGATAGTGGAGAATGGAGAAGATTTGTGCAAGAAATGAAGCAATCAACCTTAGGAGCTGAAAGCAAGAACATAGAGTCAGAGGTTGTCCAAGGTAAAATGACAGTCTCGTGAGAGGGTAATAGTGGATGAGCCAAAAAATAATCCTGAGGAAGAAGCTGATAAGGAAGAAGATGTTGTTGATAGTCCTAATCAGGACAAGGAAGGTCAAGAGAATCGACTAGAAGTTGGGAAGGATGCTGAAGTAAATGTGGTTGATAGTCTTGATAGGGAGGTGATAACTGAAATATCTATAGCTCTAGAATGCCCAGAAAGGAGGCTTAGCAAAAAGACAATTATTGTGTAGGAAGAGACCCCAAGTTGGATAAGTTACTTGAACAATTTGGGCAACCAAAATAGAGAAAAAGAGCTAGAATAGTTTCTAGGATTGCAAGAGATGAATTTAATAACAGGGTCATTCATGTTGCCTTCCCTCCATTAGATAAGTTCAAGGATGAGGTCAGGTCTTCTGACTACAAGGTACAAACAATTAATCTAGGGCCTGCAACTAAAGATCAAGAAAATGAAGAATTCCAAGAGTCCTCTCAGGACATTTTGAGAAGATTAGATAAAGAAACAAAGGAAAAGGAAAGATTGAAGGAGCAATTGAATGATGTGTATAAGTATGTGCAACATTTAATGAAGCGCTTGCAGACTATGGGTAGTGAAGGAGTTGTTCCTAAAGGATTGTTTCCTAAGGAGGAAATCAATGAAATTGAAAGATTGAAGTCTTATGTGCATTGTACACACAGTTGGCTTATGGATGCGAGCAGTAGAGGAGATGAGGAAATTGAACAAATTCTGAAGATATATACCAATGCCTCTAATTTTCTTGAGCACACTTCTTAGTTTGCTGCTGATTGTAATAAGATTGATGAATCAACTACAGGTGAACTAAAGAAGATTCTACAAGTACCAAAGGAAGACATGGCCAAGTTGAATATCTTCTCCCAAGATGAAATTGGTAAGATAAAGGAATGGGTAGAAGTATGGAATTATAGGAAGGAGCATCTCACTAAGTCCCAAAAGAAAATAATGAAGCTTCAGGGAAAGATGAAGGAAATATATAATAGTTGCATCACTTTCTTGGAGATAATCACTGGCAGAAATAAATTTGGCAAGAAGAATATGAATGTTAGTAGATTGCAAGAATGGTGGCATGAGGTTTATGCTCCTTCTGATGGTGCTCCAATTTGTAAGGAGAATCAGGAAGATGCAACTATCGACATTTCAAAATTGGATAAATATCATGAGCTACAAATAGAGTGGAATAAAGTTATGCCAAAATATCTGGAGGAATTCAAAAATCATAAAAAGAGGGTGAATTTTATTCCAGTTCTAGATCCAAAAGATGTGAGAGAAATATTGGAGAAGTCAAAAGAATTATTTGATAAATTGGGCACCAATCAAAGAAGGAGGAATAATCATAGCAGCTGCCTAGTTTTCTGTGCTAGACATGTGACCCTAGCCAGCAGGATGGGCACCTTGAATTTTGTGCCACACAAAAATGCTATTGGAGGATCCAGGCTGACCTAGAAGAAGTATGAAATATTAAATGCAAGAAATGTTATTTTATTAAAAGAAACTTCTAGGCTGAGCTATTTTTGGCTGACCTTTAATGTAACCCTAATTGGGCTGACCTAATGAGAGATTTCTATAAATTGGGAATTTTGCCTCATTTATAAGGGTTAGAAATTAGAGAAAGCTAAGTGATAGTTGCAAGAGCTAGAGTTAGGAGGTAGTATTTTCTAAGAGAAAGTGCTGTAATATAGAATACTGGAAATTTTGCAACATTGGGTGTTTCAATATAAGACATTGTTCCTTGGTGCTCTTTCTTGTGTTGTTTTATCTTGCATGGTTCTTTTTATTCTCTCTTTGAGATTGCTTTGAGATCATTATATATATTTTAGATTTAGAGTTAGATGTGATGCAATGGTGTTTATGATTTGATATTTGAAGTTTTTGAGGTCCATACTTTTAGCAGCTTGCTAATTGTAAGTTGTTGTGTAAAGTTAGCCTAGGTTTTAAATTTGTGCGCTAAGTTCAATTGTGGGTATTTATTCATTTCAATTACAAAACAGGGTTGAATTGGGTGGATGCTTCATGATATGAAAATCTTTAATTCCTTGGAAGATTGCACTATTTATGTGAGATTGCAGATTAGATCTGGGTTTAAGCAGGAATTGGTTTTGAAGGATTGGTCCACTTTGGGTGTCTTGTCATTTACAATGTTGGTCTTAGGAATTGTTTAATATTAGAATCTCTCTAAACCCTTAGCTTTTGTTATTTCTTTTAAAATCTACATTAGATTTATAATTTCAAGTATCAACAAATTGCAATATCTGATAATTTTAAAGTTCCAACATTTGTTTTGTAAGGTCCCTTTGTGATTACCAAAATTTTCACATTACCTTTGAGTTGTTTCACTACATTTTCAAGACCTGACATTAGAGACCTTGGGGTTATCTCTTGAGGCTTGCTAATATATATTTACCTTTCAAGAGATAAGATATTTGTATCTTTTCTGAGTTGTGCATAAAACACCATAAACAGGGACCTTTTTATACATACACACATATAGATCTACTATTTCTTTGAACATCTTAGGTTAACATTTCTAATTCCAATGATAAATTCAGATATCATGAAACCAAAAACTTTGACATAAAATTTCATATATCCTCACTAATTCCTTTGCTATCACTTAAGTTGATTTAGCATTAAGCATTCAACAATTTCATGGAAAATAAAAGATTTTCAAAAAAACTATTTCCATTCACTTATATTTTTTGGAACATTTTCAAAAATATTAAACATCTATTTAAAAAACAAATGTAAAAATATTGAAAAATAAAAGTTTCTCCTGGTTATTCTCCATGGACGCCCCAAAGAATTAATCAAAATAGAGAAAACTGCTTTTTATTTCACCATATTGCTTCACAAGTACGTACAAAATGGTGCAAGATTTTAAAGAGAGAAGGTTTCATTTATGGACATCGAGTAGGTTCTATATGCACCCTTAAATGACACAACATATAGTCTTGTTCAACTGAACTTACAAAACCAGCTACAAAAGATACTTAGATAGCTAGCTATCCATAAAGCTTTAATATCAATTAATGTATATGTGCATACAAAGTTTTACGTTGAAATGGTTTAGAAAATAGGAAAAAATCACAAAATTTTAAAGAAGTTTTTGCTCCTCCGACATCCACAAATTCTGAACTTAAAATAAAATTAAGCATTCTCTAGCCTTTTATACAACACAAGGCTTAGATAGATAAGACAAATACATGAGAGGAAATCTAAGGGACCAATCTCATCAAGGCACGTGGAATATTGTGACCAATAGGAGAATTGCAATTCAAGTCAATGGAAGTCAACTCCAATTACTTGTTGAAGCTCTTCAGGTTCTACTTTTGTTTGGAATCTTCACCAGGATGATACTTTGAATCATGATAATATCTAGGGGTTCCCATATATTCAAAATGATAAGGTGGAATTTTTTCCCCCTACACATCACTTGGCTCCAGTTTTGTCACTATTGGGAATGGGTTATCCTAAAAATTAGCATTTGTTCCCACCACGTGAAATACCGAGATCCTCAACATTTCGGTGGACTCAAAGCCATCTGCATTATCACTTCCCAGAGTGATTGAACCAGACTAAATTTTATTCCATCCATGACTCAAGTTTTCCTGACCATCCATACTCGAGCTTTGCATCACAATCGATATTTCCTGCAATCAAAAAATTCCAAATATTAAATCTCTTTTTTAAACAAATGTGTCACAACATATCATGTAAATAAAACCATTATTCAAATATTAGTACAAAATTCCATAAAAAAATTGCTTTCAAAAATCAAATCATAAACCCTTGCATATATATAACGGATCATCAGGATCATTATACAAATAAATCAATTTAACATTTCCTTTTTACATTACAATCTAGTACACGATACCCAATATTCATGTTTACCCACTTACTTTCCCTGACCTCGGTTAATACTAGAACTCCATCTCACCGAACTCCATCATACCAGACCAAAGTCTTTCACTTGAACTTCACATTACCCTTTTCCTTTTCTATGTTTTCGGTACCCAGTACCTGGTGCATGAAACACTTACCATATGAAGTACTTTCTTTATTAAATATTTCTCTTTCTTCTTCTTCTAGTGATCTTCCAATTTGTTAGCTCTTGCCATAGGAGTTATATTTTAACTTGGGTCCCCAAGTGTTTTCAGTATTGTGGTGTGTTGTGAGACCAAACAATAGGGGACACTCCATTGAACAATTCGAATCACACCATCATGATCCACAAGATACGAGAACGATCCACGAATGATCAAACTAGCTGTTAGTTTAGAAAATTATTCCAGTGTTGGTTTAAGAAATTTCCATCAAATTCAGAAGAGATAACTTGCTAGAAAAACATCCAATCTCACTCAAATATTGGAATAAGGAAAATGAACATGTCCATGATGAAAACAAAGATCCATAGGGTATGGTGATAAAATATGATGAATCCACCAACATGAACTGAACAAGAACAGAACAAGAACAAAAATTGAAAGAAAATATTTTTGGTTGATGCAAGATTGTCAAGAACCAAGGATGCTCTTGCATTAGACATCTAGGGTTATTTGAAAAGTGAGTCCCTCACTTTGCTGGGGCTAAAGGAAAACCAAAATGGTCTACCTCAGCTTGAGAAATCCAAGAAGAATCCTCCATTGGTCCACCTTTCCATTTCACAAGATATTCCTTGTACTATCTTCCACGAGTTTCCTCCCATCTCTGATATCCAAAATCTCTTCAATCTCATCTGATTTATGTTTAGGAAATTGATCCTCCAATTTTTCTTTACTGTCTTCACTAAATTCTGCTTCATTGTATTGATGTAGATCTACAATTTTTAATGTAGGTGATATACTTGATGGAACTTCAAATTTCTGCTCCTTGTGTTCCATTCCTACCCTGCCTTATGTTACTGGTCTTTCATGGTGTCAGAAATTTTCCTAGGATTGGGGGTTTTAGCTTTATTTTCATGTAAAACCCTTGTGTTTATTTTATGCATTGGTTGGGATCTTTTTTGCTGTTACCTTTTTGAAGGGTTTTAAAACGACTCATGTTTGATCGTTTCGTCTAGGCTTGGTCCCTTTGGTCATAATATTTTCTTTCTTCTACAAGATTTCATTTTCCTAAGTCTTGGTTGGCTTTGTGTTTCATCATTTAAAAAACAACTTATGTCATTGCTTACCATCTGCCTAATGATGTCCCCTTGTCCTTTTAATAAATGTTTTATTTTGCAGAGGGATAAAATCGCGCAACCGTTGATCAACTATCATTTGATCTCAACCACTCCCCACCATCCCTTGATGACCCCACCACATTTCTTTGGTTGATTGCGATATCACGGGAGGGCACCACATGTCCTATCTGGTGAGGCTAAAGGGGATAATTTTTGAGTGACCATCGATCAAATATTGTCAGATCTTAATGGTTTCCCACTATCGCATGATAAAAAATTGCAAGGTTTTTTATTGATTGCGATATCACAGGTGGGCACAAAGTGTCTCATCTACCGAGGGAATAAGGAAAGAACCTTTGTGAATTAATCTAGTCTTAATACATTAGACAATGGATTACTAAAGTGTTCTTAAGATGCACATGTTTTAAATCAACGGGTATGTTATAATCTTGACAAGAAAGTTGCTCGATGGTTAATGATAAGGCTAGCAACTGTGTTGAAGGAACAAGATCACCGATGCTCAAGATCTACGGTTTCCAGCCATCATGTGATCATAAGTTGCAAGGTCTTTACTGATTGTGATATTATGGGCGACAACCACATGGATTTCATTGGCAGTGTATGGTATGGTGGGCCCTTTATTGCCATGTTGGCAATTGCGTCAGCTTGTTTTGAAGGCAACCATTTGATGATTTGAACAAGCTAAAGGATCAACATCTAGAATTTAAATCTGCATAAAATATGGTTGAAGCTGTTCGTGCAGCATGCGAGTGAGCTTTAGTGGCAGATGAGACACTTGCTGGCATGATTTAAATGAAATAAAATCAATTCTCATGCTTTATTTGTATCACAAGGCATTCAAGTATTTTGTGAAGTAGTATTAGAGCTGAAAGTAAAGTTGTGAGTCTTTGCAGCCAGAATTTGAGATTTCTACAAGCACAAAGCCATGAGTCAATTTTTGTGTTTCCTAGTTATTCTACACATGAATTTGGGAAAAAGTTTGCTGTACTTATCATAGGGCTTGTTGATAAACATTAGGGATATAGTTTATTTAAATTGTGAGAAATTGTAGTGTGTTGTTCTGTAATTTCATATCCCTAGTTAGTCCTAGCTATTTGAAGTGTGAAGTTATAAAGAGGCCCTTGTTTGTCCATGATGACACCGCCAAATCAACATTCTGGCCAAATTGACTATTTAAGAAGAAACCTATACGATGATTTCCTTGATCAATTGCCCTTGTCAACGAATTATAGAAAGAAGGGATTGGTTCTGATGTGAGGGAAAATCCTGGGGGAAGGGTTAGTATATAATTGCTCCAATATAGTTGATGCTAGGGTTCCTCTCATAGGATTGCAAATGTTCAGATTGTGGTATGGACAGTGGAATTTTTCTCACCCCTTTTCAAATGGCTGGATGTATGATTTGGGGAAGCTGGTGGTGCCAAACGTGTTCCCTGATATAGACTTGCTTAGAGTAGTGGCCACAAGATATGACCCTATCACACGAGTAATCAGGGATAATGATGGAAGGGTTTTGTTAAGCATTAACATAGATGAATTTTAATAGGTTCTTGACTTGAGTGAACCAAATGAATATTTGGTTCCTATTAATCTTGAGGAAATGAAACAGGAATATGCAAAGTTGAAGTCTCTTTTCAAAGCTAAGTTGCTTCCACCTCATCTCAATAGGGTAGGAGGTTCGAGATTTCACATTAGCCCCAGTGACCAAGAACCTTTCAGATTAAACTATTTTGTAAATCATTTCTTGGCCGATTTTTATTCATTATGCCAGATCTTGGGTTTCAGTCCTGGTACAATGATGCCCATTGCATACATGTTCATGGGGGTGCAAATACAACACCCTAACTTCTCTATGACTTATGAATTTTCTCCTTTTTTGGCTGAAAAGATACATGAAGGGCTGTCAAAGTTGCAGAAAAATGATACCAACAAGCAATTATTTTGGTATTCTTTTTTGATGTATATCTTCTTGTGCAAGAATGCTGACTTTTTCTCTGAGAAAATGGAAGTGAGGCAATCGGTTGATGGAGAAAGATTGCTAGTACAGTTATGGACTATAGATTTATCTTGCAATAAGGAAAAGACTATTTATGTGCAATTTGATAATTGCTTTGCTTCGAGATTGAGGGCTAGACTGATGGTAAATGTACCCAGGATCCCTAAGGAATTGCATGATTTTCTCAAACCAAAGGGGAGGAAGCCAAAGCTGAAAGTCTGCCATAACTAGGGTGACATTATCCCATACCCAGTCAACACTATTTTAAGGGTATATGGTTTTCAAGGAACCCCTCATATACTATCATACAATGTGCCACCAAGAGTGGGGTTTGTAGAAGTTTTGGAAAATAGGTTGTATCCATGAGGACAACCTCACTAGGAGGGGTAAGGGAACATTTTTCCCAGATTATACAGTAGTGTTTGATTTTGCTTTTTCAAAAGGATGCTGGGTGCATTTTGGGAAATTCTTTAATGATTACCATTTAAGGTGTGGCCCAAAGCGGAAACATGATCTTGAGGGTTTCTTTTCCATTTTTAGACAAAGAATAAAGACTGGCAAGTTTGTGCATAAGTTCAACTTTCCTGAGGACCTGATTAGAAATGAGTTTGACCTAAATAAGTAGGAGTTGAACAAGGAGAAATGGATAGCTTATGATAAGATATTAGATATTGTGCAAAAAATGGATCTAAAGTATGATCCATTGTTGGAGTTTAGTCCATACCATAAGAAAATTTATTTTTTGATAAAGAACTTCAAAGAGATTATGGGAACCTTGAGGACCAAAAAGATAAATTTAGAATTGAGTATGGGTGTACAAGAACAAGGTGCCAAACCATTTGAAACAATGCCAACATATCAGCCTATAGGAAAAAGGCCCATTTGTGGGAGGAAAAAGGATGACAGTAGTGATGAGGAAGAAGTGGATAGAAAGGGGAAGCAAATAATGAAATTTCCTTCATAACCAGGTCCAAAATTCAAAGTGCTTGGGGCAATTAAAATCATTGATTTAAAATCATCACCAGAAGATAGTCCCTCATCACCACCATCTGAGCCAATCCCTAAGAGGTAAATAATTGATCAACCACAGGAGGATCTGATGGATGAAATTGTTGTTACTGAGCATGACATGCATGTTGGTATGCCTTCCCCTCCTAGGCCAGCTGAATTGGTTTTATCCGATTTGGATATGAAAGACAAATGTGTACAAGATGTAAGAATGGAGGCATGAAAGGAATTTCTAGATGACAATGCATTTGTAAGGACTCTTGTATTCTTGCAATTGTTATGGAGGGTGAAATTTGAAGAATATCAAGATAAATGTAAGAAAGGAAGAGAACTAAGACCTAACAGGTCAGACCAGGAGAATGATGAGGAAGTGAAAGTTGAATTAATGGAAGAATTCAAGAACATCACTCTTGAGGAAGGTAGAAAACTGATGAGTCAGGCTGGTGTAATGATTTTTCCTGAATGGGACATTGTAGATGCAATGGCCTTTAATGATATTTTAAAGTCCAAGCATCCCTTGCAAGACTCTAAAGAAGAGGTCAAGGCAACACTGTAAGACTCTGATTTTAGTGAAGAGTATGAAATCTTGGGAATTTGGGCATTGGCCCCACAAGGGAGAAAGCCAGATGTTTCTAATATCAACCCAAATTTAAGAGGAGGGCTAATAATAAAGAGAGCTTCAGAGACCTCAACCACTGAGGACACTAATTTGACTGTGAATGTGGCTAAATTGGCCCAAAAGACTGCTAAAAGGGAGGAGGCCGAAAAGAGGAGCCTAATGGAGAAGTATAATCTTTTTATTGAGGAATACATCAAGATACAATAGAAGAATGTTGAGTTGTAGACTGAGGTGGAAAGGTTAAGGTATAAACAGATTGGGGAGACATCAAATGCTCTGGGGACCAGTATATTGCCTTCCACATCAAGGCCAATGCCTACTGATTCTCCAATTGTTTCCACACTAGGGTCTCCTAGTCAGAATCCTTCCTTCACCCCTTCTTTAGAGGAAATTGATGAAGAAATAGAATGCTCTGTGGATCCTACAAAGAAGCAGCTCATGCACAAAATTAAAGAATTACATGCATCTTTGAAGATAAGTGATGAAGGTTCTCTTTCAAAGCAAAGGGAGATTGTTACTCCTATCTTGAGACATTTAAATTAGAGGGATGATAATAAATTTCCATCTGTACATTCTTTATTATTAGATGCAATAAAGAATATTGATAGGGATCAGGAGGTAGTGATACCATTGATTGAAAATTAGATCCCTAGGGCCAATGATTTAGATGTAATGTATAAGGCCTCAAAGTTTGATACAAGTAATAGGCCCCAATAATTAAGGCCTACTCAAGTATTAGTTAAATCACTACAAGGTTTTTAGACCCTACTAGATGATTTGAGTAGGAAGATTAGGGAATTGGTGAAGAATTGTAATGATTTGGGTAACACATTGTTACCTGATATAATTGATGAGTAAGGGAAAATTAGGTCACTCCAACAATGGTAGGATCAAGCAAGAGGTCATCAATGATCAAATTAAATTAATTTGTGATGACTCAAATTATGATTTGTTAGTGAGCTGTATGGATAAAATCATTAGTACCAGCTCATTTTTGGAATCTTTTGAAAGAGATGTAAATCAGTAAGTGGTAAAATACACACCTTGTAGTACCAAGGTGAATGAGGTGATTAGTTTTGCATGCCGACTAATGAAGAATATTGGAAATGGGTAACTAAATATTTAACTGAGGAAGAGTAAAAAGAATGAGCTGCTAACAGGTGGTAAATCAGATGTTGCAGTTACAATGGTTTCTAGTCTTGCTTTGGTGGCAATCTTGGTGTGGGATTCTTATGGTTTTTGTTGCTGCATCAACTTTTCTCAGCGAGCATGATTAACAAGAATATTCTCTAGGGTGATTGTTGTTGTAACAATTTTGGAATGTCACCAGGTGCTCCAATTGGCTGGTGACATGTGTACTTTCTGGCCCGATGCTTGTTTTCTCCTTCATTTTAGATAAGAAGGATTTCAAGGCCAGAAGTATGGTTTAGCAAGTTAGATAATTTTGGGTTGAGTCTAGGTGAAGTTGCAGAGCAAATTGTAAAGTTTGATGGTTTTTAGAGAAAAATGCAATTTAGGTTTTGAGTCATTCTATAAGAGGGTTTGATTTCATGGGGATTTAATGTTGTATAACAATACTAGAAATTGAGTTGAAATGATAAATTTAAGCTCATGTCTCTCCATTGTACATGCATATCCAAACTTTGAATAAGATAACTAAGGGTTGTTTCATTCATCTCACTGTTGTGGTGTGTATGATTTTATTTTAGCTTTAATTCAAGGAATTAATTAAAATGCTTGAATTGGATTATAGGTAGATATGTTTTGTATAAGGAGTTGATAAGTAGTATTGAGTTAGAATACATATTGATGAGATTGCAATGCAATTTCATCAAGGATTTCATATGTTATGTGTTAAATCTATCATAATTAAACCCCTAGATGTTTATGAATTTGACTCCTACAATGGATATATGGCACTGATCTAAGTTGTAATTATCCATATAATTTAGTATTTGTTTGTCTTTTCCTAGAGCTTTCTACAAATTTCAAATTAATGACTATCTTATACTGTGGATTATGTTGTAGTTATCTCATGCTCCAGATAGTTGATATTATCGATGAACAACCAATTCTATTTGATATTATCCTATCGTGTTGAGCTATTAAGTGAGATTATCTATTGTTGTTAATATTGTTTATAATAATGGTGCAGAGGTTGTAAACACATTAAGGGATCACCCTCCTCGGTCTTGCAGAGCCCAAAGTGTAGGAGGCTTTTTAAAGTCCTCGTCAATTGGTCCAGGTCCTTCGAGCTACCCTTGATTGGAATTGGCAATTCCATAGGTAGATTAGAAGACCAACCTGGTTACACTATAAAACGGAACCAACAATACCTATGCCATTTGGTAACTCCAATTCATATGCATTTCTAGAATCAAATTTCTTCAAGATCTTACAGGGTCCAAACTTTCTCATCTTTAGCTTATTATATGTTCCAACTGGAAATATTTCCTTCTTCAAATACACCATCACTTCATCTCCAACTTCGAACTTCTTATGCCTCCTCTTTTCATCTGCTTTCTCTTTATACTTCCTATTCATATCTTCTAATTGCTCCTTCACTTTAGTATGCACTTTCTTCATACGTTCTGCAAATTCCTCTGATTCTACACTCCTTTTATCTTCCATACTAATGTCTCTCAACTTGGATACACCTCTAGGATGAACTCTAGTAACAATCTCAAAAGGTGTCTTTCTGGTACTCCTGTTCACTAAACTATTGTAAGAAAACTCTAATTGTGCAAGGAATAAATCCAAACTTCTAGTATTCTCTCCAACCAAACATCTCAGCAAATTCCCCAAATCCTGTTTACTACTTCTTTCTATCCATCAGTCTATGGGTGAAAAGTAGAATTGAACTTCAAATCTATCTTTAACTTATTCCAAAGTGTCCTCCAAAAGTAACAAAAAAAAATGTATCTTTGTTTGAAACAATACTCCTAGGTAATCCATGCAATCTGACCACTTCCTTGAAAAACAAGTCTGCTACATGTACTGCATCTACTATTTTCTTACAAGGTATGAATTGTTTCATCTTAAAAAATCTATCCACTACCACCAATATAGAATCATTATCTCTTTGTGTCTTCAGTAAACCAAGTATGAAATCCATGCTGATATCCTCCCAAGGTCTCTCTGGAATTGTCAAAGGTTTATATAATCCAACATTTTGACTACTCCCTTTTGCAACTTCAAAAAAATTGTAACTCTACACACATTTCCTAACATCCTTATGAATCTAGGGCCAAAAGTAATTCTCACTTACCAATGCTACTATCTTATCAATTCCAAAGTGTCCTGACAATCCTCCACAATGATTTTCTTTCACCAAGTTATCCCTCATTGAACTTTGAGGTATACACAACTGATTCCCTCTGAACAACATATCCTCCTGAATGAAATAATCCAACCACTAACTCCTATCCTCTTAAACTAGTTCTTTACAAGCTCTCCAAGGTTCTAAAAAATCTGGGTCTTCCTCATACAATTTCTTTAATTCATCAAAGCCTAATACCTCCACTCTCATCTCTGTTAGTAAATTCCTTCTGCTACTCAAAGCGTTAGCAACTCTATTTGAATTTCCACTCCTATTCTTCAAAACAAAAGTATAACTCTGCAAGAATTCCACCCATCTCATGTGTCTTTGATTCAACTTACCTTGACTGTTCCAATATTCCAAAGCCTAATGATCCATATACAACAAAAACTCCTTAGGCAACAAGTAATGTCTCCACTTCTTCAAGGCTTAAACTATGGCATAAAACTCTTGACCATACACTGAATATCTTCTCCAAGCATCATTCAGTTTTTCACTGAAATAAGCTATAGGTCTCCCTCTTAACTCAGTACTGCTCCAATTACATTTCTACTTGCATCATAGTCTACTTGAAATACCTTATTAAAATATAGTAAAGCCAACATAGGCTTCTTAGTCACCTTCTTCTTCAACAACTCAAAACTCTGATCTGCTCTAGATGTCCACCTAAAATCTTTCTTATCTCCTCTCATTGTTTCTATCATAGGTCTGCAAATAGAATTTAAATTCCTAATGAACTTCTAGTAGAAACTAGCTAATCCATGAAATGATATTACCTCTCCAATGCTTTCCAATGTAGGCCACTCAACAATTGCTCTTACCTTCTCACGATCCATCTTCAATCCATCCACAAATATAAAAAATTCTAGATATATCAATTCTTCCATCATGAAACTACACTTCTTAATGTTTACCAACAACTGCTCTTCCCTCAAACTCTACAAAAATCATCTTATGTGCAACGAATGTTCTTCTGTACTCTTACTGAAAATTAAGATGTCATCTAAATAAGCAATCAGAAACTTACCAAAAAATTTCTTCAATACCTCATTCATCAACCTCATGAAAGTACTCAGTGCATTTGTTAGTCCAAAAGCAATCACCAACCATTCATACAATCCTTCATTCATCTTGAATGTTGTTTTCCACTCATACCCTTCTCTGATCTTGATCTGATGATACCCACTCTTCAAGTCTATCATTGTAAAGTATCTAGCTCCACTCAAATAGTCCATAATGTCATCCATCGGGGGAAAAGGAGATCTATACTTCACCATGATCCTGTTTATGGCTCTAGATTTTGTACACATCCTCCATTCTCCATCCTTCTTAGGTGCTAGCCCAATAGGCATTGCACAAGGACTTAAACTTTCTCTAATCAAAATATCTCTTAAAATATTTTGCACTTGTCTATTCAACTCTTCATTCTCTGTAGGTGTATTTTGGTGTGCTACTTTATTAGGAAAACTAGCTCTAGGAATCAGATCCATACAATGACTAATACTTCTCACAATTGGCAATCCATTAGGTACATTATCTGAAATGATCTCCTCATAGTTTGTTAGAAACTCCTTTATCTCTTCCGGTTGTTCTTCTACATGCTTCAAGTATTTAGGCATCTTAGGAACTAAGGCATAGCATATGTTCTCATGTCCCAATCCATCTAGATATCTCCTTCCATCAACCCAAACAACTCTAGCACTTGTACAAACCTCAACTTTAGGAACATATTCCAATGACTAAAATTTCTACTTCATCCCATTAGAAACAATGGTATATGTGTTCTTCTTTCCATCATGAATAGCTTGTCTATCATACTACCAAGGTCTTCCCAACAAAACATGGCATACATCCATAGGCATGATATCACAAAAAACTTCATCATGGTAATTTCCTATCTTCAATTTGACCAAACATTGTTCACTTACCAGTATCTTGTGCTCATCTTGAATCCAAGTTGTTTGATAGGGTTCCAGGTGTTTCAATCTTTCCAACCTCAATTAGGTCACCATTTCTTTAGAAACTAGGTTCTCAAAGCTTCCACTATCAACAATTACTTTGTAACATTTTCAAGGTACCTTGCATCTGATTCAGAAGAAATTCTTTCTCTGCAATGGCTCCTTCTCCAACTCACTTTAAAACAATACTCTTTTATTCACCAACACTTCTCCTTCTTTCAATTTATTAGATGATCCATCATGATATTCCAAAACAAGGGTTGTTCTATTGTTTTCTTTCTTCCTGCTTGTCTCTCCTTGATTACATTCAAATGCTCTAAGTCCTTCTCCACCACACTTATAACAGGTTCCCTTGAATGTTCTTTTCTCATGTCCTTTATCATCTCTTCTATAACCTTCATTCTGGTAACCACTAAATCCTCCTCTTCTATAAGATTTTCCTTCATTTCTATGGTATGAATTCTCATTCTTACCAGACTTCCTTGTCTTTATTCTAATCTACAAAAGTTCCTTTTCCTCCAATAAAAATTATTCCTCTATGAAATCTTCCACCTCTTGCTCTTTGTCTCTACTCATGTCTTTTATTCATCTTCTCCTCGGCCTTTAGGGCACACTGACATGCCTCTTCCACACTTTACAACTTAACCAAACTAATCTCATCCTGTATAGATGACCTCAAACCATTCACATATCTGGATACTTGTTCGATCTCATCCTCCGAATGTCTAGATATGATATTCAACTTGTAGAACTCCTTAGTATACTCTGTCACACTTGATTCCTTCTGCTTCAAATTTTGCAACTTTCAAAACAAATTGATCTAATAGTTTGCAAGCATAAAATTTGTCTTCAACTTATTCACCATCTGATCCCATGATCTTATCTTTTTCGTTCCTCTTCTTTTCCTATCTGTCTACAAATGTTCCCACCAAAGGGATGCATGTGCTTTCAAGTTTGTACAAGAAAATTTCACCTTCTTATCTTCAGTGGTACCTTTAAAATCAAAATACTTTTCCATCTCTATTATCCAATCAAGAAATTCTTGTGAATCCAACTTACCATTATAATCCGATGGATTGAAATGGGGTTTTGTGTTTGCTCTAGTTAGGGCTCTTATGAACCTCTCTTCTCCCTGATCTAGGCTATGTTGATTTTCTCTTCCTCTTTCTTCCTGTACTTCTACCTCTTCATCACTCACATCATCAACTGGTCGACCTCTTCTCTGGACCATTTCATCTACATGTAATTTGGCAGCAATTCCTCTCAACATCTCCATTAAAGTTGGGTCTGCATTTCCATGCACTCCATTTCCTCTAACATTTCTTCTTCCCACCATCTTTACAAAAGTCCTCTGTAGCTATAGGTTAGATCCATAGTCCACCACCCCACAACAAATCTTCGATAGGACTCTGCAAATTTTTATGACCTCTGACCGAATGTCACTCTGATACTAATCTAGTGCAGCCACGATAGGAGGGTCTTGAAAGAGAACAATCTAGACCATGCAACAAGAGTAACTATTACTAATTTTCACTACAGCTTAATTGGTAGAGCTGATTAATTTGTTATATCTTAAAGTGGAAGTTCAGTTATTCTCCATGTGCATTAAGTGTTGTTTGCACTACATTCATCAAGTGTCAGTTATGCATTGTTTGAGAGAATTGAGTTTTAGGTGTTGTTGTTCAATGCTTTACAAGTCAAATGGAGTACAAAATTGAATGTACAAATGATTAAGCATAACAAATGCTTTCATTTATTTCATGATGCTATTTGCATTACAATATTTCATTTGATTGCAAGAATACAAATGATGGTACAAATTTGCATTTTCAATGCATTTGTTTTTAGAATAGAAGGGAAAAGAGAAATTAAAAGAATCCACACAAGCCGTGGATGTAACTATCACAATGCATCATAAGGAGCATGATACACTATTGAAGATGCAGGAAAAGAAATCACATAAGCACGAACATAATCATCATTTCATGTGCTTATTGGTTGATGTAGGAATGGTGCACCATCCTTTGTCCTCGAGTTCCGATCGACCTGTAAGAGAAGAAAAGGGGTTGTTAGAGCTTTGACTATGAACATCCCTATATGAACCACCAACAATAATTTAAAATTCTGCTCATGATACATTGAAATAGTTGAGAAAATGAGAGATGGACAATAGCAAAGAAGGAAACATCATAATAATTTGCTGTTAATCTAACACTATTTGTTTCCATCTGTAGGTATAGAAAAATTCATGTAGCTGATCATTTTATAAAGACAAAAGCATGTGGAGTAAAATGGGCTCCCACAAGGGTAGAGCTCGACATGCTACCCCTTAAACTTACAAGTGGGCCGAATAAGGAAATATATTTATCATGCTCATCTGAGCCATTCATAAAGGAGTAAAATAGAATTTAGGCATTAGAACATTGAGGACATTGTTCACTAATAACTATCAAGTTTGAGAAGCAATGAAATGAAAATTACTAGTGAACAATGAGTTGGATTCACATACATAATCAACTGAGTGATAGTGAACACACATACATAATTCCTTATTAATGAAGCTTCAATAAATGAGGAAAGCCCATAGAGAGAATTTATTTCATAAGAATGTTATGGAGCTGAGAATGCATGCTTCTAAAGCATTCAAGTATATGAAAATGAGTGGAAATAAGCATAAAAGTTATCATACAAGCAGAGTTACTCATAGTGGAAAACGAGGAGTTTCTAAGTGTTTCATACAACATGAAGGAAAATTCAGAAGTGAATGGATTTCTTCCAAGTTATAGAATACCCACATGGGGTTTTGATTTAAAATACAAATTTCTCATCATTTCAGCTTACCCATGTGAGGGTTATTGTCATAAATACAAAAATTCATGTAATGATATTATGGGTCGAGCCCAGTATATGGAGATACAAAAGAAAATTGCAGGAAAATGTAATGAGAGTCCTTCAAAGCATTTTTTTTACTTTGAAAAATGTAGAATACAATTGAATACCTTGTTTGAGCATGAGTAGCCATGGCCTAGAGGAGGAGTTTGAGTCATAAATTTCACTAAAAATAGAAAACCTTTTGGAGTTTGGCCAAAACTTCAATATCTGGAGCAAACAATGATTATAATGCAAGTAATTCTTTGTAAAAATTCATTATCAAGAGCACACATGGTGCGACCTACACAATGGGTCTGCATTTGTTTTAGTAGAAAGCAGTCTTTCTTTTGCAAAGATAAGCTTTAAGAGCTTTTGTTTTGACAAGAAAAGTGAAAGAGGAGATAAACTCACCATGGTACACTTGTAGGAGGCCAAGCAATGGTGGCCAAGAGCTTCTAATGCATGGATTGAGCTCACACAAGGTGGCCAGGAAGAATGGAAGCACAAAAAATGAAGAGAAATCAGAGATAAAACATGTATAAGCTATGGCCTTAATGGCTATTTTTTCTTTTCAAATGAAATGGGAGGAGCTATAATATTGACAATAATCGACTTACCATGAAGGTGCAGATGAAAATCGATGCCAAGCATGATGGAGTCGACCAAGCTTAGTGTAGAATCATGGAGTTTCAAGCTAAAACCCCTTAGTCTATGGTGGCAACTTTTTCTTCTCATCAAATCATTCTTCCCAAAGTCACAAGTGCAAATGAAATGAATTTAGGGTTTGTATTTTGAGTTTTGTTCTATCCTTAATGCCCTAATTCAACTTATGGAGATTATTGCATAACTTTTGAAATATTAAATTTGATGTGGCTGAAGATATTTCCACTAGGTCGACCTCTTTTCATTTCATTTAATATTTTTTTGTCTAAGTGTTTTAGGGTTAGGAATTTAGATATATTTCAAGTATGCCTTGCCTTAGTGAAATAAAATTCATATAAAGAATTAGGTTTTTATTTTCATTGATTTTCTAGAAATAACTCAATATTTAGTGATAAGGATTGTCTCTCATATTTTTATGATTTTTTATAAGAAAAATCAAATTGTAATGGAGATTGAAGTTGTATTTTTGCAAAGATTTCCAAAATATTTATTGCCAAAATAAATCAAATTGGAGAAAAGAATAAAATTGCATGTTTTGTAAAGTAGAAGTTAAATAAATATCCTATGAATTATTTTTTCTTCTTGCTATTTTTAGTAGTTTGTAAGGAAAAAGAGAGTTTGAATTTTCTTGGTCTGATTTGAGTTGCATGGAGAGGAGATAAGGTGTTTTTTTTCTTTTAAAGCAAGATAAGCCTATTTTGAGGTGCTTTTCAGCATAGAAATGCAAAGAGTGAGATTTTTCCATTTTAGTTACTCATTTTGGGTCAGTTTTAGATGCTTTTCCTTGAGCTTTCTTCTTGAACTCAGATTAGGGTTTTGGAGCTTTTATATTTTGAAGAAAGCTTAGGGTTTTGAGGGGGGAGAGTTCAGATTCATTTTGTTTCTTCCTCTCATATTGAGACAAAGAGTTTGGTAAGCAAAAATTTGTACTCAGACTTTTGATACTCCTTCAATTGAATAAAGAAACATTCATATTTCTCAATTTTGTGTCTATTTGCAGTTTTAGTTTGATGTCATATTGTGATTTCTGTTTACATAATCCTTGTTATGTTCTAAAATTGTAATTATTGATGCAATAATTCCATAAAATATAGGTTGCATGTTGTATTTAAGCTTGAATCTTCATGCAAATAAATTATTTTTTAATTGTTCATGAGAGATTGTGAAGTACAGTTGTTTTCTAAGAGCTATTTGTGGGTAAAAACTAGAGTCATCATTTAGTCACCATTAAGTTATGAAAATCACTTTAAGTCATAGGTTTCATTTCAGTTATCTTTCTAACTCTTTCCCTCAAAAGATCATTTAGAATAGATTCATCATTCGGAGAACCAACTCACTATGGAGATTCCTTCTTTGTTCAGATCAACCATGTTTGAAGAAGGTTTCCATGTGTCAACAGATAGTTAAATTTTGAAAATTTAGCATAGGGTGCATATCTGATTGATAACAATAACACAATAGAAGCAACACAGAATATGGAGCCAAATGAAGATCAAAACATGCTCATTAATAGAAATCTCAGTTACAATTGGCTGGAAACATCTAGGCTTACAGATTCGGCTCACAGGCCTAATACAACATGTTCAAAAATACAACATTCCTATATGCTCCTTAATTCAAGAAAAATATTCTATCTTAATCTAATATTATATCTAATTAATTTCCTAATGATCTATTACAATGATTTATTTCACATCCAAGGATTTAGAACCATCCACTTTGGCCAAAGATTATTACAATCTCGAATAAAAGAAAATGTAATGTGCACATGAATAGGTCAGCCTCAAATTTGAATTACTCCTCGGTGAATGCATAGGATGAAGTGTGGACCTATAATTAAGGTCAGGGAAACTCCATGGAACAATTTGAATCACATCGTCAAGATCTACAAGATAGGAGAATGATCCACAAATGGTCGAACTAGCTGTTAGTTTAGAAAATTATACCTATGCTAGTTTAAGAAACTCATCAAATTTGAAATTGATAACATTTGGAAAAATATCTAATCATGCTCAAATCTTGGAATAAGGAAAATGAACATGTCCACAATGAGAACAAAGATCCATAGGGTCTGACGAGCAAATATGATGAATCCACCAACATGAACTGAGCAAGAACAAAAATTGTAAGAAAATATTTTTGGTTGATGCAAGATTTCCAAGAACCAAGGATGCTCCTGCATCAGGAATTTGACTCAACATAAAAAGAATATTCTTGCTCATACTATACATACAATTTTTTTTTTTTTAAATATATGGTTGGGTTGTGTTAAAACTTTTTGGACCAGTTACATAGAAAGGTATGAAATACCTAACATGCAACTGCTACATGAATTTTCTTAAAACAACTTCCATACACTCAATAAAGCAAGTATTCATCATGCTAGTATCACAAAAACATCTTACAAATAACAAACCGAAATGATGCTCAATTTCCCCCATTCCTTCTTCTCTAAATACTTATGGACATCCTCAAGAGATCTTGATAATGAGTCAATAAAATAAATCATAAATATAAGACTTTAAAATGATAAAACAATGTTGTAGTATCACTTGCCATATTTGTTTTGAGGTTTCAAGCTATTGTCCACTATTGATCATGTCTATCATAGGAACAAATCCATTAAGACATATCTGACGATGTTGTTGGTGAATTGTCAAAATATAGGTAGTTAACACTTTTTTCATTGTTTTTGTCTATTTGTAATCAAAGCTTTGTGACTGTTTGTTTGAAAGTTCTATCTTTTTTTGTTTGCTTGTTTGTTTGTTTGTTTATATTTTCAAAGGGTAAGATGACAGTTTGTTTATGATGGTTGAAAATTTTATTACGGATTGTGATGATGGAGTTAGGATTTTTTTTTTCCTTAAGTTTTATGATGTTATTTTTGTTATTTTTAATGCACTAACCTAGGGCCTCAGGGGCTCATCAAAAGATAATCCTTGCCTACATTGTACACGCAGAGGCTCATAGTTCTCTTGGTTTGATAAGAAAATGTTTTTTATATTTTATGTTTTGTGAATGTTTTCAGATTTTGAATTTTTTGAATGTTTTTTTGGATTTTGATGTTTTGACTAAGTTGAAATAAAACTTGATAGACACCTAAGAAGACTGACCTACGACCTCAGGGGATGATAAGCCTTGCCTATGTTGTACATGCAGAGACCACGTAGTTCAAGTAATGTTGACTCAAAGCATAACATGTTTTGGAATTCAAAATTTTGATAACTTGGATTGATATTTCAATTCTTTTTATAGAGGATATGTGGTAGGAAATTTAGTTGAACTAGCTATGAGATTCAGGAAAATGTTGATATCTTAGACTTTTGAGTGAAGGAATAATCCAAAGTTGTTTTGATTTTGATGTTTTTGGAATTTTTTTTATTTGTCATTTTCTAGATGTTTTTGATGGTTTTCGATCATGATGGGACACACAAGGATCTAATCTATGACTAGCTTCAAGAAGTTTCCCCCAATTTGAGACAAGACTACCTTCTCTAGGAGATTGACATTGGTGGTGCAACAAGGTTCAATACATAATTAGTCATCAAGCCATGGTTGGACACATGTTTTATTATGGGTCAAAAGGGTGGATGTTTCAAATAGTACCGATGATAACAATCCAAGTCTTATTCAAACATAACACTTGTTTGCCAAGTTTTCACTATGATACTTGTTCTAGAAGCACCACAAAGTGGTTTTCTCTTAAAGAACGTTTTATTTGTCTTTACTATTTTTCTTGCTTTTTGATTTTTTTTATATTTTTAAATTTTTTATTCTTTTGGAATTTTACCCTTTTTCCTGGGGTATTTTGACGTTCTTCAAGTATAAAACTTCTTGAGATGGTTACTGTTCAGCAGTTCGGGTAAGGTTTCTCCTTCAAGAGTAGCCAATTGATAAGCTCTAGAACCATAGATTGTTGTGATGATGAATGGGCCTAACCAGTTGGGTTCAAACTTACCTTTTCCATCTTGATTCAGTTGTACCTTCTAATTCTCTTTGAGTGCCAAGTCACCAACTTGAAAGTTCCTATCTTTGATCCTTTTATCATAGCTTTATTTGAGCCGATTCTGATAAACCTAAAGGTGGTTTAACATGCTCAAATGTCTTTCATCTAGGAGCTCCAACTAATTTAATATGGAAACCTGATACTCTTCATTGCTAACAATGCCTTTTAGTGAGATTCATTATGAGGGGATTTCAACTTCGATAGGTAAGATAACTTTTGATCCATAGACTAAGGAGAAAGGTGTGGAACCTATAGTTGTTCAAATATTGGTTTGATAATACCATAGGGATGGGTTTAGTTACAAATTACAATCACAATCAACTTCATTAACAATCTTCTTTAATATTTTTAGGATGGTTTTGTTAGATGCTTTAGCCTGACTATTTCCTTGGGGGTAATAGGGCGTGGAGAATCTGTGCTAGATAGAGAATTTTGAACAAAGTTCTTGGACAGCTTGATTCTTGAATGGGGTTCCATTATCTATTATGATGGTTTGGGGAATTCCATACCTACAAATAAAATAATTCAGAATGAACTTTGATATATATTTTTTGGTTATGTAGGTCAATGAAATTGCTTCTATCCATTTGGTGAAATATTTAGTTGTAGTAATAATAAATTTATGTCCATTAGAGGAAGCAGGGGAGATATTACCTACTAAATCTAATACCCATTGTGAAAGAGGCCATGGTGTGGTGATAGGTCTCAACTCCTATGTTGGTGTGTGAACAAGGTCACTGTGCTACTGAGACTGACAACATTGTCTAGAATATTGAATACACTCTTGTTCCATGGAGGGCCAATAGTACCCTATTCTCACCAGCTTTTGTACAAAGTTAGGTTTGCTAGAGTGGGACCCACAAACACCTTTGTGTACCTCTTGTAAGGTAGTTTGCACTTCTTCTTTGTTAAGACATCAAAGTAACATACCACCTAAATTATGACGATATAGAGTATCTCCTAGGATCATAAATCAAGAAGTCCTACAGGTAAACATCTTCTTTTGGGTGGTTGTTAGGTCAAGGAGTATGATATCATGCTCGATGTGTCTTGGTACCATGGTGAATTAGGGTCAGCAAAAACACACTAGTTCTAATTCCAAGATATTGAACACCATTATGAGTAATTGCTCTACATGGAAATCATACTCGAGAAATTTTTGTGAAATATCAAGAAGTGAACCTATAGTTTCCATGGCATCGGTTGCTCTGTTGTTGATCTGAGGAATTTCTTGAAAGGTGATGGTGACAAAATTTTCCTTGAAGCTATCCACCATCCTTTTATACAACATCAGCTTGTCATATTTTTCTTGATACTCATCATTCACATGTCTAATCAAGAGTTGAGAGTCTCTAAAGACCCACAGTTCTTTTTTCCTCCATTCAATAGCCATCTTGAGCCCTGTGATCAGAGCTTCATACTTTGAGATATTATTTGTGCATGGGAAAGAAATTTTGTATGCCTTGGGTATACTATCTCCCTATGGTGTGAGAAATAGGATACCTACTCTAGAGCCATGTTGAGTGTGGGATCCTTCAAAATACAAGTTCCAATGGCTTGTTTGTTCTATTATCAATATAATTTCATTTGGGAAGTCTACTATGAGAGGCTTGTGATCTTCTATTGGTGCATCAACTATCTAGTCTACTATGATTTGTCCTTTGATGGCTCTCTTATCTACATACTCTATGTCAAACTCACTTAGAATCATTACCCATTTAGCAAGTTTTTCTGTTAGAGTTGATTTTGCTAATAGACACTTTAGTGGATCTAATTTTGAAATCAACTTTACTTGTCTGTTTAAGATATAGTGTCTTAGATTTTGTGTCACAAATATGATAGAGACACACACTCTTTCTATGGGTGAGTAGTTCAACTTGTAACCCACCAGTGTTTGGCTGATGTAGTAGACTGCTCTTTCTTTGTTATTGTCATCTAGTTGTGCTAGGAGAGATCCCAATGTTTCTTGTGTTGTAGACACATATAGTATCATTTCTTTGTCTGGAATAGGTGGCATGGGTATAGGAGGAGTGAGTAGATACTCCTTGACTTGTTGGAATGATTGATCACATCTCCCATCCCACTTGAATATGATGTCTTTGTGTAGGAGATGGGTAAAAGGGTGACACTTGTTTGCCAGTTGTGCGATGAATCACCTAATAGATTATAGCTTCCCTTGTAAAATTCTTAGTTTCTTCGATGACTTCGATGGAGGCATTGCTAATATGGCCTTTACTTTCACAAGATCTAATTCAATGCCCCTTCTTGACACTATGTATCGTAGTAGTTTTCTAAATGTTATTGTGAACATACACTTTTTTAGGTTGCATCTCAATTTATACTATTCTAGTCTATCAAACACTTTTGAAAGATTGGTCAAGTGGTCTTCCCTTTTGATGGACTTTGCTAGAATTCCATCCACACAGTCTTCCATAATTGTATGTATCATATCATGGAAGATTTCCATCATCCCTCACTAATGGGTTGCTCCTATGTTCTTTATACCAAATGGTTCGAATTCTAGCAGAAGGTCCCCCAAGCACAAGTGATTGTTGTTTTATGCTGATCATCAAAGGATATTTTTATCTGATTATACCTGGATAAACCATCCATTAATAGCATCTCATTTCCTACTATTAGATCCATGATAATATCAATACTTGGAAGCGGGAAGTCATCCTTTGGGTAGGCTTTGTTTAGGTCTCAGAATTCCATGTAGATCCTAATGCCCCTAATGGGCTTTGACACTGGTACTAGATTTGATATCCATTTTTGATAATCTATTGGTCTGATGAATCCTACATCTAGTAACTTCTTTAGTTCTAACTTTACCAATAGTTGTATTTGAGGATGCATTTTCCTAAGTTTCTACTTGATATGTTTAGCTCTAGAAAATATGGCCAAATGATGTACAACTAGTGTTGGATCTATCTAGGAATATCTGCATATGTCCATGCAAATTTTATCTTTCTATCGTTGATGAATGCTATGAAGTTCACTTTCTCTTTAGGATTAAGTGATGTTGCATGGTATATGATCTTTGGGTTCTTTGTTGTGCCAACATTGATGGATTCTACTTCTTCTACAAAGAGTGTCAAATTATCTTGATATTTAGATATAGGGAGATTGAATCGTCCCTCCTCAGGTGCCTTTGGGAGGTTTTCACCTTCAAATTTTTCCTTTATTTTCTTCCTTTTAGGGTTCAATAGAGCCACATTGTGGTTTTCTCTAGGGGATCTTGTTTTGATTTTTATATTATCCTTTTCACTTTTGTGGTCCTAGAGGACACAATCTCCCCACCAAAATAAACTTCTTGTTCAAGTTCCATGATGAACCTTGCTTTATGATCTCCTATTGGTATGTCTATCTAAAGTCGCATAAACTCTATGATTGCTTCATCATTCTAGAATTGATCCAGAACAAATTTATGTTGTTGGTCCCAATCTATCAAATGTGGGTAGTAGAGGGGTAAGCTATCATCGTCATCGACAAATCTTATTGAAGTTGTTGAGATGGTCATTATGGCTCTAGTATCATTCTCCCATTGGTTGTCTAGGTCATCATCACTTGAGGTGACAAAGGAAGGAGAATCCCATTTATACTCTTTAGAGTCTATTCCAGAATAATAATGTATAGGAGAAAATTTGCATCCCTTGTGTAAATTCCCCTTTTGCATACCCTCACCTTAGAAAATCAAAATTGAAGGAAAAATTACACATCACCCATCTGAAATGCATCCACTTGGTGCATGTAGTGTGTGTTGATGAGGGAATTTTCATCAGGGACACGAGTGTGATGTGCAAATGTTTGTGTGGTGCATTCTTGTCCCTAACATATTCCTACCTCAAAATTTTGCAAGTATGTTACACTCCTCATTGGGGAAAAATTGTAACACCTCAGTGCAACCAACCAACATGAAAATGACTACTTTTGGTATTCAAATAAATCCATTCCACTATGAATTGATCTCTTCAGCTGTCTGATGAGCCTAGTTTATGGTTAATATTTGGGTAGAATTTATGATTTGTTTGTTGAAGTTATCATGGACGTTGACGTTAAGTGTTGATATTTTTGTGATATTTCCTTAGAACTATATACTTTGGGCTTAATCTTATTTTTGAAAATATTTAATGACATTGGCATGTTATATGGACTATCTATATTAATTTTGCAATGGATTTTATTTAAGGTAGTTATAGATATGCAATTATTGTGCGTGTTAACATTGCCATGCAGATATAATTTGAAGATACTAAATTGAGGGATACACCGCTAGCTGGGCATGCACCATAACGTCTAGCAAGGGAATCGTTCAAAGGTCAAAGGAGGATGATGGTAGGATATTCCCCATGCAAATTGAATGTAACCACCTTGTAGTGGACTTTAATGCTATTGAGCAAGTATTGGTGTTACTGCTGTACTAAATTTGCAGACATGTCTGACCAGATTTCATGTGTGCGTAACCACCTCTCTATTTTCTCTACTTTCCCTAAATTGGCATTCTCCCAGTTTGTGGAGTTGATCAAATTTCTTAGTTGGTAGTATAAATAAGGATCAGATGCTCCTTTTCAGGGGGTTGAGTGATTTGATATTATACTTGCATTCTTAGCTTTTAGTGATACACTGCTCTATTGTACTCATGTTTCTAGATGAATAAAGTGAAGTTCTAAGTTCGAGCATCTGAGTTTTCATTAGTAGTAGAGGATACTCATCCAAGGGGGCCCACTTGGTGAGAAATCCAACCTTTAGCTTAGTTTAGCCTAGTTATTACTTTTTGTTCAGTAATTAGTTAAGAATTTGGCACTAACTGTTCCTATAGTGAAAGTAGATAGAGTAGTTTTCTATTTGTTTTTTAGATTTTAATTTCTGTCATGCATTTCAAGCTTAGTATGGTTGTTGGTTGATGTTCAACATTTATGTTATTCCTTTCCAAGCAATTTACTTTCAACATAGCATCTTTCTTAGCTATAGAATGAAAATGGCTACTTTGAGTTCCTAGTGCACATACTATGCTGACCCATTTCAAGTTCACTTCCTTGGGTTGACATGTTAAATGCACCTTCATTATTATTGAAATAACTATTCAAGTTAGATGTCCAATCTCTGAATCATGACTGTAAAGATCTAGTTGTTGAATCAATGTAGGAGGCCAACATTTTTGGTGCGGTTGCTGGGGATGGAACTATGGAGTTCTTTGGAGTCATTCATAGTTTTTCTTGCTATAGTTTTTTTGGAAGTTTTTCATAGTATACCCTCATTTAGGAAGTAATGACCCCTTATTCTTTACCAATTCTTTGTGTGAACTGGCTGATAGTGAGTTGATACCACATGCATAGAGGAAGGAGAAGGGATGCTTATGGGAGATTACTTCCTAACAATCCTAATCCATTCTAGCTAGTTGAATATCAGAACTTTCAAAGAGAAGAAGAAGAAGATATACATCCATTTTTTGATGTAGTTCTTGATCTAACTAGCTCTGAAGTTTCCTCCAAAGACTAAAATAAACTTGAGAACCCCTTTTCTTTGGAACTACATCAAGCAGGCATGGGTGATGCAAACAATAACAAACCTAACCAACTAGCTTTACTTTCCCCATTTCCCATCAAAATGAAGTTGACAACATAAAAAATATCCCTGCTTCAACACTCCCCAAGTTTTATGGACTTGTCACAAAAGAACCTAATACCTTCTTGTTTGAGTTTGACATACTCTAAAGGAGTTATGATTATACCACTAATTCCCATAGGCTTAATCTATTTCCTACTACTCTAAAAGAAGCTCCATTAAGATGGTTCATGAGCCTAGGAAGAGATACTATGGAAACTTGGGAGGACATGAAGACAAAATTCCTTGAGAAATACAAGGATTATTGCAGGGGCAGTGACATGAGAGGAGGTGACATCTTTAGGATACAACAAAAGGAAGATGAGAGCCTAGAGGATTATATTGCAAGGTTTCTATTTTTCCTACAAAATCCTCCACACCATGCACTCAATGAAGACTCACAAAAGTTGCCTTTCTTGAGAGGAATCAATGATAGCTGTACTGATGCTTTGGACCTAATGGGAGAAGGAGATATCTTCCAAGTTCCTTGGGAGGATATCAAGAAAATATGCTAAAACTACTCTAGGGCAGCTTCAAATAAAGGGAGAGCTTACAAATATTCCATGGGTAAGTCATCTACCGGTGGAGTTTTAAGAATGGAGATTAATCATTTACTGGTAGACTTCAAGGAATAAATTATAAACAATCTATCTATTCAAATAGATACACTTCAAGCCAAGAAGAAGCAAGAGGAGGTAGAGGAAATGTTGGTAGAGTATTTCCCCCATTGCAGAGAAAAGAAGAAGGACTGAAGATGCAAGATGGTAGCTAATATTGAAGGAAAGTTTATTGCACCCAAGTTCAAGCCAATTCAGATTGAAGAAGATCAAGTCTACTATGTTGCACAAAGGAGGCCTTAGCCTCCAAGACAAGGTATGCCACCAGATCCACTATCTTATGTTGGGCCATATTTCAATTCCTATTCATCTGGTAACCAATGGAAGCCCCCATATCTATCCAACTATGGAGGATATCCACCATAGCCTTGGGGTAACCCTCCAAATGCTTAGCTCAATCCTTAAAAATTTCCACCCTAGTGGAAGCAACCTTAGGGGAATTGGTAGCAATTTCAAGGGCATTGGTGGCCACCTCCAGGAAATTGGCAACAAACAAATCAATGGAGGGGGGGACAATAATGGCATACCCAGACAACCAGTTACATGGAACCACCTTCTCAGCCCCAATAGCTTGTTATAATGCCTCCACTACTAATTCAAGATCAAATGCACCTAAACCTACTTAGCTACCAGCTCAAGCCACACCCAATCCAAATAACAAACCACAATAGTAGCTTGTATACTCTATTGCTTCAAATCAATTCCCTGCATGTGTTGTGAGTGTAAGTGACATCCACTTGCATTCAAGAACTACTTTACCAGCCCCTTCCAAGCCCATTATCATTTAGATTCATGTGGAAGAGGAACCTTTGAATGATCCCATTTAGCCAAGTGCACCTAAAAATACTGAGCCAATCCAAGTCAAGTAGATTGAATAAGAACCACCATTTCCTTAGAGACTAGATGTTTCCCAGAAGGAAGAAAAGGACACAACCTTGGATATATTGGATCAATTGAGGCATATATGTGTCCAGATACCTCTATTTCAGGCCATAAAGGACGTGCCAATCTATGAAAAGGAAATCAAAGAAGCATTCCTTAAGAAGCTAGGCAAGAAGAAGAAAGACCCCACTATAGTTCATGTGGTGGGACAACTAGCTAACATCATGCTTGGAAAAGTGACTATCCCTAATTACAGTGACCTAGGTAGTCTTGTGGTAGCAATTGTTATAAATGGGATTCAAATAAAGAATGCTCTGATTGATTTAGGGGCAATAATAAATGTAATGACCAAGGACATCGTACAACAACTAAATGTTGCAAGCATGAGATCTACTCCTACTATCTTGTAGCTTGTTGATAGTTCTATTGTTAAGCCTGATGGTATAGTGGAGGATCTTGTACTAATTCTAGACTCTTGAGAATACCCATCAGACTTCATGATTCTTTCTCCCAAAGATACACTAGGTGGGTATCCCATTATTCTTGGAAGGCCATGGTTAGCAATTGTAGATGCATATATTAGATGTTGGTTAGGTGACATGACCATTTCTGATGGGAAGAGTACCAAAAAGTTCATTCTTTATCCTCCTACTTAGCCATCCCATGATGAGGATAATCCGGTGTGGCCACATGTTGGTGAAGAGGCCAAGGAAGTTAATTATATGGCACAACTTATGATGTTAGAAAAAAATTCCTTCATGCAACCTCAAGATGAAGATGAAGTATTGGTTAACATTATTTAGGACCATTGTGAAATGGAGGAAGCATCATCTTGTCATTCTACTACTCCAGTCAAGACACTTCTGCCTGCTCTTCTTGCAACCACTGTTCCTGTAGCCGTTCTTCCTATAGCCACTCTTTCTGTAGCCATTGTTCTTGTAGATGTACTTCCTATAGCAATAGGTATGTCCCATACATTGCTACCATATGAACTCAAGGTACCATGTGTTAATGAATCAACTATGATAGAGTTGGCTACAAAAGTCAATGTGTCAGAAGGAAAGTATCTGAATGTTAACAACAAACTGAGTGAAGAACAACAATTGTTATTGGAAAACTTATTGAGGACCCATCAACATGCATTTGTGTGGGACTATCATGAGATGAAGGGATTGGATCCTAAGATTTGCACTCACAGAATTTATATTAGAGATGATTGCACCCCAGTGAGGTAGCCAAAAAGAAGAATTAACCCTGCACTAAGGGAAATTGTAAAAGGAGAACTGCAGTAGTTGGTAGATGTAGGATTTATCTACCTCAATTTAGATAGCCAGTGGGTGTCTCCATTAGTGATTGTGCCTAAAAAAGGAGGGAAATGGTGAGTTTGTGTTGATTACAGGGAACTTGATGTTGCTACCAAAAATGACCATTTTCCCTTACCTTTCATAGATCAAGTTTTCGACTCACTTGTAGGAAAACAATACTTTTTTTTTCTAGATGGATTCATCAGGTACAACCAGATCCAAATTGCACCAAAGGACCAGGAAAATACCACCTTTACCTATCCATGGGGGACCTATGCCTACTTGGTACTCCCATTTGGCTTATGCAATGCACCTACAACTTTTTAGAGGGTAGTCATTAGCATATTTTCAAACATTTCTCATGATTGCATGGAAATTTATATGGATGATTTCACCACCTATGGTGCTGATTTCAATGAAGCATCAAAGAATCTCAGGAAATTCCTACAAAGATGTGAATATCACAATATCTCTTTAAACAATGAAAAGTGCTTCATGATGATGCAGGAAGGTTTAGTTCTTGGACACTACATCTCTCACAAAGGAATTCAAGTAGATCCTACAAAGATTGAGGTGATCACAAATCTGCCTACACCTACAAAACAGAAGGATGTTAGGAGTTTCTTGGGATATGCAGACTATTATAGGAAGTTCATCAAGGATTTTAGCAAAATAGCAACACCATTTTATACCCTCCTCACTAAAGATTCTGAATTCCAATGGACTGAAGATTGTGACAAGGAATTTTTTGATTTGAAGATAGCCTTGACTCATGCTCCTGTACTCAAAGGACCTAATTGAGAGCTTCCTTTCCACATCCATAAAAATACATCAGATTATTCCATGGGAGTAGTCTTAGGATAGAAATAAGGAGCTACTGAAAATGCCATTTAATTTGTTAGCAAAAATTTGCAAGGAACTAATTCAACTATATAGTGATAGAGAAAGAAATGTTGATAGTGATCTATGCCCTGAACAAATGTAGGCACTACATGACATGCTATCAAATATTTGTGCACACTAATCATGTAGTGATTAGATATCTCATGAATAAACCTCTTATCATAGGGTGACTAGCAAGATGGTTATTGTTGATGTAGGAGTTTGACATAACCATTGTGGATAAACTAGGGAAGGCCAATGTTGTTGCAGATTTTCTCTCAAGGATGAATAGATCAAAAGATAATCAAGCCATAGATGAATCTTTTCCTAATGAGCATCTATTCTCCATCAGTGTACAAACACCTTGGTATGCTAACACAGCTAACTATTTGGTCACAAGTAGAATTCCACCTCACTTCTCTCCAAAAGAGAGAAGGGCACTCATTAAAAAATCTTTTCCTTTCTCATGGATTGTTGGATGTTTGTTTTATATTGGACTAGACCATGTCATGAGGAGATGTGCAAGAGAAGATGAGAAATATGAAATTTTGCATGCATGCCACAACAAACCATGTGGAGGAAATTTTGTAGCCAAGAGTATAGTAATGAAGATTTTGAACAAAGGATATTACTAACCAACACTCCACAAGGGTGCAAGAAGGTATACCAAAAAATGTGATAGATGTCAAAGAATGGGTAGACCAACTAGATCTGATGAGATGCCACTTTTCCCTCAGGTAGTAATCACTCCCTTTGACAAGTGGGGATTGGATTTTGTAGGACCCCTTGATCCCCCATCAAATGGTAAGTCTTATATCCTAGTATGCACTGATTATGTAACTAAATGGGTAGAAGTTAAGGCCACGAAGCATGCAAGAGATAACAAGGTTGCAAAATTTCTTTATGAGGAGATTTTCACAAAGTATGGAGTTCCAAGAGAGATAGTGAATGATCAAGGGACTCAATTCACATTAACCCTTGTTGTAGCACTAGTTAATGAGTACAACATAAGAAAAAGGAAGTCTACTCCTTATCACCTCCAGGCCAATGGTCAAGTTGAATTGACCAACAAATAAATTGAAGCTATTCTGACCAAAACCATAGCTATCCATAGAAAGGATTGGAAATTTTTTTTACCAAAAGCTGTTTGGGATTACAGAACCACTTGGATAACAACTACATGCCTCACTCTATTAGAGTTGTATGGAAAAACAACCATGATGCCCATTGAATTTGAACATAAGACTCTTTAGACTATAGTAGATTTGGGGATGGATATCTCTGAGGCACAAAGAGAAAGAATCCTACAACTGAATGCTTTGGATGAGATGAGGAGAGAAGCCTTGCATCACATCGAGGTAGTGAAAAATCAAAGAATCAAGTGGCATGATAAATTTACCAAGGACAAGAAATTCCAACCAGGAGACTGGGCATTGCTTTATAATTCTAGATATCAGGACAATGTTGAAAAATTGCAGACAAGGTGGCTAGGACCATATGAGGTTGCTGAAGTATTACCTAATGGTGCTATTCAACTCACTACTATTGACCTAGTTAGATTCAAGTTTCTTTTCAATGGTCATCACCTCAAATATCACAAGCCAATTTCCAAGGAGGAGTTCTTGTAGCAATTCACTCAGCATGTTGCACCTGAGCTTCCTGCAGCCAAAGGAAGTGGACCTAGTGCCCCTCCTTCTGGCTAATTAAGGTATGTACTTGTTATAATAAAAACTTCCACTTCCATGGGAGTCCATTTCTTTACCCATCCATTTCCATCAAATCACTTCATTCCACTCCACCTCATTCCACCTCATTTTCATTAATTTCTCAACCTATTTCATAAAAAGGAAAATGATACTTTCTCCACAATCTTTGCAATGAATCTTCCACACATTCAGGTATGTGCGCATTAATTGCTATATCTTAATTGTCTTTTAGTGAATTTATTTATCTATTGTACATTAATATGGAAATTCATCATAACATGCCATTATTCCCTACCCCTATCAAATCATCATGTCACTTGTGAGGAAACATGCCCAAATTTAGGTTAGGGGGGAGGAAAAAGATGTGAATATTTTGCTCACATGTCATTCCATGTTGGTCTATGTCAGAAAAATTTAAATTAAACTAATTTGAAATATAGGTGAGAGGATTGCTTGCATGTGTGAAGTGACACCAACTACTACCACCATTTCTCTCCATCATAGATTTCCTTTATTATTCCTTCCTTGCCATTATTGACCTTTTCATAATATCAAGTTGCAAATGAAAGGTAAAAAGGGAAAATTCAGTTGAAATTGGCATTGAAAATTTAGCAAGTGTTGCAGGAAGGTGAATTTGGTTTTCCTACGAGAATTGCAGGGAGGAAACCACAGTGTGATTGTTTGATTGTAGACAATGGGAGGTGGGTTTATTCAAAATGAACCCACAATGCATGATGTATTATTGTAAACCCTGCCTAGCTAAATTCAGAAACTATGGCTAGGTAGATTAATTCATGAAGCTAAATGGTTGTGATGAAGGCATTGCACTAGAATTCGTGTAGACATTGTCTGAAGGGAACGCCAAAGTAAAAGGGTTGGAAGTATTGGCTACCAAAGAAAGAATTGTAGAAGTTACAGGGTTACCTACCGATGGTGAAGATTACCCTATTTCGAGAGTCGCCAGGTCATCCTGGGCAAAATTTATTGAACCAAGCGACCCTCCATTGAACATAGATAAACAAGGGGAAAAGAGAATGTCTCTACCCGATCCATGGAAGTAGATAGCTATTGATGTCATAAAATATATCACCTATGAAGGATGCCAGTCAAATATGCATTTCATGCACTTTAAGCTTTTGAATCACATGAGGCACAAGAGGAGGATGAATGTGTCAAATGTGCTATGCAACCTTCTTTCAATCATGGTAGTTGAGACTTAGAAAGTTAGGGACATTTCCATTTCCCACAATTTTTTGATTAAATTGCTAGTTGAGAAGTCTCTGCATGATGTATCTAGAATGACCTAGGAAGAATTCATAGAAAAATGATCAAATTAGACTTGGCCACTTACAACCAAGGGTTTTACCTCAACCCCGTAAGTCTAGTAGGAGATTGAGGATGGCTGAAGCCACTCTTGGTGCTTCAACCTTTGGCGTAGTCCCTAGTCCAAATCCTCTTGCAGTAGAAGAAACCATAGAAATTAGCTCTTTTGGGACAGAGCACTCAAAAAAAGAAAGTTCTCCTCTAGATTCTAATGATGATGTTCCACTTGGAATCCTAATGAAAACTAGGGAACAAAAAAGAGAGGCATAAATGAGAACAGGAAAAGCCAAAAAGCAGCTAGTAGAAAAAGAAGTACCAAACTCTAGGAAGTGGAAGGTTGACACTGTTCATCCTTCAGCGAAAGAAAAACATGAGAGCCCTCCTAGAGTATCAAGACCAGTTGAACCAGCCTTTGGTACACCTCCATAGGAAAGCCCTAAGTCTAGAGAAATATCATAGGGGGACATAAAAGCTCTAATGGGGCAGATGAATATCAAGGAAGAGGATATATTTAAGATGACAACAAACATAACATTGGAAGATCTTGTTGACATTGCAAAACAAGTGGGGAATCAAGGGTATGAGGAAAATCAAGATTTCCTACAGCAAGAGATCCTACAGCAAGAGTTCCTACAACAAAAAAATAAAGAACGATCAGTACCCCTGTAGCTTGAATCGATGGGATAGCCTGAATCCTTGCAGTTAGTACTATATGGAGAGCAAGCATTAGTGCAAGGGAAAATGCTAGTACGAATGCATAAACCCCTTGGTTTCTCAATGCACATGGTAGCTATGCATTTATGGAAAGAAATGTAAAGAAGAGAAGAAGAATGGAAGGAGGAGAAGCACAAATTGAAGAAGGAAATTCAAAAGAAAGATGAGGAGATTAAAGGCAAGGATGCACAAATTGCCACCTTGAAGAAGAATGTAGATGATATGGCAGCCATAGTACCATAGATTTTAGAGTGTAGGGCCCCTCCAAGGGTCTATGCTTTGCATTTGAAGGAGAAGTATCTTTATTTTAAGCTAGGAATAATTATCTTAGGTTTGAACCCTTCTATTGAGACCCTTGTTGAATTTTTCAATGATTATCGAATTGCTTCCCTTGAAATGAAGAATTTGCTGTGTGAGTTTTATTTGCATAATTATGCTATGACTCAAGACCATGATTGGAATCCACTGCTGTATGTTGGAGATTTCCAATTAAGGGCAATTATGTTGGGTAAAAAATAAGATTAGTTGAGGACAACAATATGGGGCTTATAAGCAATTGGAGTCCAACATCCCTCTGCTCATCAGGGTTGAATGAAGGAATCCAAGGGACATTTATAGGGAATAGCATAGAATTATTTTTAGACATAGCTATGGTAATATGATTATTCCTTGGATAGAATTAGTCTACAAGGAGTATGAGGTAAAGGCAAAAAAAAAATAGGAAACCATTAAGAGATACCTCTTACAAATATGGAACAACCTAATTGATGAACTAAAACAAACCGAGCCTCATTCCATCCAGAAGTATGTTGCATCACTTAAGAGAATTGATAGATATATGTAGTTTGGAAGAACAAAGGGATGATTTTGGCTTCCCTTGAGTTTTCAGCCACCCCTCCTGATGTGGCCCGTACCAAACTTCAGGTTTTACAACAATGATATTGCTGCAGAGAGATAGAGATGGAGCAGATTGGGAGGATTCTATTGGGACCCTAATTCACAAACAACAAACACTAATGTAGGGTAGTTGTTAGTTGAAAATTTTAGAGCATTGACTAAGCAGAAGAACAATCCTTCCCCTGCTAGAGGAATAGTAAGACCTTAGGTTGGGGGAGTGATGAGCCTAGTTTATGGTCTAATTTTTGGGTAGAATTTATGATTTGTTTGATGAAGTTATCATGGACCTTGACGTTAAGTGTTGATATTTTTATGATATTTCCTTAGAACTATAGACAGTGGGCTTAATCTTATTTCTTAAAATATTTAATGGCATTGGAATGTTATATGGACTATCTATATTAATTTTTCAATGAATGTTCTATAAGGTAGTTATAGATATGTAATTATTGTGCATACTAACATTGCCATGCAGATATAATTTGAAGATACTAAATTTAGAGAGACACCACCAGCTGGGCATGCACCATAATGTCCATCAAGGGAATTGTTCAAAGGTCAAAGAAGAAAGATGACAGGAGACTCCCCATGCAAATCAAATGTAACTGCTGTGCTAAATCTGTGGACACATTTTACAAGATTCCATTCACATGTAACTACCTCTCCATTTTCTCTTCTTTCCCTAAATTGGTGTCCTCCCAGTTCATGGAGTTGATCGCCTTGCTTAGTTGGTAGTATAAATAAGGATCAGATGCTCCTTTTTAGGGGGTTACACGATCTAATATTGTACTTGCATTCTTAGCTTTCAGTGATACACTGCTCTATTGTAATAATGTTTTCTAATGAATAAAGTGAAGTTCTAAGTTCAAGCATCTGAGTTTTCATTAGTAGTAGAGGATACTCATCCAAGGGGTCCCACTTGGTGAGCAATCCATCCTTTAACTTAGTTTATCCTAGTTATTAATTTTTGTTTAGTAATTAGTTAAGAATACGGCATTAACTATCCCTACAACCACTAGAATTCCATTATGTGAGTGTTCCTGTAGCCAAATCAGGTAGATTAGTTTTCTATTGTTCAAATTTTCATTTCTATCATGCATTTCAAGCTTAGTATAGTTGTTGGTTGATGTTCAACATTTATGTTATTCCTTTCCAAGCAATTTACTTTCAGCATTACATCTTTCTTAGCTATAGAATGAAAATGGCTACTTTGAGTTCCTAGTGCACATAATGTGTTAACTCATTTCAAGTTCATGTCCCTGGGTTGACAAGTTAAATACACCTTCATGATGATTGAAATAGATATTCAGGTTAGATGTCCAATCTCTGAATCACGACTATAAAGGCCTAGTTGTTGAATCATTGTAGGAGGCCAACACTATCCTCTTAACAATTTTGGATCTTCTAGCAATCTATCACATTCTCTCAAGCATTCTCACAACTCCATTGAGCATTGCAATAGCTTGTTACCTCATCAAATTCATCTTTTTACATGTTTATTTACCATAGAAACTGAGATTTTGGAGTCTTGCGAGACCTCCCTTCGTCACCATTGCGGTCGTGTCAACTTTGTGAAGCTCATTTCCTTGTATTCTCCCTTCATTGGCCTTGAGTTCCTTTGGGTGGAGGTGGTATTGCATCACTTTCCTTTTCTCATTATGGTTTGATAGAGTAGCATAGCATCTTTCATAGTGTTCAATACTCTCTTTTCTTCTTTTCTTTATCGTACTTTCTACTTCATTGATTTTCTAGCTATTTGTGGAGGTGGAAACACCAAAGGGGGAGTTTGACTGAGGAAAACCCCTATACAACCCAAAATGTTTCCCCTCTTTCTTGTGTGTAGGTGAATGTGTGCATGGAGCTCCTAGGAGAACTAGAGCTTTAGTGAGTTGATATTCGTCACCCTTGTCTTCATCTACTCACTTTACCTTTTATGTAATTACTTTTCATAGTTCATAATTCTATTTATTTTGTTAAAGCTATTTAGCTAGGTAGTTAGTAGGCTTCTAGTGTTTTACACTACATTTTACATTTTCTAGCCGTATGGACCCCAATGCGCTCAAGAAATGCTAGCACACTGCGCTTTCATCCCAGACCCACACTGCCATCCTCAGATAAAGAGCTATCTAAGGTGCAGCCTGAACTCTAGAAAGTAGCTTGTCTAACCCTATTTATACTTTCAAATCTGTAGAGTGGTAGAAGCACTTGAGAGTGATCTTCATTCTCAATTCTTGTCCTAAACACCCATTAGCTTGAGGTAAGTTAGGGAAGCTTTCCACTCTTGGCTCTCCATGACTTGGAGCCTTGGTGTAGTTGGTCACCCTCTCTTACATTTTTGGTGAGCCTGACATGAACCATTTTGGTTCCATTTAGTGATGTCGAAGGGTCCTTTCCTTGTATCCTAGGAGCATTGTAGGTGTGAGTGATGTGAGGAATTTCACCTTACAACCCAACCTGCGATCCCTAGTAGGCATAGTTGGAAGGTTCCGTAGGCATTGCAAAATGAAGCCTTAGTTGGGTCACTATTGAATTGTGAAACTTTGGGGGCCTCTATGAGTGTTGCTTAGTGAATGTGATGGCTTCCTTTTTGCATCTACCTATCCCCTCTATGTAGCTTGCAAGTAGTTCCCCTAGTATAACTTTCACCTCACAAGACCTATCGATGGGTTTTAGTAGAGAGCCATCTTCTCTTTACATCCCCACACAAATCAATGGAAACACTATAACAGGTGTTCTTATTGACCTTATGTGTCAGGTGAATTTTATAACTGAGGAGATTATGTTGATCAATTTCCTACATAAAGATGGGTACAACACACTTGAAAGTACCATCTATACACATAACGGACTTTCTATACCTCCCCTTGGTAGCATCACCTTATCAGTCCTTGTTGGACCTAGGTCAATAAAATTGATCTTTTAACATAATCCCAAGGTCTAAACTCTTCAGAGTGAAATTGGGTATCCCCTGGTTGGTCAGTATGAATGCAGTTCCCTTGGTTGTACATAAATGTCTAAATTTTATCCATGAGGGTTTAGTGTATGTAATCTAAGACACCAACTATAAATTGTTGATTGTGCATGGTAGCTATTCTCTAGATCATTTTTGGATTGCACCCATTGGTTTGCTTCTACCTAGGATGAACCTCTTGTACTAGACTTACAAGAAGGGTTACTTAATGCCTAAGGTGAGATGCCCTCCATCTCCCTATACTATCTCACATAGGGCTTCTTTGAAAGTTGATAGTGATGCCGCCATGGTGCAAGGAACGGAAGAAGAGAAGCACTCTTGAGGTTCCTCTTCCTCCTCTTCTATTGTCTAGCCTCTCGCTTCCTCTCACCTGGTTGTGGCGTCATCAGATTCTACACCATGTTTGTGGGAGAAACCTATGGTGCCCGCTTGGTGAAAGCTTGAGTATCTTGCATTTGAACTTCCTTTTCTACCAACGGTGAATAGGCCTATTCGATATGGTAGAAGGAAGGGTCCTCATAGGGGATCCTCTATGTCTCAGCCTCTACAACCTCCTACAACTCTTGCTTCTAAAGCATTGAATGTGAAAAGGCCTACTGCTGAGGTGCTAGAGCTGACTCCCCTTGTTTCTCAATCTCTTCCTACTACTCCCATCAAAGAGTCTCTCCCTTTGCCAGAGATGACCTTGATGGACACTAAACTATGGATGAGTAGGAGCCTTCTATTCCATCTCAGATCCCAACCTCTAGCTCCTGAAGTCACAAAAACCACCTTGCGCATGAGCTCAAGCATTGGTGAAAGACTCTAGACGCTGAGTAGGATAATTTGTAGAGGAAGGAAGGGGAGCTAACTACCCCTATTTTCGGGCCTCCTACTGTTGTATCCTCCTCTCTTGTCCCATCTACTTTGGTTCAATAAAATTTAGTTCAGCTTATGGCTCCTACTGTGAGCATAAACACCCTTGACCCTAAAAAGGTACAGGTGTTTATCACTCCTTTGGTTGATCCACCTCTCTTGATATTCCCCCCAGACCTCCCGCCATTCTGTAAGCCTGTGGACATGCCGAACACCTCGGTGGTGTTTGTCGCGGCTTTCTCCTCCTTCGCACCTCTTGCCTCATCTATGGGGAGTTCACATCCTCTGACAAAGTAGAAGGAGGAGATTATCCCTTCTAGCAATGGGGGTTGAAAGAGGAGTCCACCCTCTTCAAAGGGTGGTTCTACATTAGCATGTTTCATCCTTGTGATGGAAGAAGTTTTAGCTTCCTTGAGTTTGTCACTACTCTTGAGTCACTTGGCGAGCCTAGTAATGAATCTTGGGTGCCACCTCCCTCACCCATTAAGGTAACATACGACACTCCTATGAAGCACATGTTTAACTCTTTGGATGAGGTCCTAACCTTGTTAGTGATCTTCATGAAATCACTAACCTTTGTTCCACAAGAACTAAATGGAGAAGACCCTAAGAGTCTCCTTCCTTGGCTCTTGTTGCGAGGGGGTTGTGTTGTGTAGTTTTTGCACACATGCCCCGTTGAAAGCAGGGACCCTCTTTTGTTTTTTCTCTTGTTGTTTTGGCCCTTTGATTTTGGGGATTTAAATTTCCTTGGCATAAGTTAAAATTTTTCATCTTGCTTGCCTAAGTGTTTTCCCTAAGTTACACATTGAAATACTAAGTTTTGGGCCAAGTTCGGGTTTTTACCTTGGTTCGGGATTTTTTGGTCCATCTAGATTTTCCTAGATTTCATTCGGAGTCTGGCTCGGTCTATTTTAACACTACAGTTTGGAGAATTTGGTTCTTCACGGAATTCCACTTGGGCCAGATTTTTCCGAATTTCTGTCTTGACGTTGGGTTTCCAAACTTGGTTGATTTTTGGAGTTTTGTGGCTTTATGCTTTATCATTGGCATCCTGATGAGTTGTGATATTTGATCCTGGGGTACTTGGCGTGTTGTGGCATACTAAATTAATGAATTATTGATCTGGTTGTGATTCCCTTGGTGTTTTCATTGTTGTTGCTTGCTCGAGCGTTCAGATTGTTGTTTGTTGTTGCCATGATCGATTTCATTTTCATCAAATGGTATGTGCATGTTGCTTCTCTTTTGATTGATAAATGTGAGTTGTGCTTTGGCGTTTTAGTTTTTCTTGGAGTTTGAATTTTTGTGTCTCGAGCTTACTCTGTGTGTTCATGGTTAAAATTTAGGGTTTCATGCCTAGGGCCTCACCATTTCATCTTGATTTTCTTTTGATTGAACCTAGAATTCAAAGAAGATATGTTGAAGGTTTAGGTTAAACTGGTTCCATGCCTTGGGTCATCAAATTTGTGATCTTCGATCAATTTGAGCGAAATTGTGAGAGGATACCAATATTATGGTTTTCTTCCAGCCTCAGGATTTTCCTGTTTGGTCAGATTTTCCCAGTTTCTCCTTCTTGCCCTCATTTTCCAAAAATTCATGCAGTGTTATCATTTTTTGTGAAAATTCGGTCTAGCTAGATTTTTCTAAATTTTCTGGGAAGCGCTGTGAAACTTGGAAATTAGGTGAATTGGGCGATTTTAATGATAAATTCTTATTATTACATGCTTCTAACTGATGAATTACACTATTATCTACATATTTTCTGCATTTTTTGATGATCAATGGTTGATTTTGTGCCTTCTTCACTAGAATCCGCTTGGTTCAGATTTCCCCAAAATTCCACTCCAGCCTAGATTTTGTAGTTGGCCTGATATCTCGAATTGTGTTGATTGCGATTTTGCAACATTTCTGGGTTGATTTCGATCCTTGCTCAGATTTTTTTGGTTGATGAATATGTTACTAATGATGGGATAATCTTGATCTTCATGTTATAATAGTGTTATAATGGATATTAATGGTGGTTTTTGTTGAGTGCAGTATGAATTTTGGCTGAGTCATCAAGGAGGTTCTGGAGATGAAGTTTAAACTATGAAGAAATTCAAGCACTGGTTACTCCACCCCTTGGCCGACTTGGTGAGGTGCACTCAGGATAAGAATTGAAAGAGGCAATTAATATTGGGTTGCATTGAAACTTGTGCCTTGGTTCAAATTGTATTGGAGATCTCTGGCCAACTTGGATTGAGTTCAAGCATTTAATGCTAATTTGTTTTATTTTTGAATTCTCCTTGGGCTAACCTATTTTATGGCTATTTTATTATTGTAAAACCCTTGCTAGGCCGACATGCTTTGGGGTTCTCTATGAATTGGGAATTTTTCCTCATTTGTAACATATAGATAGAACACATAGAATAGAGAAGCACATATACATATAGTTCTTAGAGTGAATTAGGTAGTAGAGCAGAAGTAGAAGTTAGTCAATTTCTGAGCAAGTGTTGTAACAAAACATTGGAATTGTTTCTGAAATTTGGTGATTAAATACAATTGAAGGGCATTGTGATTTTCTGGTGATCACTTTTGTGTTGACTTATCTTACATGGTTCTTATGATTCTATCTTTCAAATTGCTCAAGGTTATTAGATATATATTAGATTTAGATTTAGATCTGATTCAATGGTGTTTATGATTTGATGCTTGAAGTGTTGCAACGATCCTTGGTCCATACTTTTTGTAGCTAGTTGATTGTTAGTTGCTTTGCAAAGTTATCCTGGACTTTTATATTCATTGTGCTTAGTTCAATTGTGGAGATTTATTCATTTCAATTCCAATTGAGTTGTCTTGGATGAATGTTCATGATCTGAAAATATTAATACCTTAGAAGATTGCACTATTTTTATGAGATTGTAGATTTATCTTGGTCAAGTAGGAATTAGTTTATGAGGGATTGGTCCATTTCAAGTATTTCATCATTTGCATTGTTAATCTTAGGAGTAGTTAAATTTGGATATCTCTTTGAAACCTTAACCTTTTGTTATTTCTTTATAATTTGGACTAGATTTAGGATTGAAGTATCATTACACTGCTAGATTTGATAAATTCAAGATTTAGTCTTTTCTTGTAGTAAGGTCCCTTTGTGATTACCAACATTTTCACAGTTATCACTGAGTTGTTTATGCATTGTCAAGACCCGACATTAGAGACCTTGGGGTTATCTCTTGAGGCTTGCTAATAGAGATTTACCTTTCAAGAGAGATAGGATTTCATATTATGTCTGAGTTGTTGCTATGTAGAAAACATCATCAATAGGTTGGAGGGTTCCCCCTTAACATTCCACTACCGCAGGATTGTTCGCCTTCCTTGTATAATGATCTAGATTGGGAAGTAGATGACCTCTTGGTTGATGAGTGTTAGGGGCTTGCCTCTTCTTTACCTTTAGATTAGGTATGTGTTTGATGTGATATGTTCCCTTGTGCTTGCATTATGTGTTCTTGGATGACCCTTTTCACCCTTGTAGGTGCTTTGATACAGGAGTGATTATGTGTCATAAAAAATACTCTATTTGTGGCATCATTCTTCCTCTATTATGTGTATTGATTTTTGGAAAATTTTGGATGATGCAAAGTGTTGGGGGAATTTAGGCTTCCCTTCCATGTTGACCCAATTTTTTTATTTTTACTTTGTTTTCTCATACATTCTTCATATGGTTTGATATAGTAGGGGGTTGATGAAAGTTCATCTATATAGTATTACTACACTTATATATATTTATGAGCAGCTTTGACCTCAAAATATCAGATCGACCCTTTGTCCCTTTCTCGTGATGTTATAATTTATTTGTGTAGTTTTATTATCTTTCTCTCTTCTTTTCTTTAGTTGTGATGTTGTGGTATTCATGTGTTGTCCCTCATGTGTGACAACATCACCACAATGACATCTCGTTATGTCCCACGAGCCACAACATACATCACTTTTTCATTCTTTCTTTTCTCTCATTAGGATGTCACGTGCCTCTACATTCAACATGCACCACCCTAAGGGGGGGCTACAATGTCAACTTTGATTTTCAAAAAAATAATTTGATTTCCAATGAATCTTTTCTCAAAAAAATTTACAAAATTTTTCAAAAAATTGCATTCTCAACTTGGACGCCCTAGCAGAACATGTTTCCTTCATCATGGGTTTGCAAAGAAGGAACTTGAAGAGCTTTCCTCTGAGGAGGGAGTAACTTTTCTTGCAGGAAAAGCCTCGACCTTCCTCTCGAGAGGTGGAATTTTCTTCCTTTTGAATTCCTTGATGAAGTGAACATATTTCAAAAGGATTCCTTGATGGTGAATTGATTTGTGAAAAATATTCTTGCACTTTCAGACACTACACATTCCTTGAGTGGACCCCCTCTTCTTTTGAAGGGTTCCCAAGGGACCCCTTTGAATTTTTTTTTTTGACTATCTATGTGATTGTTTGCTTGTTTTCCTTCATGGTTTCTTTTTGTTTTTTGACATGTTTCTACAGACTAACATGTTGCTTTGCAGGTGCGCATGTGAAGTTGCTTTCTAGTCTAACTTTGTGGAGTCCCATTACATTAGGATTCCTTCATGAGAGAGTACTTAGGGGAATTCATTCTTTGCAAGTCTGAGGGCACATGAAGTGCTTGTATCCTATGAGATTTTACATCATTGGTCTATGGGCCATTAGTGTACTTTGATCAACTTCATAGTTCCCTAGAGCTACGGAGTCCTTTTGTTCGAACCTCCTTAGGAGAGAGTACCTATGGAGTCCTTTTTTTCCCTACATATTCAAGTTCACCAAATCGTGGTCTACTTACTTGATGATTTAGGTATACATTTGTAACTCTTTAATCCCATTTATCGAACACTCATTGATACTCATGCTCGCTAAAGTGGTGGCAAAATATATAGGAGCGAATTTGCACCCCTTATGTAAATTCCCCTTTTGCATACCCTTGAAATTAAAAAATCAAACTCGAAGGAAAAATTCCATGTCACCCATCTAAAATGCATCCACTTGGCATGTGTTGTGTGTGTCGGTGGGGGAATTTTCATTAGGGATGTGAGCACAATGCATAGACGTCTATGGGGCATGCTACCATCCCTAACACATTCCCACCTCTAGAGCCTGTAGGGATGTTACACTCCTCATTGGGGATGAATTGTAACACCTTTGTGTGACCAACCAACATGAAAATGGTTCCTTTTGGTCTTCAAATGCATCCATTTCACTATCACTTGATTTTTTAGCTATCCTCTTAGCAATTCTGGATCTTCTAGCAATCTATCACATTCTCTTAAAAATTCTCACAACTCCATTGAGCATTGCAACATCTTGTTACTTCATCAACTTCATCTTTGTACATGTTTCTCTACCATAGAAGCTATGAGTTTGGAGTCTTGTGAGACCTCCCTTCATCACCATTGTGACCGTGTCAAATTTTCCAAGCTTATTGCCTTGAATTCTCCCTTCATTGGCCTTGAGTGCATTTGGGTTGAGGTGGCATTGCATCACTTTCCTTTTCTCATTTTATTTTGATAGAGTAGCATAACATCTTTCATAGTGTTCAATACTCTATTTTCTTCTTTTCTTTATTGTACTTTCTACTTCATGGATTTTTTGGTTGTCCATGGAGGTGGAAACACCAAAGCAGGGTTTGAATAAGGAAAACCCCTATACATCCCAACATTTTTCTCCTCTTGCTTGTGTGTAGGTGAACATGTGTGTGGAGCTCGCTAATGAGCTGGAGCTTTAGTGAGTTGATATTTGTCACCCTTGTCTTCATCTACTCACTTTACCTTTTACATAATTACTTTTCATAATTCATAATTCTATTTATTTCATTAAAGCTAGGTAGGTAGGTAGTTAGTAGGCTTCTGGTGTTTTACAGTGCATTTTACATTTTTTTGGCTATACAAACACCAATGCACCTGAGAGATGCTAGTGTGTCACACTGTTGTCCCAGACCCACATTGTCATCCTCGAACATAGACCTATCTAAGGTGTAGTTTGAACTCTAGAAACCAGATCATCTAGCCCCATTTAGACTTTTAGATCTATAGAGTGGAAAAATCACTTGAGAGTGCTCTTCATTCTTGATTCTTGTCCTAAACACTCATTAGCTTGAGGTAAGTTAGGGTAGCTCTCTGCTCTTGGATCTCCGTGATCTAGAGCCTTGGTGTGGCTGGTTCCCCTCTCTTACAAATAATGGGCATTAGGAATAGTTTTGATAGGTTGGATAGGGACTGTGCTTATGCTAAAGCTCTCAAATAAGTCCTCAATGGGTATTTAAATATTTTTCTATATGATCATATATATCTAATGTCTTAATGCCAGTAGAAGGAGCTTGTTTCCTAAAAGAGGTATGTTTAGTTTTTGGAGTCACTGTGTTTATTGAATCGTAACCTATTCCCATGTTCTGTTTTCTTTGTTCCATAATAATGGGCTCCCATCTGTCTTGTTTGTGTATAGATAATGGGCCAAATATTTGAAAAATTTCATAGTGCAGATGTTTAGGCTTGCACCGTTATCTATCAACACTCATTTGACCATTATTTTGTGGACACCAACCTCTATTTAGATAGCTTGGTTGTGGAATGAATTTTTTGGAAGGTATTTCTCGAAAAAGACTAAATTGTGATTGGCCATGATTTTTGCAACCATGGCTTGAAATTGATCTAGATTGAGTTCTTTGGGAACCAATGCTTCAAATGCTTTTTCCAATATCTCCCTATGTTCATGTAATAATTTTACTAGTTCTAGGATTTAGATCAAGGAAGGAGTCTTCTTCAACTGTTCCACAATATTGTAGTCATTTGATGACTTAGCTATGGGTTTAGGTGGGTCTCCTTGTTGTAACATTCCCTCAACAGGTAGTTATGTTATATTTGGTGTCACTACCTCATATAGTCACTAGATTTACCCTAGTGTCATATTATTGAGAGAGGATACCTAGAACCATTTCACCATAAGTGTAGTTAGCATTGTGATAGTCTTGGTCCTTTCCTTTGTCATTCTTTTAAGCATGGTTTGGAATTGGATTTGTGTATATCTGGAGGTCTTTGTTCCTATGATGATATTCAACATCCACTTCTCCCTTGTCGATCAAATCTTGTATTATGTGCTTGAGTCTTAGGTAGTTGTTTGTTGTATATCCTTTGATTTTGCAGAACTCTCATAAGTCCTTTTTCATTGTACCATGGTGTTTTGAAGCTTGGCTCCTCATAGTTTGGGCAATCATTGACCTTAATGAGGTTTTGTTCCACTAGTTTGCACATGACCATCTCAAGTGGCTCTCCTAATGCAATGAACTTCCTTCTTGGTTGATCGTATTGCTTTTTTTTCCCTCCCTGATTTGTTTGCTAGTTGACCGATTGATTGTTTTGGGGACAGGTAAGTTGATTTTTTTGTGCATTATTAGGAGTATAACTTTTTTGTGCAACTTGAGGTTTGTTTTGTGGTATGTTAGGATTTTGTACATTCCACATAGCTCTAGCATCAACTACCCCATCATTAGTGACATTTTATTTTTGGAAAAAATCTTAGGCTTCTCATTCAAATTAGAAGAATTGTCTCCAGAGTTGTTTAGCTTAATCACTCTTCTTGCTATGGGAGCCCTTTCTATGTGGAGACCCTTCTCAATAGTTTCCTCAAATTTTGCGGGAGATAACATAGTGAGTTGGTAGTTGAATTTTTCTTGGACATTAGAAATAAATATATCAACCATTTCCTTGTAAGGAATAATCCACTTACATCAACTAGCTTTATGTCTCCATTGTTGAAAGTAGGAGGTGAAGGATTCTCCTTGACTTTGTTTAATCTTGTATAGATCTGTGATGGTGACATCCTATTCTATATTGAATGAGAAGTGGTTTATGAATTTGGTAGTTAGTTTATCAAAACTTTTAATTATTGGTGGTAGATGGGAGAACCAATCCATAGCATGACTTGCAAGGCTACATGGAAAGAGCCTCATTAAGTAGGAATCATTGTTTTGGACTTCCATACATGATACCTTGTTGATGGGATGAATTGAGAAGGGTACCATGTGGCACACATTGTTGTTGGTACTGTTGATTGGAAAGGGTACCTTGTGGCACACCTTGTGGCACACCTTGTGGTTGATATTGTTGATTAGGAAGGGGACCATGTGGCCCACCTTATTGATTAGAAAGGGTACTCTGTGGCACACCATGTTGTTGATATTGTTGTGGAAATTTCCCTTGTTGATTTTGTACAATTTGGGAAGGGTCAATATATGAAATGTTTTGGGGCATGTATTTCCTTATTGGTGGGTTGTTACCTAGTGGCACATATTGATATGGACCTCCTTAATATTGTTGGGCCATCACCGCTTGTTTGATTTGGGATGATTTTATATATACAGGGTTTTCTATTGTTTTATCATTTCCTTTTTAGAAGATTGGTGGCATGTTTGGAATGTCCAATGGTTTGGGTGTTTCTCTCACAACTGAATTATCTCTTAAGGGAATGATATGAGGATCCTTAAGACATTATATGTTGAAGTCTATAGGAAGCTTAACACCACTTTGTGCTAACTTGAAGAAGTGTTTGGAACCTTTCTTAGGAGTTTTTCCATCAATTTGAGCACCTTGGGATTGTTAGAATGTTGGAAGAATTCTTCATAATTTATTTCCTCCTCACTATCCACCTCCTCTATGACCATATCCTTGGGATTTTGGTTCACTCTATCCATCACTTCTTGTTATACTTTGAACCAGGTAAATGTTAATGGTAATTATGGTAAGAATCCTTATGATTTATGGTTTGGTCACAAGCCTACTGTTAAGTACTTCAAGATCTTTGGAAGCAAGTGTTATATCAGGAGAGATGATGAGAGATGGTTTGGTCACAAGCCTACTGTTAAGTAGTTCCTAGGTTACTCCACTAAAAGCAAGGCCTACCAGTGCTATAACAAAAGATTGAGAAAGATGGTTGAGAGTGCAAATTTCAAAATTGATGAGGATTCAATCAAACCATCCAAACATTGTAGTTATGATTCAGATGAAGATGTTATTAGCCAAGAGAAGAATACTCAGACATGAAATCTACTTCAGATTATTCCATATGTTCTAGTGAAGCAATCTCAATTTGTTCCGGTAAATCAAGTTAGTCAAGAGACATAGACAAGTGCAAGTGTAGAAGAAATATTAGAAAAGACAAAAGTTCAAGAATGTCCCAAAACTCCAAGGTATGTAAAGTTGAATCATTCTAAAAGTCAAATCATAGGAGATAAGAGTAAAGGAGTGAAAACTAGAAGAAAAAATGTAGGAGAATACTGTTTGATTTCCAAGATTGAACCTAAAAATGTTACTAAAGCTTGTCAAGATGAACACTAGTTGGAAGCTATGAAGGAAGAGTTGACACAAATTGAAAATAATGAAAAATGGTTACTAGTTCTGAGGCCTAAAGACAAAAATGTGATTGGTACTAAATGGGTGTTTAGAAACAAGTTGAATGAAGAAGGTTAAGTGGTCTGGAATAAACCAAGATTGGTATGTAAAGGGTATTCTCAAATGGAAGGTATTGATTTTGAAGAAACCTTTGCCCCTGTCGCTAGGATTGAAGTTGTTAGACTATTTCTTGCTTATGTTGCACACAAGAACTATAAAGTCTATCAAATAGATGTAAAGTTTGCATTTCTGAATGGAGAACTAGAAGAAGAAGTGTACAATGTTTATCAGATGGATGTCATGTCAGCATTTCTAAATGGTGAATTGGAAGAAGAGGTGTATGTTGAGAAACTTGAAGGATTTCAATTGACTAATCAGGGAGATATGGTTTGTCGGTTGAAGAAAGCATTGTATGGAATTAAGCAAGCCCCTAGAGCCTGATATGTTAGATTCGACAAATACCTACTGAAGCTTGGATTCACTAAAGGTACTACTAACAACAACTTATACTTCAAATTAAACAATGATAAGGAGTTCATTAAAGAATTTTTTGTTGATGATATCATTTTTGGAGGAGATGATAATCTATGCATGAAGTTTGTGGATGAGATGAAGAATGAATTTGAGATGAGTATGATTGGAGAGATGAAGTTCTTTCTGGGATTGCAAGTTACTCAGTTGGACAAGGGTATTTTCATATCTTAGTCCAAATATATGAAAGAACTACTAAAGAAGTTTGCATGGATGACTCCAAACCTGTTGGTACCCCCATGGTGATTGGATGTAATTTGACATAGAATGATGACTCTCCTAAGGAAAATCAAACTAGATATAGATCAATGATTAGTGGATTGCTTTACTTGACTTAGACTAGAAAAAAATTATGAATGTTGTATGTATGGTTGCTAGATTTCAAGTGGATCCAAAAGAATCACATGTAACTACTGTGAAGAGAATTTCCAGGTATCTGAAAGGAATAGTTGACTTTGGGGTTTGTGGTGCAAGAGCACCTGTTTGATTTCTTGCCTCCATGAGGCCATTTGTAAATAGTTGCTCTATTTTGTGTATTGGGTCGTATAATAAGGTTTATAAAACCATTTTAGAGGTTTTTGAGTCTTAGGAAGTCATATTTTAAGCCATTTGTCAAATAATGTTTAAAGTTGTTCCATATTCTAAAAATTGTAAAAGTTGCTCAAGAAAATTGTCAAGCAACTTGTGAAAAAGTGTCATTAATGTGTTTTGTCAACAAACTAATCAAAAGGTAGTTGAAAATGGTTGGTTTTGGTTGAAAATGTATAAATACATCCTCAAAAAATAGAATTGGGGGTTGGAGACATTATTTTTAAAGTTTTATGAATGGAAACCTCAAGTTTTGTGTGCATTTTCTGATTTTTACATTGTTTCCAGGCTGAAGTTGTACTTTGTACGGCCTGGTATGGACACAAATAGTGGATTATCATATATGGATGGAAATATCTCTATTTCTACTTTTCAATTATTTTTGTCTCATTTAATTTTATTGAGTTTTGTGGGAGATATGACTATTTTGATGAGATTGCCTATTCTAACAATATTGTGCATAATTTACAGTCTGGAAAATATGATGGTACAGAATGTAAATTCTATATTTTGGATCTAAAAGATTTTTTTTTTTTTGACATGTGAATCTACTTTCATTTTCTTCAAGTCACATCAAATTTCATTAAGATTTGAATAAGTTATGACCATTTTTGTGAGGGTAGGTCTGAACCCTACCTAGGGTTTATAGTTTTGGGAAAAATGCAAGAACTTTCATTTCCACCGTTGGATCTTCATAAAAAATTGGAGGAAAGTTCTATAACTATGTTTTCTTTAATATCACTAGAGAAATTGGATTAGTTATTTGTTTTGTGGAAGTTATTAATGACTGTTTGTTGCATTAAATTGTGGGCTGCCGTAGTTATGTTTCCAATGTGATATACAATGCCTAATATCATGTGTTATACAAAGCTTGTTTTGGATTATTATTGAAGGTTTGTGAGATGTGTTGTTGAATAATCTTAGCTGTGCATCACTTTGGTATCCAAAGGATGATGATCTCACTTTGTGTGCATATACTGATGTAGATTGGGTTGGTGATGTAGATCACAGAAAAAGTACTAGTAGTGGTGCTTTCTTCCTAGGGAAGAAATTGGTGTCCTAGTTGAGCAAAAAGAAAAACTCAATTTCTCTATCTATTGCTGAAGTAGAATACATTATTGCTGCCAATAATTGTACTCAAGTGATATGGATGAAATAGATGCTGAGAGGTATCAAGGTGGTATATGAAGAACCTATTGCCATATACTGTGACAATTCAAGTGCAATAAATATCTCAAGGAATTTGGTGCTGCATTCTAAGACTAAACATATATCAATTAAGTTTCATTTCTTGAGGGAGAAAGTGAATGAGAAAGAAGTCAAACTAGAGTATGTGCATACCAAAGAAAAAATTGTAGATATCTTTATTAAACCATTGCCAAAGGATGCTTTTGAGTATCTTAGAGGAATGCTAGGGGTAATCACCCCTCCTGATAAGAACTAAAAGATGCATTTGCTTGCACAAATCCATGAACCTCATTACTATATTCTGATCCAAATTGATGTTTCCATGGCTACTACTTAGGGGAAGTAGTCAAATGTGCAGATATGTGGTTCAAAGAGTGTATATGGGAAGGTCATTGTTACCTTTTCCATTGATGTCAAAGGGGGAGAAGTGTAATGTGAAAAATCCTTTCAAGAGGAGAAGTGCAGATGAAGTCAGTGTGTTGGGTTGATGGTATTTTTCACGTCATGTGTTGCCATCAATGCCAAAGGGGGAGATTGCTGGATATTGTGGATATGGTTGCTGATATGTGGTTGTCATTGATGTAAACACTATTAGCATTTAGTGTACTAGAGGTTGTATATGTCAAGAATATTGAGAAAATTGTAAAAGGAAGTGTTCTAGGTTCCCAATGGAACTGTGCAGGTCATGAAGGTGCTTTTTTATGTACATTGATGATTAGCTAATGTGGATTAAAGCATTTATTTTTGAATGTTTCTAGATCATCTACTACAAGTTTCAAAGGTCCGCATGAAGTTTCAAGTGTGTTGTGGTCTAACAGTGTTTTTGTGGTCTCTGTCAATGTTCTTGAATGAAGATTGTGTGATTCTAGTAATCTTAGTTGTTGTGGATGCTTCTCTATTGTTACTTGGTGTTTTCTGATGTCTCTAGATCATTCTCTATATTTTTGGTACTTCCACACTACTCGGAGAGCTCGTGGTTGAAGATCTTTTCTTGTGCATGTTCAATTTTTCATGTTCTTGGCCGACATGGTGGTAATGTGTTGTGGATCTTTGTGGAAAAATTAATTAAAGTATTTTTGTGTTGGAGATGTTAATTTGGGTCTCCATTATGTTGTGTCCGACCTTGGTTTTTTTTCATTGGAAATTTAATTGTAAATTTGGGTCAACATTGAAAATATGTCTTATTTTTTTGGCTGACTAAGATGTGATGAAATCCCATGAAGCAGATATATAAGAGCAATTGGTTGAGTGAAGTTAGTGTGTGCATAAGTGTGAATTTATGATAGAGAAAGTGTAAATGTGTGAATAGTATTTCTATCATTTGATTGTAGAGCAGAGAGTGAACAAGTTTGATGGAAGTGTGAAGAAGGTTTTCTGAGCTTAATTGGAACTGTAATTAGGCTTGTGTAGAAGCTATTCTTTCAGTTCATACTTTGTGGATCTAATCCATATTTCTGTATTGTTGGATAGTGATTCCTCTTATGTAATTGGGTAGTGAGCTCTAAGCAGTGTGCCTGAATGCATGTGCATTCCCCTTATTATTTCTCTTTATAATTTTAACATAGCATAATCTTGTGGACTAACATCCACCGTGGTTTTTCCCCTAACAGGGTTTCCATGTAAAAAATATTGGTGTTATTTGTCTCTCTCATGTGTTAATTGCTAGTGGTTATTTGCTTATTCATCAAATCTGAGATTAAGGTTAAGATAAGTTAGGAAAGTTTAAGTTTATGTTACAACTAATTCACCCCCCCTCTCAGTCGCGTGTCCTTATTTTTCCAATAGTCTATAGATTACCTCTTCCTCCCTAGGTGATTAGTTTTTCGTTGCTTTGAATGTGGGTCTCTTTTGAGGTGTTTCAAGGTCACTTGGCCTATAGCCATGGGCCACTTTTGTTGTTTGAGGTGTTTGTTGGGGATATGCTAGTGTTTCTTTTTTTGCTTCCATGTTTATTCTATGTTGTGATCTTGTAATTGTCATAAAAAAGTGCCAAGCTTTTATGAACATTTGGTGACTTCTAACTATTGAATGAAAGAATGAGCTTTGTTTTTGGGATTTTTTTGTTTCAAGGAAATGAAATTGTGTTTGTTTTTTTTTTAAATTTTGTTTTTGAAGGATGGTATCTATTGCAATGCGAGAGGTGGTAATATGGGCTCTAAAGTGATACATCCCTAAGAACTCAATGATTTAATTGCTAAGCTCATATTGGATATGCAATTCTGGTTCGTTTCTTAAAGGGCGAGTATAAAAATTTCTTAGCAAGATGTCCCAGTTGCGGTAAGCCTTCAGGATGTGCCTCTTAATAGACCTTGAACTATGATGCCTATTTTTGAAAAGGTAGAATGTGGATCTTTGTTTAAGGACTTTGGTCTTGCAAGAGATCATGAAGACAAGCACATGTGTGGGGTTCTATTGTGCATTTTTTTTTTGGATTTTCTATTTTTGAAAAGAGGATACCTATTGCCATGTAGGAGGTGGTAATACAAGCCTTTCAGTCACAAGATATGCTCTCCACTCTTGTTTTTCTAGGATGTTTGCTGCATTTCTCCACTGGGTTGGCATTTCCTTTGTCTCGAATATGAAGCTCCTCAAATTACTGATAATATCCATTTGTTCTCCTTCAATCAACTCAAATTTTGGTTGTATGATAGCTAACTGTGTAAAGTTCAATTGTTGAACTAGAGCAATGGGTGATCCCATAATAGTGGTTTACAATTTTTGGCCAAACTGGACACTGAAATTATTATTTTTAACTAAATCTTCACATTCGGGCACCTATAGCGGCTAAACTGTGAGGAATTTGAAGATGGTTCAAACTAGAGTCTCATCAAATTTTGTCTGTAGATTCTAAAAATATTTTTTTCAAATTTTTGGAATCAAATTGCACTTCTTTTTCCATCTCCCACGAAAATAGATTTTTTTCAGAAAACAACATTTTTAAAAAGTGATGCACACCGTATAACGCATAATTTTTTTTCCATAAAGGATAAAATTCTAATTCTTTCAAATTTAAATTTGTAACTCTAATATCTAGTGCTTCCACTTGGTTAGATAGTTTTTTATTGAATATTTTTTCCTTAATCTAGTTTCAAAGTCAAACAAATTACAATTCAGACACAGCGCGACTGTATAACACAACTTTTTTGTATGTGTCAAAATTTAATTTAATTTTTTTTGTTGGATCAAGGACTTCAATATCTGGTGCACTCATATTTTTCAATTTTTTTTTTTGATAATCTTCTGTTTTTCCACATGTGAAGAACAAAGAAACTCATTTTCGATGAAAAACCTATGTTTAATAAAACTTTAAAAACAAATACATAACAAAACCAAAACATATTAAAATTATATTCATTGGATAGCTTGTTCTGAGGAATACCATAATCATTTGAAATAAATTTTAAATGAATTCATTTGATCCCAAAATCTAATCAAAAGTGATTTTTTATCAGCATTTTGATAGGTGTAAAGGAGACGCATTTATAGGTATGGTTTAAAACTAGCGAGGTTCTATCCAAGGGGTTTGATCTAAGGTGATTTTGATCAAACCCTCTTCAATTGGAATCCTTAAAATGGAACTTTTTAAGGCTTAAATCATTATATTTTCTAAAAATATGTGATTTCAGCTAAAATTCGTTCCTCTCAGGAATTGTAAACCACTATTATGACAGCACCCCTATTAGATGTCAAATGGTCATAAAGTGAAAGATGGAAAATGTTGATGTTTTGATATGGTTGTTGTGATTCTCAAGACCTTAAGGTTTGATCAATGTTTTAGGATGACACTAGATTCTTGGAACTCAAAATGTTGGAAAGCTTGGATCAATATTTCACTTCTTCTAGAGGATATGTTGCAAGAAATTTACTTGAAATAGCCTTGAGGTTCAAGCAAATGTTGATATCTTAGAAGTGTGAGTGATGGAATGATCCAAGTTTGTTTGTTTTGATTTCTAAAAATAGGATGGGGTGTTTGAATTTTTCAAATGGATGATGGACCAATGTGAATTATGACACATATTGGGGCTCTAATTATTTTGTTTCTCAACAAGATCTTGTAGCCAGTTTCACTTTTTTTCTAATTTTCAGCGGAACATATAGAAAAAGTGGTAGGTTTCATGCAAAAGTGGCTAAAAAAATCAACTGTGGCTAGATTAGAAAAGAAAATGTGGTAAGATTTTTCAAGTGTAATTTATGTGTGTAGGTTTTTTCAAATTGGTGAATTGCACAGGACAAAGAAAGATTTTTGGTCAAAAGTAACAGGTTTGTAGTCAACTATGACAAGTAAATTTTTCCAATTACGACACAAAAATGTCAAGTGCAACCAATTTCTAGTCAAGTGCACTTGGATTGTCAAAAGTGATAGATTTTCATTAGAATTTGTCATAAGACAGAGTAAAAGTGAGCTATTTTTTTCAGCTATGACCAGTTTTTGGTCAACTATGGAAAAAGTAGAAGCAAAAGAGGCCTCTATTTAGTTTTATTTTACAATTTCTATGTTTTGGCAATGATGTTGGATAATTTTATAGATTTAAAGGTTTTGTTGGATCTCATTTGAGACATGGAAAGTGATAACACAACACAACAGTCAAAAAATTACATGACCCTAAATGTCTACAACTTTAGGCACACTTCTTCCCACAAAAAATCAATTTTCATGGAAGTTAGAATGCTAAAAGCTATAGTTCCCAATGTTTACTTCAACTTTAATGTGACTTGAAATGTGAGCCTAAATATTGGGAAACCTTCAAAGATATTGTGTAAAAATATCTTTTAGGAGTGCAAATATATGGCTCTTTGCAAAGAATTCACACTAAGTCAAAAGGGTTTACAGTTTTAGAACCATGTTAAGTGCTTGTTTTGATGTGTTCATTTTGAATTCAAGCAAAAAATTTGATGTTTCAAAGTAATCAAATAGATTAATGGATTTTTTTGTGAAGACAATGTACACCCTATAAATAGACACTTCCTCCTAGATGGGATTGCCTCATGCCTCGAATGGATGATTTTACATGCAATGAATGGAGAGTTTTTTAAGCTCAACCATAAGTTAGACTTGGTAAGTAAGTTCTCAGAATCAAAGTTCTGATGTACCACTTTAGAGAATGTTTTGGCTAAAAGGGTTAGCTTCTACAACATTGGTTCTTAGTCATGTTTTGGGATAACTGGTGTCTATACATGTGGCGATTCACTCAATTAAGAGGTCCCCCAACCCTTGTAGGATTTTACGTATCTCACAGATACTAGGGAAGACTTTCATAGGTATAAGATATCTGCACTAGGTGGCTAATGAAATTTCCTCAGACCCACAATTATTTATATAGCAAACCAAAAAAAGTACCGCTTAGGTCATTCCCTCTCACAAGTTGGGAGGTAGGCCCTCTAAAGGTATGATTTGAAATGTAAACACATGTGTGAAACTCAATATGTTTTTCGCCAGCCAAGATCACCAAAAGGCATGAGGGGAGAGGATAAACACCTAATTTTCCAAACACGAAATACATTCTATACACTTCATCACAATATTATTTTAAGTTTAAAAAAGAGAAAAAGAAAAATAAAAATAAAGTAAAATGAAAATAAAAGTGTGTAAAAGATAAATTTTTTTTGTTCATTTTATGTGCACCAAAATGAAATATTTTGAATTTTAGACAACAAGATAGCAATGTGCAATATAAGAATTTGATTTGTTCATTTTTAAGCACCAACCAAAGTGTTTTTCTAAAGCCTTGTCTTAATGGTCAAAAAAAAAAATTGTGCGTTCATCAACAAAATGAAAGTGTGTGGTCGAAAACAAACATTTTTTTAGAGCACCAAAAGAAATTGTTTGTTCTAGAAAGCTTTGAAAAAATACTTTTTAGAGAACCAGATGAAAGCATGTGGATTTGTGGGATTCTTTTTATGCACCAATTGAGCATTTTCTAAGCTAGAACTCTTTGAAAAGTTTCATTTTAGAGCACCAAAATGAGAGCATGAGGATTTGTGGGGTTATCTTTATGCACCAATTGAGAGCATTTTCTAAGCTAGAAATATTTGAAAAGGTTCATTTTAGAGCACCAAAATGAAAGCATGAGGATTTGTGGGGTTCTTTTTATAGCACCAAATTTAGAATTTTCCAAACTATGAAAGCTTCTAAGAAAATTCAAAACTTTGACCATTTGCCTTCCTTGCAATAAAAGCATTAGTAAATTTCTTGGGTAAACTCATGCCATGCTCTTGAAAATCCTACAAAAAATATATTAGCACCTTTCAAACACTCAAATCAAGCCAAAATTGGCATTAGAAATTTAAAAATAGCTTTCAACTCTCAAATACAATTTGGATAGAGAAAAAGTGAAATTTTTGTACAAAATCAACCCTATTAGAAGCAAGTGCGAGTGAAAAATTCAAAAGAAGCTTCTATATTTTAAGCAGAAGTAGCTGAAAAACTCAAGTGCCCCTCTATAATTTTTGCAAAAGAACAAAAATCATCAAAAGCAACCAGAAAAATGCTAGGTGTGGTAGAAACATGAAATTGACTGCGAAAAATTCCTATAGCCTATGTGTGACAAATTTTTCAGTGCATTTCCAGAACTTGCAACTTCAAAATTTGCTCATAAAATGGTTAGTGCTAAGGACCATGGTCCCATCAGGTTTTCTAGAAAGTGTAAGAGGGAAATCGAGATCATGCAATGGAATCAAATTGATGTGAATAGAAAATAATCTAAAAAAACAAAAAGACAATTCACATTGATTACTCATGAAATGAAACTACAAAATAAATGAATTCATGAACGTAATTGAAACCAAACAATAACAATGAACTAAAAAAAGTAGGTTTACCATCTCGTGTCGGAGTGTCTTCGTGAAGATGTTGGTTTTTTTTGTATCAATGAGAAGCCTCCATTGTGCATGCAAAAGCTTGAATAACATGCATGTGTTGATCAAATATAGAAGAAGAAGATGGTTGTTATATAGAATTTTTGTTTCGAAATGAATGCTCAAGATTGCACAATAAAATATCTTGATCAATGATTCAAAACCATTGACAGGATTTAGATGGGAAGAATCAGTGAATTTTGATTACGTAATCAGTGTGATTGAAGAAATCAATTTGAGTGTTTAGTGGAATTGAATAAATATATTGAATAATTTGTGGAATTGAGGAATAGATTGATCTATTAGGAATAGATGGATCAGTTAGGAAATAGATTGAGCAATTGGGGGATCATAATTTTCTCAATCATAAAAGTGGGTGAGGATAATTAATTAATTGATTTTAAAGTTAGATTAGGAATTTAATAAATAAATGAAATTTATTTAATTAGTCAAAAATGATGAAAATGTGAATTAATTAAATAATGTATTATTATTCAATTAATAGAGGAAATTATGGTTTTTGATGTAATTTAAGTGGAATATAGTGATACGAAGTGATAATGATGTTGATGATGATGAAATGTCATTTAGGATGTATGATAAGTATTAGGTCAATTTTACATGTCTAAAAGGGTTTATCAATTAAACCCTAGTTGTTGCAGTCATGGTATTGTGAAAAATAATTCTATTTTGTTGTTGACTACCTATCACAAGTTATAAGTAGCTTAAGTTATAACTTAAGCCATTGTGGACGTAGGTTGATTGGCCCCCTTTCCTAGCATTTATCGACTGAGCTAATGTTTGTCAATCTTAATATTTCCTAAGTTGAGCGACAAATATTTGGCATCATCCGGGAGACTTCACCATATTAGTAGGAACTACTTTAAATCCCTTTGATGAAATGATCTCTCTGATTTCACACTAAGTGCATACAAAGATACAGATTGGGCTGGTTGTGTTGATGACAGGAAAAGTACAAGTGGTGGTGCATTCTTTCTTAGATGTAGATTGGTTTTATGCTTAAGCAAGAAACAAGATTCAATTTCTTTATCCATCATAGAGGCTGAATACATTGTAGGAGCATCTTGCTATGCACAAGTATTGTGGATGAGACAAACATTGAAGGATATTAGAGTATTGTATGATGATCATATATCTATTTTCTATGATAATACAAGTTCAATTAACATTTCCAAGAATCTAGTAATGCATTCAAGGAAAAAGCATATATCAATTAGGTATTACTTTCTAAGAGAGAATGTTATGGAGAATGAGGTGAAGCTTGAATATGTACCTACAAAGGATCAAATTGCTGACATATTCACTAAGGCTCTTCCAAAAGATACTTTTGAGTATCTTTGAGAGAAGTTGGGGGTTATTACCCCTCCTTATTTGAACTAGATACACATGGAGATGCATCAGTCTAGTGGATCTATGGATTCATCTCTTATCTAGATTGATGTTGGTGGCTACCTCTCAGGGGGAATAGGTAGTGTCATATGTTGTCATTGTGCAGAGTTGCTAATTTGGCTGGGTGTACTCCTAAGGGGGAGTATTCAGAGCAATTATATTGGTTCAGTGTCAAAGGGAGAGAACAATGCAACATACTTTATCCTTTTCCATTGATGTCAAAAGGGGAAAAATAATCATGTGAATTTTTTTATCTACACAGGGGGAGAGAAAGTAAAAGGAAATCATGAGAAAGTGTGTGCAGAGCTGTTGTGTTGTCTTTTATGGTTTTTGACATCATGTGTTACCATCAATGACAAAGGGGGAGATTGTTGCAAGTATGAAGGTGTTGTCATTGATGTCAACTATGTATTGAGGAAGTTTGTTGCATCATGAAGATGTTGAGGATATTGAGAAAATTGTGAAAAAGAGGGAAACAATATGTTGTAGGTTGTGCATGTATAGTTAAGATTATGAGGAACTATTGTGAGTAAATGGATCCATATTTATGTTGCAATTTATAGAGATGTGTTGGAATAGAGTAATGTTTTGAGATGTCTTTGGTACTTGGTTTCCAAGTTCTTTTGAGAAAATTTGTTAAATAGTGAAAACAATGTTGTGCAAGTGCTCAAAACGTGCTTTAGGATGTTCTCTATGTTTCTTCTATGTTGATGCTATTCCTGGGAGAATATAATATTTTTTTCAAGGTTGTTATTAGTTGCTATATCCAGAGTTTTATTTTTTGGATTGCTATGAAGAGTGAGATATATTCACCAGTATGTGAATTAGTTTTTTAGTGACGTTTTCTATGGTTTGAGAGAAATGTATTTGCTTCGTATTTCTCCACTATTTTATTTCTTGTGGTACGGATCTAGGAAGTTTCTTATAGTGTTTGTGTCCTTTAGTATTCAAGGTTTCACTTGATCTAGTGTAGTATAGTGTGTGTTTCATGCATTAGTGTGCATATAAGGCTAATCAGATTTTCTAGATCAAAATATTTCTATGATGCAAGTTTGGATGAAGTATTTTTAGGATATTAGGTGGTTCATGGATTGTTCTATATTGTTTAAAATATATTTGTGTGGTATCCGTGTCGTCTTGATCAAATTGGAAGCATGCACTTAATAGTTTTATGGTGTTTAGCATGGGTATTGGTTGACCTAGTGTTAGCACTACATGCAAAACTTGGGGAAGTGTATTAAGGTGTATTATGATTAATTTGGGTCCTAAATAAGGATTTATATGGGTTTCCTTCATTCCTATCCAACATACCTAGAATTTTTGGGTTCCAACCTAATTTGAAATTCTAAATGTAACAAATAGTTGCTGACCTTGGTGAAGGTTTTCAAGGTTGAGGATGATATAAATAAGAGTGATGTTGTTGTAAGATGTAGGAGAGAGGGATATAGACGGGAGTGATGAATTTGATGCGAATTATAGAAGTATAGGTGTGAATTTTAGCAGAGCAGTGTGAACTTCAAAGTGTTGGATTCCTGAATGTAGTGAGTTGAAAGTGTCTACAATATTTCAATCAAGGTTGTGAAAGTGTTGGAGAAATTATGGTGGATTCCTTGTTGTAGTGAGAATTTTTTCTCTGTGTGACATTTCTCTTCTATCTTCTTTTTCTTTATGTGGCAATGAGCCCTAGTTGTGAGCCTTTTTGGACAATGTGTCATATTCTGGCAGTGAGTCCTTTTATTGGTTTTGCAATTGCTTATATTGTGAGCTAATCCTCATCATGGGTTTTCCCTCATTTGGTTTTCAACATAAATTTGGTGTTATCTTATGTATGGTGTTGTTATTTCGGTTTTTGTTATCCAAATTTCATGATTAATCCATTTAACAAAATAAGGGTTTAATGAATGCTTGTGGATTTGATTACAGTTGAGGGTTTTGATGTTTTAATTTGCTACAACTGATTCATCCCCCTCTTAGTTTTCTTGTTCATTCAACATGTACTTGTCTTGAAATTTTGATGCTAGTTTGTATAGGAGGATAGAGTTTCCCAAGGGTATCTAGTCCTTGTAGTGGTGTCCTACTTTTCTTTTTTTATTTGACATCTAAGATCCTCATTTCCACTTGCAGACTTGTCGAAACACTATCAGATAATTTTTCAGGTGAGTTTCCATGAGTTGAGAAGGTGTAGGGTTTTAAATGCAACAATAAATAAATGACCTTCAATCTTCCTTCAATCCTCTCCAAACCATAAATTTGCACATTTACTAAGAGAATAAATATTGTGCCATTTAGGGGCTTGACCTAGTCAAACACGATGTTAGTGTTTCAACTTCCACAATGGAAATTTTAATGATAGGAAAGATAAATGATAGGAAGGAATAATGAATCAACAAAGTATTTCAACTCACCACCCTTCAATGACTTCCTTGAAAGATTGAAGTCATGCACATCACTTCACGGTCTTGGATCTTGCTTGCTTGATTGCTTGAATTTCTTGGAGACCTTCAACAAGGGTTTCCCTTTACAAACAATGACAACATAAACACATATAAACTCACATAGGACTTGACATGATGTTAGGATCTTGAATTTTTGTAATAGAGCTCTAAAATGTTGCTCTTGACTTGCTTGAGAGAGCTCTTGACAATAATATTTTCTCATAAATTCTTCTTGATGCTCAAGTTATATTTCAAATGATGCAATAACAAGGTATTTATAGACATTTATTCAATTTCCTGCAAATTAAATCCCAATAGCCAACATTTGCAATTTGAATTTTGAATGTTTTTGATAAGATAAGCAACATTTACAGGGTGTTGTACCCCTTACACAGAAATCCCAAAGGGAAAAAAAAGAAGCATTGTTCAAATAGGAATGAACTAGGAAAAGAGGATAGACCACACATAGAAATAGCTAATAGACAACTGTTGGACCATAGACCAGGACTTAGACAATTTGAATTTTGAATGTTAAAATACTGACACCAACGTATTTAAATTTGGATCATAGAAAAATAGGGGGAATCAAACATCCAAGGGAATCCCAATCTTGGCTATATTTTCTAGGAAATAAGGCGTGGGGGGCAAGACATTAAATCATTGCATTTGTTCAATGATTGCAATTTCTCAAAAAATTGTAAAATAGGATATAGAATACATAATTTGGGAAATCATGGACTTAATTATACTCAATAATTAATGGGGAGCAAAACCTAGTGTGAAATTGTCAAGGGTGACAATTTATGAGGGTGCAAGGTGTAATCTAATTGATAATGGATCATGACTTAATGTTTGTACCATTGACCTTTTACATAGAATGGGTGTGGACTAGTCTATGATAAAACTTGATAATATTTATATTCATGACTTTAATAATGTTGGTAGGCAACTATTGGGCACAATTATACTACCCATTAAGGTAGGACCCATAGTTTTTCCCACCCTTATCCATGTCATTCCCTCTTCATACATAGGAAAGTTGTGTTCAAATATTTACCTAAGCTTATTTAAAGTTGGTCTATCTAAGGGGTTGATCTAGGAGAACATGACCCTCACAATTTCACAACTTAAGTTATTTTTAAATGTCCCAATCCCTAGTTGGATCATTTGATGTGAATTATCATAAAATATTAGTGCATAATAGAATACATAATAAAAAAAATAGATAGATATATCAATAGGTAATAGATAATAGATAAAATAAGAGTAGTTATATTAATGTATTTTCTTTGGTATTAGGGATTTTGTGGAAGGGGTTATGGGTTAGTTGAAGTGAAATATTTTTTATTAACAAAATTAAATAGAAATTTGTCTCTTCACTTTTATATTTCATGAGGATACAAAGAGGAATTGGTTATAGTATTTATATAGGAATTACATAGAGTATAAATGTAAGAATTCATTATAATATTTATTAAAATGAAAAATTAATTTAAAAAGATAGATTTGATAAATAGAAACCTTGTAAGAAATATATAAGGTAAATGGAAAATGAATCTCTATCTGGGCATTCACAAAGAGGTTCTCATACATTAAATTAGTGTCTCAATTGACATTGATAGTTAAAAATGTATTTAACTTTATTCCCATTTTTAATTCTTTGGTAGACGTTAGTAGATATATTATTTGAAGGTTTTGAACATGATAATTATACTAATTATATAATTTTAAGTTTTGATAGATGAATATAAGATGGGTAAACAATTTTATTTCTTGTTTCTTTGATGAACAAGCATTAATTTATTTTCCTAATCGAATCATGTAAAGGAAGTCAATAATGATGGCACATTCACATCAAATAATTACTCTTATTTTATTTATTTTTTTAATTTTTTTTATTAAGGATTGATAAAAAATTAATATAGTATATTTTTTAATTCATTTTATAATATCTTACTACAATTTGTTTAAGAATTTCCATTTAGAGTTAGATGTGGTAGTGGCAGAAATAAATCTTTAGTTAATTATACCTCTCATATTTAACTAAAGATTTATTTATTTATTTAAGAATTTCCATTCAGAGTTAGATGTGGTAGTGGTAGATATAAACCTTTAGTTAAAAATGAGAGACATAATTAAGTAATCATGTGTTAGGAGGAGTATGCAAAATTAAATAGAAGAAAAAAAAATTAGGAGTGTTATTTAAGATTCAACATTCAAGATGATATATGATAAGTTTATTAAGTGAATCCTTCTAGTATCATCCTTGCTTCTATTTAGATACCATTGGTTCGAGTGAAGTAGCTTTTAGGATTCTATAATTTTATATTTAATAATCTCATTACTTATAAATCAGATTGAATCTCTAGTAGCTTGAAATAGATGTATAGCTATTTTTAATGTTATATAAAGCATAGAAAATTTTCAAATTATAAGCATTTGTTTCCCATACCTAAATAGTTAGACTCTATACAACATAAACATATATTCTTTATTATTACTCTAAAAACTATATATATAATTCCTTTAAATTTATTTCTTTAACTAGTATTTCAATTTATCATTTTTTTTTTAAAATTAATTAAATCTGAAATTAAATAATAAGCAATTACATTACATGCATTTATATTACCATATATATATAACTCTCAAAATAACATTTCAGTTTATTATTTCTCAAACATTCTTAACTCAATTAAATATAAGCTAATTGATGTTTGATTATGTGCATAGACATAATTAGCCTAGACACATGATAGAGGGAACAAAGATATTTTAACCCATGATCAACAAACATTAACCTAAAAGCAAGCGATTATACCAAAAAATATATAATATAATACTTAGATAAAGCAACTCTAATTTTCTATTATAAGTTTCACATGGGCCTGAAAGAAAATGTCTCCTCCATCTCTTCTTTCCTTAATGTTACATGATTCTAGCTTTTTCGATTTTTGGTTCAACTGACGCCCCATCCCTCTCTAAACTGCAGCATCAATAGATTGCCTGCAAATTGCATTTTTTAATCCTTCAAATCATACAAGTTTTGCACCAAAACGGACTGAGATCTCTCTGGTACAGAAGCCCTTTTCATATCTAGGTTACGTTTAATGATATTAATATAGCAAAGCTTGCAGATGAAAGGTTAGCAGGAGCAACAATGTTATTTCTTCAATAGCAAATATGGATGTGATTAGGGTGTTTTTTTGTTTGTTTAGTCATAGCTTGAAGAACATTGATGGGGAGAGGGAAGGTCCAGCTGAAATGGATTGAGAATAGGACTAACAGGCAAGTTACATTCTGTAAGCGAAAAAATGGGTTACTGAAGAAGGCCTGTGAGCTGTCCGTGCTGTGTGATACAGAAGTCGCTCTCATCATCTTCTCCAACACTGGGAAGCTCTACGAATATGCTAGTAAAAGGTATTTATCAATCTTCTTCCCTCAGTATAAATGGAACTCCATTATCAGCAACGTTCATGCTTAATATTGTAAATGAAATATACTCAGTGATTTATTATTGCATGAGAATATAGTATATCTAGAAGTAGAAGAAATATCTGCTAGTGGGTAGTGTTGTTTTTTAAAAGTGCAATGTGAGAAATGGTAATAGAATTGGAGAACATATCCTAGGAATAATATTATTAACGTGCCCATTTAAAAAGAAATGCTGAATGTTTCTAGATACTATCTTAAACCTCCTGTAATCATACCCCACTTTTAGGGCATTCTGTCAATCAACTTTTTACTATAGATTGAGTGAGTCAATGGCTATGGCAGTTTGGAGAAAAGAGAACTGTCTGTTTTTCGTTAAGCTGAAGAAAATCGATGAACCATAGACCTGTCTTTCTCATATAATCAAAGAATGGCCATGTTTATGCTGAATGCTTCTTTTATCTGTCTTGTCACTTTCATTTTGGGGTTTGGAAATAGTAAATTAGTGTATATTATTTGCATGTATGGAACTAATAAAATTGTGATTTACATGGGATAATTTTAACAAGAGAATTTATTATTTGCATGTATGGAACAAATAAAATTGCGACTTATGCTATGTTTATGCTGAATGCTTCTGTAGACATCCAAATTTGGACACTTAATTTATCTAAATTTATCACTTTTCATCTAAACATCCTCTTATCCAAGTTAATTAAGTAATATTACTATTATTTAATTAATATCCTTAATTCTGCCAAATCCCTAAAGTATTTAATTAATAATTAAATACCTTACCCTCCTTAATCCTCTTTTCATCAAATGAATTAAATAAATATTGCATTTATTTAATTCCTTACATGTCATTTTCATCTAATCCTAATCCATCTCCTAATTTCTTCATTAGGGATGTGCACATGCCTAATCCTTGATTAGGATGTGTCACATCCTCCAACTTTTGCAAGTTGGCTTCTAATCCTCATTTATCTTCTAATTACTGATTAATTAAGCCTAATCATTCCCCCAAGGAATTTTTAATTCCTTTTTATTCTTTCTAGATTCCCCTCTTTTATATGTGAATTTTTAATTCACATTCCATCCTTCTAAGGCTTCTAGAACCTTTGACTTGTCACATCAAGTCACGTGACAAACTACCACCTTTTGGGAACATTGTCTTATCCACCAGATTCTTCCAATCATTGTGAATTTTTAATTCACTTTTATTCACCCAAGATTCTTCCCATCTCCCAATGTACTTGCAAGGTACTTCTTCTTCCTCCACCTCATGTACCTTATTGACACCTCACCTCCATCTCATATCCCCTTAGCCACTTCACCCTCCACATATCAAGATGTGAGGGCTTGTGAGTTCTCAACCCACCATAGCCCTTCATGTTGGCCTTGTTGGATGCATCTTGACCGTTGAATTCTCTAGAGAATTCAAATTCTCCTATAAATACCCCCTCCTCAAGGGCATTTAGAACATTTAGCCATTTGATAACTATAGGCTGCCAATTTGCACTTTCAATCCTTTGCCATCATCTAGCCATCTTTTTTAATCATTTTGCACATTCAATCTTGCATTTAGTTACTCAAGAAGTCATCTAAGGAGCACACAAATCATCCCAAGCAAGGGCCAATCAAGGAGACATCAACAACAAGGAAGGTGAAATCGTTTATATCTTGTCTTGTCCATTTTCCTTCTTGTTTTATCTCTCTTTTGGCTAATCTTGAGGTGTCCTTAGTCTTTTATCACTTGCATTTTTAAGGTATTTTGCACGTTAGAGTAGGGTAAAATTCTTAGGTTCACAACTTCTTTTATCTGTCTTGTCACTTTCATTTTGGGGTTTGGAAATAGTAAATTAGTGTATATTATTTGCATGTATGGAACTAATAAAACTGCAATTTACATGGGATAATTTTAACAAGAGAATTTATTATTTGCATGTATGGAACAAATAAAATTGTGACTTATGCTATGTTTATGCTGAATGCTTCTTTTATCTGTCTTGTCTCTTTCATTTTGGGGTTTGGAAATAGTAAATTAGTGTATATTATTTGCAAGTATGGAACTAATAAAACTGCCATTTACATGGGATAATTTTAACAAGAGAATTTATTATTTGCATGTATGGAACAAATAAAATTGTGACTTACATTAAAGCAAAGTTAAGGGATAATTTTAATGAGAGAATAAAAGGAATGATGACTAAGTTCGGTAGTTTGGTTCTTGTCCCTGCATCTACCCCATAATTCTAGATTTCATGCCTTTCTATTTGCTCTTGATTTCTTTTTGCACCATTGTTGATAGTTGATCTAAGAAACTTAATTTAATGGGCCTCATTTAGTCTACTATAAAGATCAAATTCTTCTCTTGTTTCATGCCTTGTTTCATCTAGATTTCTATGTGCAGTAAAAGTTGGTTTATAGAATTCCCTAACTCTTACATCAAAATATTAATAACAAAAATTAGACCAATAATATTTTGTGTTGGTATTGTGACAAACACATGCCACAACTCACACTTGTATGCATGGTGTTATCAAAACTCAACAAAACCATGAGGAAAGCACATAAAAACACTATCACATGAAAACATTATGAAATGGAAGATGGAATGAGGTCTATTAACATAAAAGAGATTTCAAATTAGTTGAATAATTGCATATCCATTATGGGATACAATAATATGTTGAAGAATAAAGGAGATAGATCTCCTCACAACAAACAATAAAGTAGTCAAATTTCTCATAATTGACATAAATAGAGGGAAATGATGGGAAGGGATAAGGAACAAGCTATATTATATTCTAACCTATCGATGCCTAAAAGAAAACAACTAAAGAATGGATTGGCAATGCCTAACCATCATTTTGAACAAGTCATGAGTGATTAGTTGAATGGGACACATTAGATCTCACCTATGTCTCACTATATACTATCTAAACACAGTTGGGAAAAAAGGAGCACCTTGAACAAAAAAAATTAATGACAAGGATTTATAAAAATGTCAAACCAAGAGAATGGAAAGCAAGAGTAAATCATAAGATTCAATTCTCCTTTAGGAAATCTTTTGATAAAACATTGGAGACTACTCCCTATCTTAATATAGCCACTTTTTGAGTGAAATCACCCATTTTACACATAAAACTCACCCTATCTATCCTAGAATCACCCTAATCCATCCAACGATATCCCCTTTACTATTAGAATCACAGGTCTATTAAAACATGTGATTTTGAATAATAGAGAATGCCTCAAATTGATAATGGGGTTCCCAAAAAACCAAACCTAACACTGAAGTTGCCAAATAAATTTCTAAGAAGATAACAACCAAAAAGAAAAATAGAACTATTTTACCACACAAAAAATATACAGTAGCTCCAATTAAAAATATTTGCATGACTAATTGAACTCAATAATAAAAGGCTAACAAATAACAAGTGTTAATTTACTTTTTGTGTTGTTAATGAATGTTTTGAACCAATGAATTTAATTATGTTTAAGCATCATATTTGAGGTTATAGATTTCGCTAAAGTTGATAACTAAATTGAGGTGGATTTCAATAGTCCATGTACATATATAAACCATTGAAAATACTATGACAAGGATGTTGGAGTACGGGAAACACTAAGAGGGGGAGAGTGCATTAGTGTTTCAATAATCAACTTCAATTCAATGGTTTTTCAAAATAGATAATCTCTTTGTAATCATTGAATGTTTAATTTCAAGAGTGTAATAAAATGTGATAGCAAATAGCAGATCCTTAAACAATCATGAAAACTCAAATGTTGCAAAGTAGATGAAGGAAGCAACAAGACTAAATTGCATGAATCATGATAATCACATGGACCACAAAAGAACCATAACACAAAATTTTTATGAGTGGAAAACCCTCATAGGGATAGAAAACCACTCGGGAAAAATGTTTCACTGGCTTAATAAAATCTCACTGATTACAGAGCCTCACTGGAAACTTTTTGTGCCTCACTGGCTACAAAATATGCCTCATTGGAAAAGCTTCACTGGCTACACAAAATGCCTCACTGGCAAAGGAACCTCACTAGTTACAAATATGCCTCACTGACAAATACAACTACCTCACTAGAAAAAAAATTTCACATCAAAAAGATTCATAAAGAAAAAAGAAAAAGTATAATCCCTGCTTCAATACAAAGCATTTCTTGATTATCTCATTTTCATTTGAGACTCAAGAACCTATACATCTGCAAATACAACCAACACTAAGAACTGCTTCGCAATTTCAAAATAGATTAGTCATCAAAGCTTTCAGCATAAACATAATAATGACTTTTTGTAGAGTATAAGTCTCATACCCATAAAACTCGTGCATAGTGATCATGTCATTGTTTATAACATGAAAAATAACCACTTCTTTCATCCATAACTTCCTTTCAAAAAATAATCAAACTAACCTTCAATATCTGCCTTTAGAAGTCACCGTGGAGTTACCTTTTCAGCAATTTAGACTACTTCTATACAAAATGAACATTGTGCAATTTAAACATATGTAACACACACTTGTATATGGTTGACAATGTGTGACAAACCCATTACATAGTCTAAACACAAAAGTTCTGCACAAATGTAACACATAACCCTTTATTTACACTATAGAAACAACAAAGAATTTGTGGCAAGGCCATGCCCTAATCAAACATACAATACAAAAAATAACCCTTTTATGGCATGCCCTAGCAATGGGGTGTTGTAAACACAAAACTATAAACCCATGTATGAAAGAATAGATAAACCCTCATGACATAAAGAACAAGGTCAAAGCAGTGTAAAAGAAATTGAGACAAAACCCTATTGGAAAATATGCCTCAATCTCATAGGCTGAAACCTCTGAGAAAGCATAGTCGCTGTGACATTTTTGTTGTCTGGTTGACTGGAAGTTTGAAATTGTGTATTGCTCATGTCGCTGAGACAATACTTCTTTCTTGCCAAATGGACCCATCGCTATGACATAGAGACTCGTGGAGATCTCTTACCGACTGGGAGATGTCTGGCTGACAGTTGGTGTCTATTGGATGTCGAGGAGACTCATGGCGACTGATGTTTTCAGGGAGACCTAGCCGAAAGGTTTATGTTTCGGTATGAGGTCTTACTGATATGAATGTCTTGCCGATTGTATGGTCTTCGGGTTCGCTATGACTCTCAGCGAAAGACAGTTTGGGATAACAAAAGGATTCAGCAAGAAGTCATGGCAACTGGGAGAAGTCTCACCGATAAGCAGTTTTAGGGTGGCTTGAACTCTCGAGAAGATCTCTTGGCAACTGAGGAATGTCTCACCTACAGTATACACTCAAGAAAACTCAAGGGTCTCGGTGAGAAGTCTCAGTGATGATAGGAAGTCTTGCCAATATCGACATGACCTTCGTTCTGTTTGGCTGATGAAGAAATCAGTATGACTTACAGTTCCTATCGGCATGATCTCTTGGTGATCGGGAGATGTCTCGGTGACAGTTTTAGAGGTCATTGGTATAACATGAAAGCCTCGGTAAGATGTCTTATCAAAGGTTGATTCTCTCACTGACAGTGGAACACATCGATGTGGCTTAAAGGCTTCGGTATGAAGTCTTGGCAAAAGCGGTAAGTCTGGCCGACAAAGTTTGACTCGGGGTGACTTGGAACTTGCGGGGTGATGTCTTGGCGAAGGGTTTTTGTCTTGCTGATAGGAATACGATGGACGTCAGAAGTTTCGGTATGACCTTTGCCTAAGTCTTGCTGATAGTGACATCAGTATAACATAAAGGGCTCGATATGATCTCTTAGCGAATGACTAAAGTCTTGGTGACTAAGGAACACTTCGGAATGACTTATGAGCTCGGTGTAATGTCTCATCGAATGGTGATTGTCTCACCGATGAGAATGTTGATTTCGGTATGACTTGTGGATTATCGGTAGAACCTCTTGCCGATGGAGACGACTCTTGGAGACAATGTGTAATCGAGACTTGTGGCATTGGGGAGACACTTCTAGTGTCTCACCGACATGTGACACAAGTTGATCATTGTTGACCAAGTAAAGATTGTCCGATGTGGTGTGCTATAGACAAATTCTAGAGAAAGCAAGATGTGAACCGTTGCTAAGCTAGATAATTTTACAGTTGTGATTTGACAGTTGGAAACAAACCGTTTCATAGAGCCGAAGATGAAGAGAAGGAAAAGAGAGCGAAAAGATTTGAAGGTAGTGTGGTTGGCCGGAAGGCCGGAGGCATGAGGCCGTAACAGGTGAAGCAGAAGAGCTAATGAGATGTTAAGGCCGAGAGGCTGGTTGTATGGCCTGGGGCCTTGAGGCTAAAACAAAGGAAGTGAGAGGCAGGGTTATGTTGCTGATTTCTCTCCTGATCAAGGATTGAATGCCATGGTTGATCTCTTGTGTTGATCAGTACTATATACTGTGTGAGGGTATTGCAACAATACAAAGATTTTTTGGATTGAGAGGTTGATCAGGAAATGTACAAAGGGAGAGTTGATTACCAGATAGTATCCAGAATAAACAAGATGTAAAATCTGAAAAGGCTAAGAGCGTGAATTTGTATTGCAACCATTATGTTGTTGAATAATACAATGGCTCGATCTTTGGAGTGTGAGGTTTTTTATCCGAAAGGATTTTCCCCATGTAAATATTTGTGTTCTGGTTTTCTATTTCATTTTTCATGTATGTTGGTTCGTGTAGTTAATGCTTGCTATTGAATTTACATGTGTTTCTCTTAGACGGATCAATGTAGGAAATGAACTGTGTTTGTTCTGCATTTGGACATAGTTGTTCGTGTCTTTGAGGCAACCTAATTGAAAATGAAAGTTACCGAAGGCACTATTGCATGGAGTTTTCACTAGATACGCTCCTAAATTTCCTTACAAGTGGTATCAGAGCCTTCTTTTGGTTGTTGGTTCTGGATATTTCTTTTGTGAAGATTTCTCAGTTTGTTGGGCTGGAGGAAATTTGGAGGAATGGACTGATGTATTGATCCTTTGATGAGTGGAAGCCTTGTGGTATTCTGAGACAGCATGCAGCTTGAAGGATGGTCAAGATGGAAAAGGGAGTTGATCATGTCGTGATCTGTGTCTCCTGGCTGATAAAGGTATAACCTTGGAGTATGAGGTGGATTTTCGTACTCTGTGGCTATGTAGTAGTAAAGCTTTTATATTGGTGTCTATGTGACAGGCTCCTAGGTGATATGGTGAAGCCTATATTGTTTCTCAGTCATGGAAGAGAGTGCTTATGCTAGGTGGTGTTTCCTAGTGTTGGAAAGCACTGTTTCCTATTAACCTCAAATGCTTGAAGGCTATGGAGTTAATCATTAGATGATTTGCAAGCTTCTGAAATAGCCTTTCTCTCTTTCTCAGATGCATGTACATGGTGGTGGTTTAAAGTTGGTCTGAAAGGGGCCTGGATTCGCTTGAACTACTGTTTTCTTTCTAAGGATGATTTGTACTTGCATGGCTTTGTGGTTTTGCAGGTTTTACACGGTTAAGCAAAACTTGTGATCATGTGGAGTTGTTGTTAAGCTATTGTCTAGACATTGGCCTTTTGGGGTGTTGCTGTATGAGATAGTTGCAGGTCTGCATACATGCTTGGTGCATGGTTTAGAGGAGGTATGACTCTTTCTCTGCATGGGAATGTTGGTAAGTGTTTTGTCACTCAACATTCTTGTGGTAATGCTTGTGGGTTCCTTGATTATGGTGCTCATTGTGGACATGATTGGAAAATCAGATTTGGTGTGATCTGGTGTTTGATTTATGTTGTCGACATAGTTATTCTCTTTGATATCTCAGTGTTGTAGTTTTCAATGTGATAACGGTTTTGCATGTTAGATGTTTGTGATCTACGAGTTCTGCGGTTGATGGATTAGCTACCCATTGGCTGCAGTGAGATAACTTGGATGTGGACTGTCTTTATCCATGAGGTTGATTCATTGGTGGTGCAGATTTGTTAGCTGGCCTTGTCTGTGGCACTTGTGCATTGGTGTGATTGTTTTGAGATGAGAGGATGGATATTCTTGAGTACCTGAATAGTCAGTTAAGGGAACCTGTAGCAGGTGGTCATGATGCTTGGAGAGCTCAGGTGTCACATTTCAGTTGGAGCTCTAGCAGTGACTGTGGATTCATCACATGGTGGTGAATGGTCTTCTTTAGTGTTGTAGAAGGGTTCTTTTGCTTTTGCATGGACATTATTTGAAGATGTGCAACATCTTGGAACCATGGAGGATGCTTGGAGTCTTTGGCTAAGGTGTTGGTGGTGCTTGATAGGTGATGTTGTTCTTAAGTCTATTTGCTTTATGTCATGGTATACTCTTTTCTGTGCACTGGAGTTTTGGCATTGCTTATTGTACTTGATACAATGGTGGAGTCACTTGAAGCATGGTATCTCCTATGGGGATGTGTAGATCACGGTGTCATGATAAGTTCCTGATTCAGATGATTGGAGCTTTGACAGTGATCTGGTAATTCTTTGTGTATTGAGTGCCTTAATTACTTGCTTGATACTTCATGATAGTGTAGTAATGTAGTTGAAGTTTAGCATGAGATGATCTGTTGCTAGTACTCATGGATACATGAAGAATAAGGTGAGGTTGTACTTCTCTTATGAGAGATGTGTTGCTGCTTGTTACTCTTGTTAAAGTTTTTTAGCAGAAAGTCCGAGAAGCCTACACCTTGGTTGAACATGAGTTCAATAAGAGATCTATGAGGAGATTGCTCTTGAATTAATCATGATGACTTGTTTATCTTGAAGGAGTATTCTCGTTCACACTCTTGGTCTACTTGGCAGTTTATTTGAGAGGTATCTATCTCATTATATCTTTCAGATGTATTTTATGTTCACTTTCATGATATGGATCTTGAATTAGTTTAACTTTTGGTTATGAAGGATTCATAGTGGAAGTTGTACAATTTGTTTTATCTCCTTGAGCTTTAGTGTTATGTTATTTACTGATGAGAATTGGTAGGAGATGATGTATGGGCTATTTCCTAAAATGGGAAATGTTTTAGCTTGATCTTCTTTGAGAGGTTTACATCCATGTTTTTAAAGTTGGTTTGATCTTGGTGATTAAACGGATGGATGTTGTTAAGGCTTTCTTTTGGGATGTGAAGAAGATCATTCTTGACACAGTTGGTTGTTAGAAGTGTATGTAGGAGGATGTTCTACATGAAGATGATGGGCAAAGTTTCTCTCTGTGACTATGAAGGTTTGTAGTGAGAGAAATGTTTCTTATAGCAGTTTGTTGCAGGTTGTGCATGTCATTGTGGATATTTCCTTGGTACTACATGGTTACATTTTATATGTGCTATTATTGGTAAACTTGTGATGTCTTTGGATTATTCGGACAGTGGGAGTTCCTGTTGTGTTTTGTCTTCTTCGACTGGTTGGCACTTGGAGCTTGCATTTGCTGTTGATGGGTTGGTTTTGGAGCAGCATGAGTTTACTAATGCTTATACCTTTGAGGTATGTAATATTGGATGGTATAGCACGAGTTGTGGATGCTATTTTCAGTCACGTGGGTTTATCAATTGGATGGAAGTGGTCAGTCTGATTGTTGTTCTAATTGGCGTTGTTTATCTTGGTTCTGGAGAATGACTTCACTATTGTTTTCTGTTTGAAGCTTTGCATTTGATATTGCTTCTATATAGTGTTTGAGCATAGTGAAGTGGTAGCAGTATCTTGTTGGTGATATCACTGGGATCTTTTGCTTGTGTTCGTTGGAATGGTACTTATACACCTTGGCTTTGTATCTTTCTTCCACACGTGGAAGATGACAGGATTGTTGCTTGAATGGTGGACATCATGGATGTTGGAGCAGAATTCTTGATAGAGCATGAGAGCATGTTTTAGGTCTATGTGGTTTCTTGAAAGGCTGTGATCGGCTGTTTTGTTGGACAGTGAGTTGCAGTTGGTTGCCTGGTCTTTGTTACAGATTATCTAATGGACTGTTATCTGTGGAATCATGTTGATTGGGTGTCTTAAGTATTGCAGGGTTTGAACTGGTGGAGCTAATGTGTTCTTAGTTCCTAGTTAATTTGGAGGTGCCTGTGTGATCTTTGTCAAGTGGGAGATTGTTGGAAAATATGCCTCAATCTCACAGGATGAAATCTTTGAGAAAGCATAGTCACTGTGACATTTCTGTTGTCTCGTCAACTGGCAGTTTGAACTTGTGTATTGCTCATGTCACTGAGACAATATTTCTTTCTTGCCAAATGGACCTATTGCTATGACATGGAGACTCATGGAGATCTCTTACCGACTGGGAGATGTCTGGCTAACAGGTTGTGTCTATCGAATGTTGAGGAGACTCATGGCGACTAATGTTTTCGGGGAGACCTAGCTGAAAGGTTTATGTTTCAGTATGAGGTCTTACCGATATGAATGTCTTGCCGATTGTATGGTCTTCAGGTTCACTATGACTCTTGGCGAAAGACAGTTCAGGATAACAAAAGGATTCGGCAGGAAGTCATGGTGACTGAGAGAAGTCTCATCGATAAGTAGTTTCGGGGTGACTTGAACTCTTGGGAAGATCTCTTGGTGACTGAGGAATGTCTCACTGACGGTATACACTCGGGCTAACTCAAGGGTCTCGGTGAGAAGTCTCAGCGATGATGGGAAGTCTTGCTAATATCGACATGACCTTCGGTCTATCTGGCCGATGAAGAAATAGGTATGACTTGTTCCTATTGGCATGATCTCTTGGTGACTAGGAGATGTCTCAGTGACAGTGTTAGGTGTCATCGGTATAACATGAAAGCCTTGGTAAGATGTCTTACCGAAGGTTGATTCTCTCACCGACAATGGAACACATCGATGTGACTTAAAGGCTTCGGTATGAAGTCTTGGCAAAAGCGGTAAGTCTGGCTGACAAAGTTTGACTCGGGGTGACTTGGAACTTGCAAGGTGATGTCTTGGAGAAGGGTTTTTGTCTTGCCGATAGGAATACGATGGACGTCAGAAGTTTCGGTATGACCTTTGCCTAAGTCTTGCTGACAGTGTCATCGGTATATCATAAAGGGCTCGATATGATCTCTCAGTGAATGACTAAAGTCTTGGCGACTAAGAAACACTTCAGAATGACTTATGAGCTTGGTGTAATGTCTCATCGAATGGCGATTGTCTCGCTAATGAGAATGTTGATTTCGGTATGACTTGTGGATATCGGTAGAACCTCTTGCCAATGGAGATGACTCTTGGTGAAAACGTGTAATCGAGACTTGTGGCATTGGGGAGACACTTCTAGTGTCTCACCGACATGTGACACAAGTTGATCAATGTTGACCGAGTAAATATTGTTCGACGTGGTGTGATATGGACAAATCAGAGAAAGTAGGATGTGAACCGTTACTGAGCTGGATGATTTGACAGTTGGAAACAAATGGTTTCACAGAGCTGAAGCCAAAAATAAGGAAAAGAGAGCGAAAAGATGTGAAGGTAGTGTGGCTAGCTGGAAGGCTGGAGCCATGAGGTTGTAATAGGTGAAGCAGAAGAGCTGACAAGATGTTAAGGCCAAGAGGTTGGTTGTATGGCCGAGGGCCTTGAGGTCGAAACAGAGGAAGTGAGAGGTATGGTTATGTTGCTAATTTCTCTCCTGATTAAGGATTGAATGCCATGGTTGATCTCTTGTGTTGGTTAGTACTGTATACTATGTGAGGGTATTACAACAGTACAAAGATTTTTTGGATTGAGAGGTTGATCAGGAAATGTACAGAGGGAGAGTTGATTACCAGATAGTATCCAGAATGAACAAGATGTAAACTCTGAAAAGGCTAAGAGCATGAATTTGTATTGTAACCATTATGTTGCTGAATAATACAATGGCTCGATCTTTGGAGTGTGGGGTTTTTTATCCGAAAGGATTTTTCCCCACGTAAATCTTTGTGTTCTAGTTTTCTGTTTCATCTTTGATGTATGTTGGTTCATGTAGTTAATGCTTGATGTTGAATTTACATGTGTTTCTCTTAGATGGATCAATGTAGGAAATGAACGTGTCTGTTTCACATTTGGACATAGTTGTTCGTGTATTTGAGTCAACCTAATTGAAAATGAAAGTTACCAAAGGCACTACTGCATGGAGTTTTCACTAGATATGCTCCTAAATTTCCTTACAAACCTGACACTCCTGGAAAAAGTCGACATTACAAGACCTTGTGCAATAGAAAGGTGACCAAGAGTATAGAAATTGAAACCCAAATACAAGAAAAAACCAGTGACTATAAACACCAAAAACCTCTTCTAAAAACAACATGATAAAGACCACTAGACTTGAAATGAAAAACCATTTCTAGATTAAATAAGTTTAGGCAACAACAAAAACTAGAGTTCAAGTTCCCACTTTTCCTTTCAACATTGAAGAAATTAAATTGAAAACCAACTATCTGGGAGCTGCTTGAAACCATTTCCAATATTTTCCAGTTGCCAAACCTCCATTCTCTCTCATTTCCTTCAAGCCCTAACTCGGCCATCAACATTGCCTTGTGTTTTACAAAGTGATTAAATTTTAGGGAAAATGATATGAAAGTATATTCATTATTCCTTTTGTGTTGGAATTCTTCATCATAGCTTTGATTATTTTGCATGAATGTACTCAAACATTATAATTCTCAAAATCTTTGTGTCAGTCTAAGCCACTCAAAACCTTTGTGTCTATCTAAGCCACAATGGCATCAAAGTGCTAAGTCAACAAACCAAAACCTCATGAATGCAACCTCAATGTCATAAAAATGATAGCTTATAGTCAACAAATATCAACCAAACCAATGAAGTTCATGCCCTTTATAAATTTATCAAGGTAACAACCTAACTTGACATCAATGCCAAAACCAAGCTATGTCAAAGGGATCAACAAACTCCCCCTTTGGCATTGATATCAAACCCTATCACAACCATCAAAGTTTGATCACCTATATAAGCATCACAAAAATGTCACTGCCAAACACCTAAGAAATGAATTGATGATTGTTAATAAAATGATCTGCATAGAGATGTTCACTTTTCAATAGCCAATATACCAAGTGTTGAATTTAATAACCAAGTTGAATGCAACAACCAAGTGACTGTTGAATGTTACATCTCCCCCTTTTGACAAAAATGCCAAATGTTAAAGGGGTACAAAATCAACAAATAGCCACATCAGAAGATAGAGAAACTATGAAAGCAAAAAGTTACCAGTAGTTGAGCCTATATGGAAAAACCAAGCACCAAGAAATCTACCATCACAGTAATAGTGAACCACTATTAGATCAAAATATAAAAGCCATAAACAAAGCACTATAAAAATGAGTCATAATGACTACCATAGTATAGTAAACTGTCAAATCATATATGCCATCCATGAATATCACTGCCATATCAGAAAAAAATGGAATATTCACTATATATCCATGATGCAGAAACATGAGAATAACCACATCAATGCATCACATATACACTGTCAAGTAAAAATGATGATATGTGAAACTCCCCCTGAAATTATGCAACCAAACAAATCATTGACTCCCCCTTAGAATACCAACCAACATACTGTCACACTGTTACTTCACATGCAACATCACTCAAGAAAGGAAACATTTTTCAACATGGGACTATTTTATGCACTATCCCAAACATACTTTCACAAAAAATGAATGCAAATATTATCAGGAATGTTTTCCTCACAAAATGTCATGAAAGCTAGAACCAAATTAACAAAAAGGAACCATACAAGACTATCCCATGTAGTGTATCTTTATACAAAGATCAAACTCATCAAAGCATTATGAAGATCTGGTTAAGCATGATAAAGATCAAACATGCATTGAAATCACTGAAACATTACATAATAATGGATGTCACCAAGAATAATGCATTGTTATTGCAACATAGATAAAGAAGCATACCACACTGTCAAGGCATCCTGCCTATCATCACATATCAGATAAAAAACATTTCACAGTCATAGTAAATTGTCCACAATTGAACCACTCAGTATTCCATCCAACACATACCAATATGAGCACTGGTCATTTGAATTATAAGGAACTTTCCTCCTTGAAGCATGAAGCAATTCTACTATTTGTGTAATAGTTAAACAATCATTATCAATACCTTTTCAAAAAAAAGTAGTGTCAAGATACTATTTGTTGAAGATGTTTCACAAACAAATAGACTAGTACCACTAGATACTTGAAGATTGTGATTGTCCAGACATGGATAAAAAACTATCCTTCATATTGACCAAACAAAAAAATCCATTCTCAATATAGTCAACACTATTATTAGATCATGATCCAAGAAAAATCACATGCACACAACCATTTCACTATTCTTACACACCAACTTGTGAAACCTTGTCACTTGTATGCCAAAACTAAATGAATTCATTGTTGCAAGATACTAGACATTGAAACCAACAACTTAGCACAAGATCTATTTATTCAAGCTAACTAGTGTTAGCTGCTAGACTATCAACATAAGCCATAATAAACTCCACTTCATAGTACACATTGTTCATATCAGCAAGATATTGCATATCTTATCATTGTACAATGTAATCACCCTATGAGATGCTCCAATATCAAACATTGTCAAAAATTCTCATTAGTTATCATTATTAAGAATTACCAAGAGTGTGGATGTTACCTCATTTCCAAGACACACTGGTTTGGAAGGAAAGATTAGCATGACAAGGCATAATGCAATCATAACTATCTTTGACAACATCAAGCACTATCACAAAAACCAATTAGTAAGTACTATCACAATTTCCAAAACATTTGTTACCATTTCACTATTCTTGTGTGTTCAAACAAGAATTAGAGAACTCATAATGACACATCTGATTACCATCAAGTTTTCATCACCAACACTGTACTATAAATTAAGAACTATATTCCTAATATGCCAGAAACATACACTTGTGAACCACTGTACTACAAAGATACCACCATAGAATCAATGCAACCGACAAACATAGGGATACACGATGATATTTGAAGCACATCCTAAAAAACACACATAAATGATTTAGTGAAGAGAAATAGGAGGAAGATCACCCAATATCTCCCTCAACTGATCAACCATACTCATGTATTTGGTTTCTTGTAGATTATAAATGTTTCCTTTGGTTCTCAAACCTGCTACAACAACTTCACCTGCTTTTTTTCTAATCTCACATCCAAGAGCATAAAAAAGAATATAAAAACCTTAATCACAAATCTGAGTCACACTTAAGAGATTATGCCTGAGACCCTCTGCATAGTACACCTCATGCAAAGATATGTTATCATCCAAAGAAATAGTACCTTTTCCTATGATCTGAATACAATCATCATTTCTAAACCACACTAAACCATCATCATAATATTCAAATTTTATAAAGTTCTTTTTATCCCTTATCATGTGGTGAGAACATCCACTATCTACAATCCACAATGCTTTCTTCTTGGCATATAGGGCTGTTCAATCAAGCATATTTCCTATCTTTTCATCAACCCTCTTTGGCTTCCAAACTAACTTTGTTTTATTAGCATTTGTCTTGGAAAGAGTGTTAGTTTTATTTTGTTGTGTCTGAAAGAGTTTTTCATTTTGAGAGCTTGAGCTCCTTTTAGACATAACCCTATATTCACTTGCCTTATGCCCGCATATTTTATAGTAGAAGTAATAGCCAAAGAAATGAAAATTACGTCCAAATGGAATATACCTTTCCCCAATTGACGGTTTCAAAAACTTTTCATTTGTCACATTGGCATGTTGAGGTTCACCGGAATGATAGAATTGACCTTCCATAAACCCTAGACCAGTTTTATCTTTATCGTATCTTTGTTTACCTATAAGATTTGCTAGTTTGTTACTACTATCACACATGCCAAGCTCTTTCCTCAAGTCAACATTCTTTTTCTTTGATTTCTAATTGCATTTTAGTAACTTCTAGAATTTCAATTTGAAGTTTTAGATTACCAATTTGTTTTTCAGAAGTATTCACCTTATTTACTAGGTTTTCAGTGTCTTTTTGAATCCGATTCTTTTGTATAATAGCCTCCTTTTTGAGTTTCTTAATTTCTCCTAGAGCACTTCTTAGCTCACCCTCCAAATACACCTCAAGTTTAGATTGATTGCAATATTTTCATTTTGATTTTGATTTGGACTAATGATTATCATAAACAAGGTTTCTTCTCCTTGAATGGATGCATCTATACCACTGTATGTGACCTTAATGTACCTTTTTAACAACTTTTTCTTCTAGAGTTTCACCAAGACCACAAATTGAGTTTATAGTTTCTTGGACTCTTAGAAGGTAATCAACTACCTTCTCTTCTTCAGACATCTTTAGGCCTTCAAACTTGTCTCTAAAAGCTTGTAATTTAGCCTCTTTAACTTTTTCATCACCCTCATAAATACTAGATAGTTTATCCTCAATATATTTTGCAGTTTTCATTCCATAATTTTAACTAGCACATAATTAGTCATTCCACAAAAAATAGCATTTGCAGCCCTAGCATCATTTTCATATGCTTTTTTTGGTCTGCAGTAGAGGGTGTTGATGTGTTAGTGTACCATGTCTCAATTGAATGGAAAACCTCATACCCTAGAGAAGTTATATGATGCTGCATTCTAAATTTCCAAAAAGCATAGCCAATACCATCAAATAATGGTGCTATGGAAGTAGAAAGACCTTCCCAATTGTCCATGGCAAGTACTCCACCAGGAATCCCCTAAGTTGGTTAAACTTTTGGCAAGGGTATTGTTCTGATACCACTTGTTGGAGAACTGAAACACTAGGGGGGGTGAATCAATGTTTCAATAATCAACTTCAATTAAATGGTTTTTCAAAACACATAATCTCTTTGTAATCATTGAATGTTCAATTTCAAGAGTGTAACCAAATGTGATAGCCAATAACAGATCCTTAAACAATCATGAAAACTCAAATGTTGCAAAGTAGATAAAGGAAGCAACGAGACTAAATTGCATGAATCATGATAATCACATGGACCAAAAAAGAACCATAATAAAAAAATTATGAGTGGAAAACCCTCATAGGGATTAAAAACCACTTGGGAAAAAATCCTCATTGCCTTAATAAAATCCCATTTATTATAGAGCCTCACTAGCTACTTTTTGTGCCTCACTAGCTACAAAATATGCATCATTGTTAAAGCCTCATTGGATACACAAATGCTTCACTGGCAAAGGAACCTCATTGGTTTATAAATATGCCTCACTGGCAAATACAACTTCCTCATTGGAAAAACATTTTCACATCAAAAAGATTCAAAAAGAAAAAGGATAGAGTATAATCTTTGCTTCAATACAAAGCCTTTCTTGATTATCTCATTTTCATTTGAGACTAAAGAATCTATATATTTGCAAATACAACCAACATTAAGAAATGCTTCACAATTTCAAAATAGATTATTCATCAAAGCTTTTAGCATAAACATAATAATGAATCTTTTCAAATTATAAGTCTCATACCCATCAAACCCGTGCATAGTGATCATGTCACTATTTATCACATAAAAAATAACCACTTCCTTCATCCATAACTGCCTTTCAAAAAATAGTCAAAGTAACCTTCAATATCTACCTTTAGAAGTCCTTGTGGAGTTACCTTTTCATCAATTTAGACTGTTGCTATACAACATGAACATTGTGCAATTTAAACATATGTAACACACACTTGTAATGGTAAAAAATGTGTGACAAACCCATTATACAGTCTAAACACAAAACTGCACCAATGTAACACATAACCCTTGGTTTACACTATACAAACAACAAAGAATTTGTGGCAAGTCCATGCCCTAATCAAACATAGAATACAACAAATAACCCATTTATGGCATGCCCTAGCAATGGGGTGTTGTAAACACAAAACTATAAACCCATGTATGAAAGAATAGATAAACCCTTGTGACATGAAGACCAAGTTCGAAGCAGTGTAAAATACATTGAGACAAAACCCGACACCCTTGGAAAAGTCGACCAAGAGTATAGCAGTTGAAACCAAAATACAAGCAAAAACCAGTAACTATATACACTAAAAAACTCTTCTAAAAATATCATGATAAAGACCACTAGACTTGAAATGAAAAACCATTTCCAGATTAAACAAGCTTATGCAACAAAAAAATCTAGATTTTGAGCTCCCACTTTTCCTTTCAACATTGAAGAAATTACTAAAAACCAACTGCCTGGGAGCTTTCTGAAACCGTTTCCAGTATTTTCCATCCGCCAAACCTCCATTCTCTCTTGTTTCCTTCAAGCCTTGGCCACCAACATTGCCTTGTGTTTTACAAAGTGATTAACTTTTAGGGAAAATGATATCAAATTATATTCATTATGCCTTTTGTGTCAACATTCTTCATCATAGCTTTGATTATTTTTCCTGAATGTAATCAAACATTATAATGCCCAAAAAATTTGTGTCGATCTAAGCCACTCAAAACCTTTGTGTCAGTCTAAGCCACAATAGCATCAAAGTGCTAATTCAACAAACCAAATCCTCATGAACTATTACAACCTCAATGTCATAACAATAATAGCTCAGAGTCACCAAAAATCAACCAAACTAATGAAGTTCATGCCCTTTATAAATATATGAAGGTAACAAACTAACTTGACATCAATGCCAAAACCAAGCTATGTGAAAGAGGTCAACAAAGGAAACATTTCAAAAATAATATCTCCACTAATATAATTACGAATTATAAAAATGATCTTTTAATGAATTATTTTTTTCTAAAATATTAAAAAATCATAAAAAATGTTAATAAACCATTTTCCAACATAAGTTCATAGTGTATCTATATGTTGTACAATCAGGAAAAACATGTAATAATATTTTAATTAAAGCTCAAAGTATTATTTTAATTCAAATAATAATTATTACATGATTACAAAGTGGTTTTCATATAACATTTATATGGATGGAACATAGACCAATATATTGAGGATTTAAATATATAGTTAAACATAACTCGAGATTATAACTTTCTCAATTATAGTATGATATGATGGTACCAAGCTTTGAAGAGTTACACATATAAAATATCTACAAGATGCTTGCATGATCTCAATGATGGTCAACAATAATTATTATCCATAACTTGAATGTTGATCAATGACACTCAACCATGTGGGATTATGCAACAACCGCTTTTAAACTATTAGATGAAATTCATGGATATTAATCAAACACATGTCAAGTGCTCACAAGTTTTTCATAATTAAGAAAATACTACATTTTTTCTCATTCATAAGGTGGACTACATGAGTCCAAAAAAAAAAGGAAGATAAGGTTTTTCTAGGACAAAAGAGCTGTGTTCTCTCATTTCTCCATGACCAAGCTATAACTAGTCAGACCCTTGGTCTCTATAGTTATTGCCCCTTATGAGAATACTTGTCAAATGCAATCTATATCCTATTTTAGACATCCTTCTAAATATTGTAGGTTTTAAGTTTAATTTTTATTAAGATTTAGATCATTCGATTTTAGAGATTGCATTTAATTAAAGTGGAAATAATTACAAGGTAGGAATATTATTATTGTAGCTCTTAAATTGGATCCATTTTCCCTTGCTTTTCAAGTTAGGGTAGCTAAGCTTTATCATCACAAGAAAAATATTAATAACCATTCAACTATACGTACTCAAATCAAATAAAAACTACACTAGAAGAAAGTTGGGGATAAATCTTCCAAGAAATTATTCTAAGCTATCAGATCTCACTATACTTCATATGGAATCAAACATATCAAAGATAAAAAATTTAAATCAAGTTTGTGGTTATAAAAAAATTAACTTAAAAAATAAAAATATAAAAAGAAAAATATTAAGGCTTAAAATGAATAAGTTTCAGTTTTCTAGTTTAAAGTGGAAATGGTTTAGATAAACATTAATATGAATGAAAAATAGACATGAACAAAACTAAATTAGTCAAGTGGTTCTATGAATCCTTGTAGGTTTAGATATATACTATCTTTGAGAAGTGGGTATAATTGGCCCTTTTTCAAGACCTCGTGATGAAGGGAAAAAGCCTCACTTGCAAGCTACAACATAGGATGAATTAAAATTAATATCATGGATTACTATTGTAACTTCCTATTGGTATAAGGTGAGTAACTTTTCAAGGTTATTTGTATTTGGTGCACTATAGGAAAATATAGTTTAAGGGTCTTGAACTAGGGTTTATAGGCTTAACTAAAGGGATATCCTCAATATTCCATAAGGGTATGTGAGGACTACATTTTAAATATATAGAAAATAAGTTTCTTACTATAGTATGAAAGGTTAACCAACTCTCCTCTATCACAATCCTAGGGTATACATTTTTTTGGTTCTTATCTAGAATGACAAATTACTCTTCTAATGAGCATGTTTTTTGATTGGCCTCTAGTTATTTATTCCCCATAAAATGCTAAGGTTGAGGTCATCTTATATGGTGATGAAATTCTAAAGCAAGTCACCTAGAAAATAAATTATAGAATATGTGTGCATTTATGAATCCCAATATTACACAAGTGTTTTTGAGAGAAGAATTTCTAGACCCCAATTATTTGTGATTTAACAATTTTTTATTTTTTTTTAAAATAGCTTTTATATTTAATATCATCAAGCATATCAAGTTCTAGGCATACACTAAAATGTGAACTAAGTCCATTTTAATTTTAAAAAACTATGTGATCTTTAACAAATTATAATAAATTGTTGGTAGATGTAGAATATTATTAAATGTATAATGATGAATCTTCAATGGTCATGACTACAAGAAAACAATGTTGGTTTGCAAAAAGGATAAAAGTGACACAATTGTTTTATATTTTATAATTTTTATCTTTTAAATTTTTTGACTATTCTTGAATTTTTTACATTTTAAATTTTAACCAAAAGTTTTATGAAAGACCAATTTTTTTTTTTTTTTGGGAAGTCCAAGATTTCACTTCTCTATTGGTGGGGTTTTTTATTTTCAAGCATGATAATTTAGTGGGATCATAATAATGATAAAATTTGAGAAACAAAAATTATAACATTAATCATGATAAATTAAACAATTATTTTGGTTTTATCTCATAGGAAAAAATTAACATGTACTCACAACCTAAAAAAATAATAATTTGTGGCCTAGGTAAAGTTCTAGTGACTTAAATATGTATATGGTTGGAAATATATTTCTTGAAGAAATATATCATCAAATATAGTTATTACACTCATCTTCCCTACTGAAATAATTATCCATTTGCTAAAAAAATAAATTTTATTTATATTCCCAAAATCATGCCCAATCAAATATTCCATGACTTCCTATGTGCTCACATAAGTATCTAAAAAAATTTCTCCAACAACCATTTATATTAATTTGAAAATAAAATAAAATAAACATATAAAAATAAAGAAAAATGGGTTCATCCCCCTAGGTATGCTAAATTTTACAATGTGAAGTTAAAAAACATAAATTGGAATTAAATAACTTAAGGAATAATTACTATAATATTTATGCACATAGAATAATGGAAGAAGGTGTTACATAGCAGATGAAAGATTTGAGAAGAAAGATAAATAATTGGAAAAATCTGTTGAACAAGAAAACTGCGGGGGGGAGGCGGGGTGAATTAGTTGTAGAAAATTTAAACATTCACCAAAACTTAGATCAATAAAAAATCCTTAACTCTACTAGAATGATTAAACATTAAGTGCAAGTGCAGAAATTGAAAACCATGACCCAAACACAGTAAGAACAGATTGACGTGGAAAAACCAATGATGGAAAAACAATGGTGAGGATTAACACACTATGGAGAATATCAAAACCAATTACAAAGGCTCATTGCTAGAAAAAAGGCTCATTGCCAAAACAAGGGCTCACTGTCCAACAGGGCTAACAACCCAGAGGGATCACTGCCACAAAGATACAAAGAAGATAGAAGATATATGTTATAGAGAGAAGACAATCTCAATGCAACAAAGAAATCCACCACAATTTTCTCAACCACTTGTAGACATGCATGAATGATAGAGTACACCTTCTGCTCACTACATCTAGAAACTCAACATTTAGTCTTCACACTGATCAGCCACACTTGCATCACATACACACATGGATTCACATCTATTTCACATCTATCTACTCTATTTATTTATACTTTTCTCTTTATACATTTTTCATCACTAACTCATCTTGTATATATACCATCTTCAACTTTAAAAAATATTTAAAGTCGGTCATCCATCATTAAATTCAAATTAGGTCAGCACCAAAATATCCTAGGGTGGAATTAGAATGAGGGAAACCCAAACAAACACTTAATGAGGAACCAGGTAGGTCCCAACATTCTTCATCAACTTTGAAGTAGTGTTTAACACAAGGTCGACAAAACCAGTTTAAAACACATAGAACAATTAAGCTCACACAACCCTTAGCATGTTCAAATCCTTCTAGACACCAAAATTATCTTCAACACAATCATAACAACTTAACTCTATAACTACGAGTCATAAGACTTAACCAAAAGGAAATACAAACCAACAAAATTTCTCTTGGACCTTAGCCAAAAGCACAAAATACCACATTTCACAACTGGTGAACATAACTCACACTATAAAATGAATCAAAAGCCAAAAATCTAGATATATTAGCTTCCAACAACCATGATCAACATATATGAACCACACAAGCATAGAAGAAAATCCTGGATCAAAACTTGGAGCAACCATTGAACACCTGCAATCTTTCTTCATTACAATTTTCTTAATATCTTCGACATATACAACCAATAACCTGCATCCATGACATCAATGACAACAACAACTAGTTGATAACCAATTGACCAGTTAACATCAATGAAAACACCTTCATTCTTGCAAGAATCTCCCCCTTTATCATTGATGGAAAAACATGATGTGAAAAACCATCAAAGACAACATACTAGCTCTGAACACACTTCTCATAATTTTTTCTTTTTGTTTCTCCCCCTTAGTAGATAATATTTTTCACATGATACTCTTCTCCTTTTCACATGATACTTTTCTCTTTCTCACATCTTCTTCCTCTCCAGCTTTGAAAATAATGGCAAAGGAAAATGATATGTTACATTGATTTCCCCTTTGACATTAAAAACAAAATACTCATACAATGACAACACATGAAACTTCCTGATCCCCCTGAGAGGTAGCCACCAAAACATCAGTCTAGAAGAAAGATAGATCCATAGACCCACCATACTAATGCATCTCCATATGCATCTAGTTCAACAAAGGAGGGGCAATGACCCCTAAATTCTTTCGAAGATACTCAAAAGTATCTTCAGGAAGAGCCTTCATAAATATATCAGAAATTTTATTCTTCATAGGGACATACTCAAGCTTTACTTCATTCTCCACAACCTTCTCTTTCAAGAAATGATACTTGATAGATATATGCTTTGTCCTTGAGTGCATCACTGGATTCTCTAAAATGTTAATTGCACTTGTAAGATAGAAATAGGATCATCATACACAACTGTGATATCTTTCAATGTTTGTTTCATCCATAGAAATTTTATATAGCAAGATGTAGTAGCAATATACTTAGCTTCAGCAGTAGATAATGAAACTGAATCTTGCATTTTACTCAACCATGCCACCAATCTACAACCAAGAAATAATGCACCACCACTTGTCATTTTTCTATCATCTACACATCCAGCTCAATCTGCATATGTATAAGAACTTAGTGTAAAGTCAGTATCCCTAGGATACCATAAGCCATAATTTGGTGTGCCATTAAAATATCTAAATACTCTGTTAACAACATGTGTTTCCTTAGGATCTTCTTGAAATCTAGCCACAAGACAAACACCATGCATAATATTCGGTCTAGTAGCAGTCAAATACAATAGTGCACCAATCATATATCTATATTTGCTTTGATCAGCCTTAGGTGAATCATTATCTTTTCCTAATTTGCAACTAGTCACCATAGGAGTGCATACCAGTTTTGAACCATCCATCCTAAACTTTTTCAACATCTCTTTCACATACTTAGACTATGAAATACAAATTCCTTTCTTTGTTTGATTAATTTGTAGCCCAAGAAAGAAATTCATCTCTCCAAACATAGACATCTCAAAAAAAAATTTCATTTCTTCTGCAAACATCTTACACATAGTTTCATTTCCTCCAAAAATAATGTCATCAACATATACAACCACAAGCAAGATTTTTTCATTTTCAATTTTAAAATACAAATTACTATTTGTCATACCTTTGTTGAAACCTTGCTGAATTAAGTACCTATCTAGCCTTGCATACCAAGCTCTAGAAGCTTGCTAAAATCCATATAAAACTTTATTCAATCTACAAGCCATATCCGGTTGTTCCATGTAAACCTCTTCTTCTAGCTCATCATTCAAAAATGTAGACTTAACATCCATTTGACCCACCTTGAAATATTTATGAGTAGCAAATGCTAAGAACATCCTGATAGCTTCCATTCTTGCCACTGGAGAAAAATTCTCTTGAAAATCTATGCCCTTTACTTGTGAGTAACCCTTACACACAAGCCTTGCTTTGTTTCTGACTACTTCTCCATTCTCATTCAACTTATTTTTGAATACCCACTTTGATCCAATAAATTTTTTTTCGGTTGGTCTTGGGACCAATTCCCAAGTTTGATTATTCTCAATCTTCATAAGTTCTTCTTTCATAGGTTCCATCCAATGCTCATCTTTACATGCTTCACTTATAGTATTTGATTCAATCTCATAAAGTAAACATAGATTTACCTCATCAACAACTTTGCTTCTTGTCAATACTCCTTTTGTCTTGTCTCCAATGATCTAAATTTCTGAATGATTCTTCTGCACATATCTAGGTGTCTTAGGGGACACCACCAAAGCTTCTTCTTCTTTTTCTCCATTTTGTTTCTCTTGCTCATCCTTTTCCTATTCTTCCACAACTTCTTCAATCCTTATACAATCAGGTTCATCAAATACATATCCATCAACATCAATTGAATTCTTCATTACTTCATCAACCTTGACATTTCTACTTTCTACAATCTTCCTTAGTAATTTATTGAAACATTTGTATGCTTTTCTTTTAGTAGAATATCCAAGAAAAATTCCTTCATCACTTCTTGCATCAAACTTTCCTAAATTTTTTTCATCCCATCTGATATAACATTTTCTTCCAAATACATTGAAATACTTAATAGTAGGAATTCTTCCACACCATAGCTCATAGGGGGTCTTTGTACTGTTTGATCTTGCTTGAACTTGATTGAATACATAAAAATTAGTATGAATAGCTTCTCTCTAGTAAACTTCCGGTAGACTAGCCTCAGTAATCATTGATCTAGAAGCCTCTTGAATTGTTCTGTTCTTTCTTTCAACAACTCCATTTTGTTGAGGAGTTATTGGAGTAGATAACTATCTTTTTTATTCCATGCACTTCACAAAATATCTTAAGCTCATGGGAGGTGAATTCACCACCTCTGTTAGACCTTAAGCATTTTATCCTCAAATATAATTCATTCTCAACCATAGCTTTGAATGTCTTGAATCTATCTAATGCATCAACTTTCTCTCTAAGAAATGTAAGCCATGTATATCTAGAATAATCATCAATCAAAAGCATAGAGTACCTTTCACCTTGTAGACTTCTCAATCTTGTAGGACCATAGAGATATGTATGAATTAAATCTAGTAGTATAGTAATAAATTGTTGCTTTGATATGAAATTGCTTCTTGCTTGCTTCCCAAATTGACAATTCTTGCAAATAACATTAGTAGGCTTTGTAATCCTTGGTAAATCTCTCATGGCCTGAACTGCACTAATCCTCACTAAGTTATCAAAATTCATTTGACACATTATCCAATGCCACAACCAACTGTCATTAATTTGATTCATAAAGAATCATCCATCAACACCCTTAAGTTGATAGATATTTCCTTTAGATTTCTTTCCTGCAACAATCACTATTTTGGAATCTTTCTTGATCTCACATCTTTCATCCTTAAATAAAAGATTATATCCTTTACTGCACATCTTTCCAACACTCAAGATATTATTCCTTAAACCCTTAACATAGTAGACATCATCAATATTATGTTTTCCATCAAAACTTATTGAACCTATCCCAGAAATATTTGCACTAGTATCATCTCCAAACATAATGAGCCATCAATTTTAGGGTGTTTTTATATGTACTTCTCTTGCACTCTTAGAGATTTTCACCTAAAAGGAGAGAGATAAAACCCAAAAATTGAGGTGGTTCACTCAAACTAAGGTATGTATGATGTAATTATGACTAAATTCAATGATCTCAATGTAGATAATTGATAAAATTGATTGAATATGAAAGGAAAACTAATGAAATATGCAATGTTTGAAAACATAGTGATGTTTGCAAGAGACTGAAAAAGATGAACAAAAATGCAAATAAAACTAAACAAAATGCTATAACTTAGAATGTGTGCACCTGAGATCTTGTTGGAGACTGGAAATGACATCTAAAATGTTGTTGATGCTGAATTTTAGGCCTGGTGGAACTCATTTGCCATTCTGGGTGAATTAGTCCCAGATCCATGTAATTGTTCCAGAATCCGTTTCAGACAAATGGGTATTCAAATATGCAAAAAACCAAAATTAGGCCTGGAAGTAGGACTCATTCGCCAACCATGGTGAATGAGTCCACTTTTGAATTTTTGAATATTCAAAGGTGGAAACAGGAACCTTCGGTCTACACTTTTTGCTTCTTCAAGTGTCTGATTTTGAAATTGTCAAATTCAGACCCGAAAGTGAATTTTTCTAGGTATTTTGATTTATCCAATAAATATATGACTTGAACAACTTTTCAATGCAATCTTCAATGATTTCTAAGCCTCCAATATGTCTAAATATGCAAACACACAAGACAAGAAAGAGAAATTTTGGATGTTAGGGCATGGGGGTTTGCCTTGGTCAAACCCCTTTTAGGTAATTGAACCAAAATGTAGAAAGAATATAATGAAGCATGCAATAATGGAGTTATTACCTTTCCATGATGATTGATCTTGAATTTCTGCAACAAAACATGAAGAATCTACCCTTGAATGTCTTTAGAAGTTATCTTGGTGACTTGCAATGATGAAACCCTATCTTGCTTGACTTAATAGAGAATATAGATGATGATTGAATGATAAGAGATGTGTGTATGAGTTAAGAGATGTAAATTAGGATTTAGAGACTTGATTTTATAGGAAATTCTCCTAATTTTCCCATAAATTGGATCCCCAAGGCTAACATGAAAAATAAAATTTAAATCCCAAAATTTCCCAGTTAAAAGTAAAAAATGGTCCAAATGGGACTCATTCACCACCTTGGGCGAATTAGTCCCACTTGGCAGGGACTCATCCACCAAAAATGGTGAATTAGTCTCAGAGGGGTCCATTTTCTAGCTGGGTTATTGGGGAATGAGGAATTTTAGTTTATATGTTGATTTCATCGGGTATTTGATCAAATTATGCCTCGAGATGCACAATATGGGGTAATTGGAGCCTATTAGTGATGATGTAGAGGTCAATTAGGGCTTGGGACATAGAATTGAATGTGAAAGTGTGATTAAATACACTTTACAACACTAAAATGAGGTCCACATAGCCTAAGAAGGCACAACATCCAATGTGAATGTGTAGAACACATTACAAAACTATTTTAACATTAAGTTTAATTCACAAGCCTTCTAGATCAATGTGATAATGTATTTAAATACATTTTATAATGTTGAATTAAGGGAAAATGGGTTTATTAATTCTAGAAAAGCATGAAAGTCATTTACAACACTTTACAACACCTTTACAAGACATCATTAAATGCATTTGAAAGGGTCCAAGACCTAGTGTGGATGTGAAAAATGCCTCACAACACCAAATCAAGGCATTATTAAGTCTAATTTATCATCAATTATTCCCAAAATCAAGCAAGTTGCCTTTTTTCTATAGTACATTTAGCCCCCACTATAGTGAGAAGATGAACTTGCTTCAAACTCACACTAAAGTAGACATTCAATAGAGATCCGAGTGTACAGATGTAAATGACAAAGATCAAGAAGGTAGTCAAGCCCCTAGGGTCCAAGATACTAAGTCAAACCATCAAGGTACATAATCATGCAATGGTAGGAACTAAAGGAAAGAAGACTGGGGTGGAAAATATGTGCTCACTCTGGGGCCATATAATATCAAGTCATCCGCAAGGTGAGATGTCCCAAAGAAGTGGTTTAGTGATAAATTCATGCCAGTGTGTCGGCTTCCCACCGCATAATGAAAAATTCATGCCAGTGTGTTGGATTCCCATCATACTAACCATACCAAAGTTATGCTCCTGATAACATTGATAAGGCACAACAATGAAAATGATTTTTGTAAATGCTTTTGAATGTCATGTGAAATTTTTTTTAAAGGGGATTTTGCTTTGTTCATGTAAGGTATTCTTCTTAGGGAGCATTGTGCCTAATGTCTCCAAGAGAGGACAAGTCAGGATGTTAGATCATTATCCATGGGATGCCTTTTTTGCATCAGTCAACTTCAGTTGATCGTTATTCCCTTGTCATATCATTATCCATGGGATGCTTTGTTTGCATCAGGCCACTTCAGTTGATCGTACACTCTTGGAAGGAATCAAACCTAATGACACCACCAAGGAGAGGACACGTCACAAGAAAAAGTAAATCATGCCATGAAATTTGCAAAAAGATTTTGTCTATGTATGCCCCCACTTTAAAGTGGTTGCTACACCATTACTGGGTAGGTGCATGAAGTTGGGTACCAATTTTCTAGCTACTTATGATTTTTTTTTAAAAACGTGCTCACGTTATAACGCGCACACGTTATATCACGTTAAAAACAAAGAAAAAAGTGAAATTATTTGCCTTGGAATACCAACCCAAAGGCTTGGAGGGCATTCCCAACAAGGCTAGAGATGTGTTTTTGCAAATTCTACAATTTTTCACATAATCGGGTCCGTGCTCACCATCAAGATTGCATCTAGTTCAATATTGACAAAATCGAAAACATGGGTAATGTTAGGTTCTCTCTTAGCTATCCAATGATGTAATTTTTTTCACTTTTTGACAATGTTAAGCCTTTCATCCATAATTTCTTTTGTTTGTATGTTTGCTTTTTTCCAAAAAGCAGTGTTTAGTGTTTTTTTTGTTATAAATTAACCATTCATCAAAATTTCAAATAAATTACATTTTTAGAAACTAGACTCCATTCTACAAATTTAAAAAAAAAGAAAAAAAATCAATTATTTTCAAAAATTTGTAGGGGAAGCATGGCTAAAATTATTCTTTTCAGGAAGTGACCACTTAGAAAATTAGTAAAAAATCAAATATTCATTAAAAAATTATCAGAAAAATTATGCACCAACTAGATGATATTAGCTAACTTTTTCCTGTAGTGATTCTAAAAATACTACAAAAAATTTCACCGTGCTTAGGTCGTACAAGAGTTGCTATGTTATGTTTTTCTGACAAAAACAACACCAATTTTTGTACATCCCTCTTTTGAACCCCTTAATCTCAACCATTTTCAAAATAAATTAGTAGTTTAGAAAGTATACTTGAAGTACTTCGATCCTTGTTTTTGTTCTATCTCAAAATTTTGAGTGTAACTATCCTCAATTTCATGTCCAAGGTCAGCATTTCCTGATTTCAGAAAAAAAGTGGCCACTTAAGCCCCCTTTTTGGGAACCATCTTGGTGCACTTACCCTACTATGAGCAATTTCTTTAAAGTAGAAGAGGGTATGAGAGCTTATTCAAAAATCCCTATGCCAAGTCATATGTTTTTGATAAGCTGCGTAATGAAGAAAGGGAGTATGTCACATGCGAGTCAATATTAAGACATGTTGTCCACATCTCAAGCTTGATCTTATACATTCATGAAAGGTTAATGATTAGTTAAAAGAGACAACGACAAGTGACATACATGGATAATGCTTTCTAACCCTTTTCCCCCACTTAGTGCAAGACAAGTGTGAGCCTGGAATGGATGATGGTATGTTGCCCCTTGCAATGGATGCAAAACATGCAATAGTGAGCATGCTATGATCCTACAACTATTGTGTGGCAAGGAGCAGCAACTAGTATTATTTATGTGGATAAGGAAACAAAGTTTATGATTGATACATGTATAATGAGATATCTATCAATTTAGGATGTACCAAGGTTAGAGTTTGCTTGGAAGAATCTTGTGTGATAGTATTGATGTTGAGTGAAGGTTTGTTGGATGGGTTGATTTATATGAAAGGAAAATCACGAAGACCATGATTTGGAAGAATGAGGTTGGGTGTATTGTGAGCTTGTTTCTTAGTACTCATAGGGGGATGATTAAAAGTTGGATGTTTTTGAGTATCAATAGTGGTGATATGAGAGGAATGCTTTATTTGGCTGTCTACTTTCTCTAAGGTATCATTCTTATGTGCCATAATATTGACCCTAAGAGGAGAGATAATATGTTCATCATATGTCATAATTGGATTTGGCAAGATAGCTTCATCGCTCATAGGAGAGGCATCAAGAGAAGGATAACTAGGAGTTTCATGGTTACTAGTGATTGGAATTTTTTGTTCAAATAGATCTTCCATCATGATATCTTCTAACAATAAACTATCTTCTTCATGTGTAGAGAAGATATTAGGAGAAGAAAAGGGTGGGTTGTCATGATTATCTATACTTACATCCTCATGTCCTAGAATGTCATCTTGAGTAGGAGAGGTAGGACTGTCATAGATATCAATCATATCCTCCACACAAATGTGCTTTTCATGATCATTCACTCCTTATTCACTAAAGGATTTGCACAAGTAAGGGAGGTGTTGGGAGATGAATGAGGACTCGGTAGGGTAGTGGTAATTATTTCAGCTTTGGGTGTCATAATGTCTTTGCAAGGGAGAGGAGAAGGAAGACAACCAAGAATTTCATGATCTTCAATGATTGTGTCTTCTTTCATCAAGAAACCTTCATCACCAATGGGAGAGATATTATGAGAGGAACAATTATGATTATCATGATTATCGATGCATGCATCCTTTGTGTCAAATATTTAGTGGATTATCTTAGTGAGAGGAAGTCCTTAAGGGCTTCATCTAACATGTCGAAATAATCCCTACTAAAGGGATTGGATGCTATGGTTTTTTGAAATTGAATCATTTTTGAATTGGATTGTTTGATGTTTTTTTTTTTTTTTTCATTTGCTAGTGAATCTGATCTAAATGAACTGGGAACTAATACTGAAAATGAAAATTGCAAAAGTCTAAGTGTCGTGAATGTAAATAATTCTTATTTCTAATGATTTAAATGTAAGAGAAGCTATGCAAACATAAAATGAAATGTAAAGACATAGGATGAAATGTAACTTTTCATATTTCAAACAAAGTAATTTACTGATGACACTATGCAATAATCTAAAAGATGAAATATTGGAAGTGCAAATGTGAATTTCAACAATGCAGGAAATGAGCTATTGCAAGCTAAATTTAATGAAATGCATGATACAGAAAGTCAGCCAATTGATATAGATAAATGATGGCAGCAAACAAAAGCATAAAAATAGGGTTTGTAGCTCTATAAAAGGCAGTTTCAGGGGTCAAAAGGGACTAATTCGCCCAGGGTGGCGAATGAGTCCTAGTGGGGATTTTTTTGAAAATTTTCAATTTTTTCTGAGATATTTTTATGTTTGTTGTGCTGTAAGATGCAGACCTAAGATGAAAATGCAAAATTTTACAAAATTTTAATGATTTTAGATGCCAAAAATGCAACCTAAATGCACTTTTCATGAATGCAAAATTTGAAACCCTAGAATGCAACTTAACTAATGCAAAATGAAATGCAAGCTAATTCTAGGATCATTATGGACTCCAAATCAGACAAGAAAGTATTCGAAAAGTAGTTTCACCAAAATGAACCATCAATTTTAGGGTGTTTTCCTATGTACTTCTCTTGCACTCTTAGGGATTTTAACCTAAAAGGAGAGAGATAGAACCCAAAAATTGAGGTAGTTCACTCAAAATAAGGTATGTATGATGTAATCATGACTAAATACAATTATATCAATGAAGATAATTGATAAAATTGATTGAATATGAAAGAAAAACTAATGAAATATGCAATGTTTGAAAACATAGTGATGTTTGCAAAAGACTTAAAAAGATGAACAAAAATGCAAATAGAACTAAAGAGAAAGCTGTAACTTAGAATGTGTGCACCTGAGATCTTGTTGGAGACTAGAAATGACATCTGAAATGCTGTTGATGCTGATTTTTAGGCCTAGTGTTACTCATTTGCCATTCCAGGTGAATTAGTCCCAGATTTGTGAAACTGTTATGGAACCTGTTTCAGACAAATGGGTATCCAAAAATGTAGAAAACCAAAATCAGGTCTGGAAGTGGGGCTGATTTTCCACCCATTGTGAATGATTCCACTTTTGAATTTCTAAATATTCAAAGGTGGAAATAGGAGCCTTCGGTCTGCACTTTGCTTCTTCAGGTGTCCAATTTTGAAACTGTCAAATTCAGATCTGAATGTGACTTTTTTGTAGATATTTTGACTTATCCAATGAAGAGATGACTTGAACAATTTTGCAATGCAATATTAAATGATTTCTAAGCCTCCAAGATGTCCAAATCTACAAACACACAAGACAAGAAAGAGAAATGTTGGATGTTAGGGCATGGGGGTTTGCCTTGGTCAAACCTCTTTTAGGTAATTAAACCAAAATGTAGAAAGAATATAATGAATCATGAAATAACGGAGTTATTACCTTGCCATGATGATTGATCTTGAATGTCTGCAACAAAATATGAGGAATTTTCCCTTTAATGTCTTTAGAAGCTATCTTGGTGACTTGCAATGATGAAACCCTATCTTTCTTGACTTGATAGAGAAGATAGATGATGAATGAATGATAAGAGATGTGTATGAGTTAAGAGATGTAAATTAGGGTTTAGAGACTTGATTTTATAGGAAATTATCCTAATTTTCCTACAAATTGGAAATAACTCATTCACCACAGATGGTGAATTAGTCGTAGAGGGGTCCATTTTCCAACTAGGTTATTGGGGAATGAGGAATTCCAGTTTATATGTTGATTTCATTAGGTATTTGATCAAATTATGCCTCAAGATGCACAATATGGGGTAATTGTGGCCTATTAGTGATGATGTAGAGGTCAATTAGGGCTTAGGACATAGAATTAAATGTGAAAGTGTGATTAAATACACTTTACAACACTAAAATGAGGTCCACACAACCTTGGAAGGCACAACATCTAATGTGAATGTGTAGAACACATTACAACACTAGATTAACATTAAGTTTAATTCACAAAACTTCTAGATTGATGTGATAATGTATTTAAATACATTTTATAATTTTTAATTAAGGGAGAATGGGTTTATTAAGTCTAGAAAAGCATGAAATTCCTTTACAACACTTTGAAACACCTTTACAAGACATCGTTAAATGCATTTGAAAGGGTCCAAGACCTAGTGTGGATGTGAAAAACACCTCACAACACCAAATCAAGGCTTTATTAAGTCTAATTTATCATCAATTATTCCCCAAATCAAGCAAGTTTCCTTTTTTCTATGGTACACATAACTAAGCCTGCATCATATTTTTCAAGTTTAACAAACTTACTCTTATCATCAGTCATGTGATTTGAACAACCACTATCAAAAAACAAATAGTTATTTTTTTGTTTAGCATGTAGGGTAGAGATTACAATACCTTCATTTTTCTCCTTCTCTAGAGGGCATTCCTTCACCCATTTTTAAGAATTAGCAAAAGTAGGTTCATCTATTATAGAAAAGAACAAGCATTCATTGTCACCAGGATCCCCATAATTAGATTCCTCATCATATATACTAGCATCCTCATTCACATAATATGCTCCATTGATCTTCTTACCTTTCTTTTCTTTCTCATATCTTTGATTATTCCTCTTAGCTCTTTTCGGAAACCTCAAAGCATAATGTCCTATTCCTCCACAACTAAAGAATTTAAAGGGTAACTTACCTTCATACTTGGTAGATCATTTCTTCATCATTCTCACAAAGTTAGCTTCTACTTCATCAAGACTTTCTTCATCCGGATCTTCAACTTTTGTAGCCTTAAAAACAATTTCTAATTTGGATCCATTTCTCAAATTTGGCTTTCTCATCTCATAAGATTTCAGAGTTCCCAACAACTGATCTTTAGTGTAAGTATTGCAATCTATATGTTCTTCAATAACACATAAATTTTCATTGTAAGCATCAGTGAGAGTTCTAAGAATCATCTTTACAATCCTGGATTCATCTATTGTAGCACCAATTCCTCGCATTCCAGCTACTACATCATCCAATCTCTGTACATAAGCTTTAACGTTCTCATCTTCAAACATATATAGGAGCTCAAACTGTGTCTCTAAGCTCTACAACTTTTCCTCTCTGAACCTTTCATTTCCTTCATGTTCCTTTTCCAAATCATCCCAAAAGTCCTTAGCAGTCTTCATAATTTGAACTTTAATCAACTCAGAATGTACAAGACTATTCTTCATAATGTACTTCGCCATATTGTTTGCTTCATGTGCCTTGATCTTATTATCCATACTCAGACCATTAGCAAGAGGAGTGTAAGTATTCTTGAAATATTTCTCCACATCATATCCATAATACTCTAGATATTCTTCCATCAATATTTTCCAGATAGCATAATTAGTTCCATCGAACCTTGAATAATCATGAGCAATTTTTCTAGCCATCTTGGACCTTCCTTAAGTGGTTAAGCTATTTTCCAATGAACCAAGCTCTGATACCAATTGTTGAACAAGAAAAATGAGAGGGGGGGGTGAATTAGTTGTAGAAAATTTAAACATTCACTTGAACTTAAATCAATCACAAATCCTTAACTTTGTTAGAATGATTAAACATTAAGTGCAAGTGTAGAAACTGAAAACCATCACATAAACATAGTAACACTAGATTTATGTGGAAAACCCATTGAGGGAAAAACCATGGCGAGGATTAACTCACACTATAGAGAATATAAAAACTAATTACAAAGGCTCACTGCTAGAGAAAAGGCTCTTTGCCAAAATAAGGACTTACTGTCCAACAAGGTTAACCACCTGTAGGGCTCACTGCCATAGGGATACAAAGAAGATAGAAGAGATATGTTATAGAGAGAAGAAAATATTAATGCAATAGAGATTTACACCACAATTTACTCAACCACTTGTAGACATGCATGAATGATAGAGTACACCTTCAACTCACTACATTTGAAAACTCAACATTTAGAATTCACACTAATTTGCCATACTTGCATCACACATGCACGTGGATTCAATCTATTTTGCATATATATACTCTATTTATTTGTACTTATCTCTTTGTACATTTTTCACCACTAACTCATCCTATATATATACCATGTTCAACTTTGAAATATATTCGGTCATCCATCATTAAATTCAAATTAGGTCGGTGCCAAAATATCGTAGGGTGGAATTATAATGAGGGTGACCCAAAAACACACTTGATGAGGAACCAAGTATGTCCCAAAACGCTTCATCAACTTCAAAGGTAGTGTTTAACACAAGGTTGGCCAAACCAGTGTAAAAAAAATTGAACAATTAAACTCATGCAACCCTTAGCACAATCAAATCCTTCTAGACACCAAAATTATCTTCAATACGATCATAAAAAATTAACTCTAGAACTGTAATTCATAAGACTTAACCCAAAGGAAATATGGACCAAAAAAATTTCTCCTAGACCTCATCTAGAAGCACAAAAAACCATAGTTCACAACTAGTGAACATAACTTGCACTGTACAATGAATCAGAAGCCAAAAATCTAGATATAGCAGCTTCCAACAACCATGATCAACATATATAAACCACACAAACATAGAAGAAAATCCCAGAGTGAAACCCAGAGCAACCATTGAACTCATGCAATCTTTCTTCTTTTACAATTTTCTTAATATCCTTGTCATATATAGCCAATAAATTGCATCCATGACATCAATGACAATAGCAACCAGTTGATAACCAATTGACTAGTTGACATCAATGACAATACCTTCATTCTTGCAACAAAATATAATGTGGATCATAAGATTGAATCTCTTGTCTTGAGGTAGATTGGAAATGAACAACAAAGGGAGTTCTACGTGGTTGTCTCTAATATGGAACACTTACTAAAAGAAATTGAGCTACCTAAGGAAAATATGGTATCAAATGGTAATATTTTGGATGCTACCCTTGTGAATATAAAAGAGATAGGAATGGATTGAGGAATACCCTTGTATATTCAAAATCATATGAAATAAAATAATCCTTTGGAGACTCTAGAAGATGATAAACTAAGCTTGAGTGTTGATGAAAAGAGGAAATGTAATGGCTTATAGTCATGGTATTATATTTATTTAAATGGGAATGTGAGAAACTCCTAAAATAAGGAAGAGTGGACTCTTGTGAGTGTAAGAGGGGAAAATAAGAAAAAAAAAAAAAGTGGGAGGAGAATGTAAACAAGGAAGAACAACTCAAAGAGAAACATGTTCAAGAGTTTAAAAAAGAGAACTGACTATGGAAAAGAAAAATACCTTGGAAAATATCTCAGGCCAAGTAACTTTAAGAAATCATCATATCAAAGTTGAATGTGAAGGTCTCTCCTTTTCATGGTCAGTTGATAAGTATCAACAAGTAAAATTTAGAAAAAAGTATACTTTTTATAGTTGTCCTAAAGTGAATTCTCTCATAAAATATTACAAGTCTTAATATTCCTTATAAACAACATATTTAAGAGATATATAATTGATAATAAGGCGGACATTCTCCTTATCTAGGAATTCCATATGACTAAATCATTTTTTTCTTAGATAGGTAGTAAATTGTGGCTAGTTGATGAGTTTAGTGTCAACCTTATGGAAGGTTCCTTGGAAGGAATAGCTACTATATGAAATCCTCTTTGTCTTCCAGTAAAAATGGCTAGTCACTTCAAGAATATCTTAAGATTCTATTTTTCAAACTTGTGTACTAAGGAGATTTGCAACTTGATTAATGTGTCTACTTTGAATTCTAAATCAACAAGAAAATAGTTTTTGGAGAACTTCATTAATATTATATTTCATCAGCCTAATTGTAATTTAATGCATGTAGAGGATTTTAATACCCCTCTCTTCCCTTCAAAAGATCTTGGAGGGCTTGAGGATTACTCTAATATTATGGTTGATTTTGTTGATATTCTCACTATCAATGGTCTCTCAGATATGGAATTATAGGAAACATCTTTTACTTGGTTTAATAGAAGAATGGGAAATAACCTAATGTATATAATGGTGGGAGAATAAAATCCAACTCAAAACTAACACAAAAAATCAAAATTTCAAACTTAGAACCCTAATTTGGTGGGTTTCTCTCACAATCTTCTCATTCTCCTTGTAGCACTCCTAAAGTGGATTTTCCCACATATTTTTTGAACCAGACCTCAAACCTAGAAATTAATTGCATATTTAGATACCCATTATGGATTTTGACAACATACCAAATTTTCAAGTGGGGTTATTTTGAAAAATAAAGGTCAAAAAATTGTTGCTACACTTGAAACTAGGCCTATTTAGACTTATTTCACTAGGTCAAAATGAGGTTTTCATAGTCTAGGCCTCAAAATTTCATAAAAATGGCTTATAAATGTCCTAATTAGTTTTCCCAAACATTTTCAACCATTAAAAGTCATTTCCCAAGAGCTTTTCTACAAACCCTAACTCATTTGCACATTCTATGCCCAAAAACATGAGATTTTCAACCTTAGGCATCAACAAACTTGCTCACAATGCCTTCCTCTACTCCTGCAACTTTAAGAACACAAAAAATAACATGCATACACCCATTCCACCGAGTTTAGGACTGGTTCATTGGTGGAATGGGAAGAACTTCATGATTTTCTATCAAAACTCATAAAAAATGAGGGTTTCAAGCCACTTTTAGTAAATCTTCTCTAACTTCCTAAAATATTAATGAAATTGAATGAAACCAAAAAAAAAATATAGAATATTCAATTCCACATCAAATTTAATGAAACTCGGACCATTTCCAAGTCGTACCAAGCCATACAATCTTTTGTAGCAACAATTTTTTCTTTAAAATATAGAAAAACAAAGCTTTTATTATTGTTCAATCTTCAAATCAACAGCTAGAACCTTGCTTCAGCCACTACAAGGTGTATTTAAACCTTTTCCAACCAAAACCAACCAAATTCAACTGACTTTTTAGATTACAACCGTTCAACTTCCCCACAAAAGAAAAAATGCAAAGTTGCTTGACAATTTTTGCAACTTTTGCAACATTAACAAAATTGACTTGAAAATGACTCCAAACCACTAACAACATGAGAAATGGTCTCAAGGACCTTATTCCAACCAAAAAATGACTTCATCCTACCAAAATACTAACACTTAGCAATTTTCTTCATTAAGACCTATGGTGCCCTGCACCATACTCCCTTGGTAAAAGGAACTCAAGTCCCCTTAAGGAAATTGTTGTAACAACAGATTCAAGTTTGTTCCTATCATTCTCTAACCTGCAAGTTACATCCTTTTGTGGTACACCCTTCCGATGTACTAAATACTTTAAATAGACATTGTCCCTTGCCTTGTTGAGCTCCTTGGTACACCTAGAAAATGTTCTAACTTCATAGGCCTACCTGATGAATGATACTTGACTCCTTCCACATCTAAGAATGTTGTTAAGTCTACATCATCACTTACAACCATATCTACTCCTACCTTGTAATGAACCTTGAACTTTCCCTTTTTTCCTTGTTGTTTATCTTTTATCTCTTCACCTTTGCTTCTCACCTCTTCCACCTGTTGTTGTACCCCTATGTTTGTTGCTTGCTCAGGTTTATTAACCTCTGGTGTGAAAGAATGACCAACTTCCCCTTTTGAAAACAATGAATGAATCACCCCTTCTATCACCATAGCAACATACCCCTTAATCCAATCTTGAATCCCCAAAATCAATTCATCCTTGACCTTCAACTCAACATCATTTCCCTCCAAAATCAAATCATTCTTCAAGTCCGCTATCTTAGTACCTTCAAGTTTAGAAATGGATACAAACTCCATGTTCTTTTCTTCAGGTCTACCTTTATAAACTCCTTTCTTCCTACCATCATCACATTATCTCCCTTAGTTTTCCCTTTGTCCTTCTCTTTCAATGGTGTTAAAGTATAAGAAACTCCATCTTTTTCAATATCATAGGCATTCCTTCTTCCATCATACATAGCATGCCTATCAAATTTCCAAGGTCTCCCTAGTAGCAAATGGCACACATCCATAGGTAATATATCACATAGAATTATGTCCTTATACCCTCCTATATTGAACTCCACCTAACTTTGTTAATTTACCAAAACATATTGACCCTCATTAAACCAAGAAACTTTATAAGTAGTAGCATGTAGTATTCTAGGAAACTCAAGTTTATCAAACATCTCAACTAAAACCATGTTATCTGTGCTACCTGAATCAATTACAAATTTTCATACCTTACCCAAGCACTTACAAGTTGTTTTTAAGAGTGTCCTTTTTGGTGGCTCCTTTTCTACTGATGTCTTAATGAGAGTTCTTAGGAAAATGGTTGGAAATTGGTGGAATAATCATATGTAGGGTACCCCAATATTTCACCTTGATCAAAAAATTAAATTTGTGAAAGGAAAAGTAAGAGGATGGAATAGAATGTATTTTGAAAATATTTTTCATAAGAAATAAAAACTTTCAAAATATTTAAAGGACTTATAAGAAAAATATTTGGTGATGCCTATGATATGGAGACTTGTGTTAAAAAAAAGAAGAGAGGAATGGAAGAGTTTAATGAGTGGAGAAGAGATATTATAGAAACAAAAATCTTAGATTCAATGACTCATTAAGGGATAAAAATACTAAGTTCTTCAACCAATACACTCTCAAACGTAAAAGGAGAAATTTAATTAGAAACTGATTAATCTAGATGGTGCTATCTGAAGGTTTGATGAAGAAACCATTGATGTTGTTTTCTTCTTCTCAAAGACCTTTAGAGACAATTTTGTGGATATGCATTGTATTCAATATATTTGAGATGTTATTCCTAATATGATTAGTGAAAGAGATAATGGGGAAATTGATAAATATATCTATATTGAAAAAGCGAGGGTTGTTGTCTTCTCCTTTGGAGCTTTTAAAGCTCTAGGACTTTATTGGTTTCCACCCTATTTTTCCCAATATTTTTGGTTGGTCATTTGTAATTACCTTGTTGCTACTACAAGACATTTCTTCAGGTCAAGTAAAAGTTTGAAATAGATTAATTATTATTTTATTGTTTTGGTTCCAAAAAATGAAGAAACCAAATCTATGTTGGATTTTGAACCCATAATTATATATAACATTATTTATAAAATATTCTCTAAGTTATTGTTAACATGATTAATCATTTCTTGCATATGATAATTTTCCAAAATATAAAAATGATTTGTTTTGTGAAGGAATATTTTATATTTTGTTCTTACAACCCATGGATATATTTATTATGTAGAAAATAACAAAAAATTAGGTATGTTTCTAATGTTTGATATTTTAAAAGATTATGGCAGAGTGTCTTGGAGTTTTCTTCTTTCTTTCCTTTCAATTTTTTTCTTACAAGGGAGGATCCTAAAATTTATTAAATAATGTGTGACTATGCCTAAGTGTTATGTTTTGGTTAATGATATTCTTAGGGATTTTCTCTCTTGTGGTAGAGGTTTGAGACAAGGGGATCTTATCTCCCCTTATATGTTTGTAATTATGGCTAAGGTCCTTGGTAGGAATTTTTAGAGGTTTATTCATTCCATAATTATAAAGAGTTTCAAAGTTACTTCTTCCTTGTTGCCCTCCTTTCATCAATAGTTTATGGATGATACTATTATTTTTGGAGTTGCTTCTATAATGGAAGAAAAACAATTTTTTCTTGATAGCTATACTAGAGCCTCAAGAAACAATATATATTACAATAAGAGTGTTTTTATTTCTTCAACAAGTTAGAGGTTACTCTTCAAAATAACATTGCTATAATTTTGGGCTATCAATAGGCTTCTCTTGCTACTACCTATCTTGGGCTTCTTTTGTGTACTTAAAAAGTATAAAATAATAATTGGAACAATATTGTTGAAAGGAAAATAAATTGGATAGATGCATAAATTATTAAGTCAAGCTAGAAAATATTATTTATTAAAAGCTTCTCTACACAATATCCTTGTTTATTATTTCTCCTTATTAAAGATTCCTTCTTTCATGGCAAAAAAGATAGAGAAGATATAGAAAAATGATATGTGGATTGGATTAGAAGAGAAAAATAGGATAGCTCTAGTGAACTAGGAAATGGTTTATAAATCCAATAGGAAGGGAAGCCTTGGTATTGAAAGGTTACAAAATTTTAATAAATCTTTGATTTCTAAAATTAGTTGGAATATCCTAAAAACCGATACATATTTGAGGCACATTTTTAAAGCTAACTACTATGAAAATAGGGACTAGTGTTATTTCTTATTCTCACCCCCTTCCTCATAGCTTTTTCATTTGGAATAGTATGCTGAAAATAATAAATGTGCTAAATAAAGGTCTAATTTGGATGGTGGGTAATGGTAAAAAGGTTAACTTTTGGAGTGATAATGTGATGTCCCGATGCGGGCCCCTATCAAAAGGTGACGTAGGTCTATCCGAGCGGTTTTCCTAGCCACGTGTCTCGGGTCTTCGGCGGGAGTACCTATACTGGGGATGCCCCCTTAATGCTAAGAGGGGTGTCATTCACTACCAGTCCAGGCTTTTGGTGCAACGGTAACTAACTTGGTATCAGAGCTGGAGGTCTCGAGGTTGAGATTCATGGAGCATGGTGAGTTGTGATGTCCTGATGCAGGCCCCTATAGGAAGGTGACGCAGGTCTGTCCGAGTGGTTTTCCCAGCCACGTGTCTGGGATCTTCGGCGGGAGTACCTATCCTGGGGATGCCCCCTTAACGCTAAGAGGGGTGCCGTTCACTACCAGTCCGGGCTTTTGGTGCAACGATAACTAACTTGGTATCAGAGCTGGAGGTCTCGAGGTTGAGACTTGTGGAGCGTGGTGGGCTATGATGTCCTGATGCGGGCCCCTATCAGAAGGTGGCGTAGGTCTGTCTGAGCGGTTTTCCCAGCCACGTGTCTGGGGTCTTCGGCGGGAGTACCTATCTTGGGGATGCCCCCTTAACGCTAAGAGGGGTGCCGTTCACTACCAGTCCGGGCTTTTGGTGCAACGATAACTAACTTGGTATCAGAGCTGGAGGTCTCAAGGTCGAAACCCCTATTCTCACCGTTCTCTGAATCTGTTTGTTTTTTTGCTTGTTTTGAAGTTTTTGGTTTTTTTTATGATTTTTACATACAATAGTAAAGGTGCAATTTTGAAAGAAATTCATATAAATTCAAATAAATGAATACTGAAGCAGAAAACCTTTGGAATGACTCATCTATGATCTTATTATTCATTTTAGATGATTACAATAGAAGATCTCTGGCATGCAGACAAAAAATAATATAAGAATATCATTTCAAAAACCTGATTTGCAGCCTCATGGATTAAGCATGAATGGTACGGCCAGATCTTAGCAATGTCTTTCCTCTGCCTGTATTTGCTTGAAATACCTCCACTTGCCTGGGCGCCAATATTGATGAAGTGACATGGCTTAAAGAAGAGGCGTTTTGGTCAAGATGCAAGGATGCCTTCCTCCATAGCTAGTACGGCTCTCAATTAGCAATAAATGACAGTACGGATTTGTAACAGCAGCAAAATAAATTTGTATGGCCTTGAAATATGTGTCCCACGCTTGGAAAATGGGCACCTAGAATGAATGACCCTTCCCAGTAAAGTTTCCAATCAAAACCCTGATAATATTTTTGACTGTGAAGCTCTGTGACAACCTCTGAATGAAGCTATCTCTCTGATTGGCAATAAATCAATTGATATTCCATAGCCTCTGAACTACACACACTGAAGATTGCATGTTCTCCAATGCAAGTTGAAAACTGGAACCCTTGGCTCTGTTCTCAGAAGAAAGACTTAGCCAAAATTTGATTTCAATCATAGTAAGCTCAAATCCCAATGAAAGCCCTTATATCTCCTCAAAAGTTTGACTTTTCTCAATTAGGCATCATTTAAATAAATTTGAACTTTTCTTTTTAATTTTTCAATAGTTTTCAATCTCACTTTTAATTATAAATTATAATTAAAAGTGGCCCCCTTCAATGATGGTTGACCCCTTGAGACAATTCACTTAAGTTATAATATTAAAATATTATAACTTTATAATATAAGCTCTGAATAATTAATATTTAATTAATCAATTAAAATATTAATATCTCCCTCAAAATATGTCTGATTCATGAACCGTCTAAAGCTAGTGAATAAGGGAGTGATTCTGCACATGACCAAACCATACTGCTAAAAGTAGTAGGGGTGCTCCGCTAAATGCCAAATACTGCTAAAAATAGCAAGTCAGGCAAAAGGCGTCTGAATGAGCCTGAATGAAAGCCAACTGGTAAAACTCTGACAACCGAAGCCAAGCCAAGCTCCATCAAGACCCTCTATCCATCCTATCAGCCTACGAGGGTCGCATAATAGGCTAATCATAAGCTATGAGAGATGTCAACTGGAAGGGGACATCACAGTCCGCCCCTCCTAAAATTGCTTGTCCTCAAGCAATCTCAACTTCGGATGCTGCAAAATCTCCTCGCTCTCCCACGTAGCATCCTCCACTGGAAAATCTCTCCATTTCACCAAATATTCCCTAATAGTCCTCCTACGTGACTGTCTCTCTTTGTACTCCAAGATAGACTCAGGTACTAAAATCAACTTTCCCTCATCATCTAAGGGAGGTAAAACTATTGAAGGTACCACACGGTGTCCCAACACCTTTTTGAGACGTGACACAAAAAACATTGTGGACCTTGCTCTCCACCGGAAGCTCTAGCTCATAAGCCACCTCTTCAACACACCTCAAGATCCTGAAAGGACCATAATATCATGGCTTAAGCTTCTCTAAACCACTCTTCCTAAGAGTAGACTGACGGTATGGCTACAGCATCAGGTAAACCATGTCTCCCACCTCAAAAGACCTCTTTGTCCTCTTCTGATCTGCGTACTATTTCTGCTGATTTTGTGCCTTAGCAATATTCTCCTTGAGAGCCCTCATAGTGTCCTGACTCTCTTGCAATAAATCTCCAGCACTCGGCACTTTATTGTCACTTAGTAGCAAATCAAGAAAGTTTGGTGCCTCATAACCATACAACGCCATGAAGGGGGACATCTGAATGGTCATGTGGAAGGTAGTATTATAGCAATACTCGCAGATATATATCCACTTGACCCACGCCTTTTGCTGCCCTACAATATAGTTCTGGAGGTAACCTTCCACCAATTTATTCACTATCTCTATCTGACCATCGGTCTACGGGTGGTAACTGGTGCTCGGTGTAAGCTCGGTCCTACAAAGTCTGAACACCTCCTGCCAGAAGTGACTTAGGAACCGACTATCCCGGTTGCTCACTATACTCCAAGGCAACCCATGTAGTCTGAATACCTCACGGAAGAAGACCTATGCTACCTATGTAGCTGTGTAAGTGGTGGTAATTGGAAAGAAGTGGGCATACTTCGTCAGCCAATCCACAACTACATATATACAATCTCGTCCTTGGGCTTTAGGCAAGCCCATAATGAAATCCATCGACAGACATTCCCACTTCCTATCAAGAATTGGAAGTGGCTACAATAATCCTTCTGGATATGTGTTCTCCTGCTTGTTCTGCTAACAAACAGGGCACTCACGCACATACTGAAGAACATTTGCCTTAAGTCCTTTCCATGTAAATCTTTCCCAAATCTATTTGTACGTTTTGAAATACCTGGGATGTCCTGCTATAGGTACATCATGAAAGGCTCGCATGATAGTGTTCTTCATCTTTGATCCTGGGATCAAATAAATCCTATTCTTGTAAATGATCAAGTCATTCACAAGCATGTATCTGGTGTCAACCATCGATCCCTCAACAATACTGGATGCCCAAGTATCCTTGGCATAATCTGCCACAATCAAATGCCTCCAATCCTCTACAATGTGAACCATAGAGCTCAGATAAGGCCTGTGTGAGAGAGCATCAGCCACTACATTCTGGGTGCCTTTGATATAAGAGATATCAAAGTCATATGCCTGCAATTTACTCACCCATTTCTACTGACGATCATTGAGATCTCGCTGCCCCAGGAAATGCCTCAAACTATTGTGGTTAGTTTTAATGCAGAACTTACTGCCCACAAGATATTGCCTAAATTTTTCCAAGGCATGCATTATAGCTAGCATCTCCTTATCATAAATACTGTAGAGCCTTTCTGGCCCTCTAAGTTTACTACTCTCATACACAATAGGGTGCTTGTCCTGCATAAGCACCACTCCAATGCCCTCACCAGAAGCATCGCATTGAAGCTCAAAAGGCTTTGAAAAATTTGGTAGTGCCAACACTGGACATGTAGTCATTAGCTCCTTGAACCTCACAAAACACTCCTGTGCCTTAGGAGTCCAATAGAATACACCCTTTTTCAACAAATCCATCATAGGTGCTGCATGTCATGAATAACCATTCACAAATCTATGGCAAAATCCACACAAACCAAGAAATCCTCGCAGCTATGTAAGGTTCGCCGGAGTAGGCCAATCTATAATAGCGCAGATCTTCTTAGGATCCATCCGCACTCCCTCTGCACTGATGATATGACCTAAGTAGAGCAACTCGGTCATCCCCAAATCACATTTGGACTCCTTGGCGTACAAGGACTCCCTCTCCAAAATATTGAGCACGGTCTCCAGATGAGCCAAATGCTCCTGCCAAGTCCTGCTGTAAATAAGAATGTCATCGAAAAAGACAAGTACATATCTCCTCAGCAGTGAATGGAAGACCCTGTTCATGGTGGACTAAAATGTCGCTGGTGCATTGGTGAGCCCCAATGGCATCACCACAAACTCGAAGTGTCCACAATGACAATGGAATGCAGTCTTCTCAATGTCCTGCTCACAAACTCTGATATGGTGATATCCTGACCTTAGGTCTATCTTCGTGAAGTAGCATGCACCATGGAGCTCATCAATAAGCTCATCTATGTGAGGTATGGGGTACCTATTTTTGATAGTCCTCTTATTCAGGACTCTGTAATCTATGCACATGCGAAGGGTATCGTCTTTCTTCTTCACTAGGACAACTGAAGAAGCAAATGGTGACTTACTCAGTTGAATGTGACGCATAGAAAGCAGCTCCTTGATAGTCTTCTCTATCTCATCCTTCAACCTCTTAGGATGCCTATAAGGAGTGATCATGATGGGCTTAGTGCCCTCCTCAAGCTCTATAATGTGCTCAATGCCCCTGTTTGGAGGTCTCCCTGGTGGAATATCACTGAAAACCTTCTCATGCTTGACTCTCAACTGCTGAATGTCAGGATGATACTCAGTCTTATGCTATCCCTCCTATATAGGTGCTAATGTGCACTTGCATGAGTCTCTCCATCCGATGAAAGGAAATAGTCTTGATATTGCTGTCCCGAATGGCCTTCAGGATGTGTGTCTTCCCATCCACATCAAAACGGATCTCCATGTCTTTGAGATGAAGAGTGACTTCCTCAAGGGAATGAAGCCACTTCATTCCCAAGACTAAATCGATATCCCCCATGTTCACCATGTAATAATCAGCCTTGAATTCATAGTTATTCAAGCGCAAGGGGAGATCCTTAATCACACGTTCACACCTAAGAGTGTAACTATCAGCCACCTTAACCCTAATGCCTTCGAACTCCTCAGTTATGAGTCCGTGCTTCTCCACAAATCTAGCATCAATAAAATTGTGGGTGGCTCCTGTATCAAGAAGGGTGATGATCCTCTGTCCTGCCAAAACTCCACGAAGTCTAAATGAACCCTCCTGCTGAATGCTAGACAATCGTGCCTCCTGAATCTAGAGCTCTGACTCTGCCTCTGCCTTAGGCTCTGAAGCCTCTGACTCTGACTCCTCAGAACTCTCCTGCTGTTTGGAACTCTCTGATTTTGAATCCTCGTAATAAGCCCACATCACTCGATTGGCCTTGCCCTTAGGCCGCAAAGGAAAATCATGGTTGGCATCATAGGGACCTTTGCAGTAGAAGCAAAGCTTCTTCTTTCATAGATCATTAAGAGCCTTACGATCCAAGGGTGGTGCTACTGATTTCCCCTTCGAATCACTCTTAAAATCAGACCTCTGGTTATTCTTATTAAACCCTTTATTGTCCCTGAATGAAGAAGTGTTCTTTGAGTTGAATTTGCTAGAAGGTGTTGCCAACTCCATACTACGTGCCTTCTTCATAGCTTCCTATAATGAAGGAGGATCAAAGGATTTGATCCAACCTCTCAATGGTTCCATCAGTCCCTCCATGAAAAGCACTACAAGCCACCTCTCTGATATATTAGGAACCATAACTGATAGTCGCTGGAAGTCACCTATGTAAGACTCCAAACTGCCACTCTCTCGCAACTGAGCCAAATCTCTGAAATAGGATTCTAGATCCTTCCTGTCAAATCGTTCCACCAACCTGTCAACGAACTCCTGGTATGTGGTGATATGATCATGCTGAAGTGTCACCATCTCGTGATGCCACCAGTCATAAGCTGCCCCCTCAAGATGCAATGTAGCATACCTGATAGCATTCCTCTCAGCCATGGGACGTAATGTGAGGAAAGTGTCTAGCTTACTGATCCAGGCTTGGGCTATAACCTTGCCACTACATTGAACATTGCTAGAGTGAGTCTATTTGTAGCATGCTTCAGATCATTATTCTGATATCTAGGTCTCCAATCTTTTCGACCTTTGTGATGTTCTCTCCTCTGTGTGATGAATCGGTCAAAAGTGATCCTCTCTCTGACCTTAGGTGGTACTAACTCCCACTCCTCGTTTGCTACCATAAGTGTATCAGCGAACAACTCCTCATGCTCCTCACCTGCAATAGCCTCATCAGGATCCTGTCTCACAAAATTAGGCCTAGTAGGTCTGTCTACCATCCGTGAAGCAGTCCTAGGTGCTCTTTGTGATCCTGCATCACTCCTATCCTCGTCAAGATGTGGTGACGGTCTCCTCGGCATACCTAACCTCTGGATAGCTACTGTCAACTACTGTAGCACATCGTTGGATTGCCGTTGACCTGCTCATAAATCTCTAAGAGTGTGTAGAACCTCTACATCATCCCGATCCCTAGGGTTTTGAGGAATCTCTGTTCTCTCAGCCATGGTACCCAACTACCTATTCAAACCCTGTTGCCTGTCAATCAAGGCTCTCCTGCAAGTATAATACCTGTAAGACCCAACCTCTTTTGGTTGCATAAGAATGCTAAACCCTCAGGATGGTAGGATTTAGCTCTGATACCACTATAGAAACCCCTGTTCTCACCATTCTCTGAATCTGTTTTTTTTTTGCTTGTTTTGAAGTTTTTGGTTTTTTTGTGATTTTTGCATACAATAGTAAAGGTGCAATTTCGAAAGAAATTCATATAAATTCAAATAAATGAATATTGAAGCAGAAAACCTTTGAAATGACTCATCTATGATCTTATTATTCATTTCAGATGATTACAATAGAAGATCTCTGGCATGCAGACAAAAAATAATATAAGAATATCATTTCAAAAACCTGATTTGTAGCCTCATGGATTAAGCATGAATGGTACGGCCAGATCTCAGCAATGTCTTTCCTCTGCCTGTATTCACCTGAAATACCTCCACTTGCCTGGGCGTCAATATTGATGAAGTGACAGGGCTTAAAGAAGAGGCGTTTTGGTCAAGATGCAAGGGCACCTTCCTCTGTAGCTGGTACGACTCTCAATCAGCAATAAATGACAGTAAAGATTTGTAACAGCAGCAAAATAAATTTGTACGACCTTGAAAGATGTGTCCCAAGCTTGGAAAATGGGCGCCTAGAATGAACGACCCTTCCCAGTAAAGTTTCCAATCAAAACCCTGATAATATTTTTGACTGTGAAGCTCTGTGACAACCTCTGAATGAAGCTATCTCTCTGATTGGCAATAAATCAGTTGATATTCCACAGCCTCTAAATTGCACACACTGAAGATTGCATGTTCTCCAATGCAAGTTAAAAACTGGAACCCTTGGCTCTATTCTCAGAAGAAAGACTCAGCAAAAATTTGATTTCAATCATAATAAGCTCAAATCCCAATGAAAACCCTTATATCTCCTCAAAAGTTTGACTTTTCTCAATTAGGCATCATTTAAATAAATTCAAACTTTTCTTTTTAATTTTTCAATAGTTTTCAATCTCATTTTTAATTATAAATTATAATTAAAAGTGGCCCCCTTCAATGATGGTCGACCCCTTGAGACAATTCAGTTAAGTTATAATATTAAAATATTATAACTATATAATATAAGCTCCGAATAATTAATATTTAATTAATCAATTAAAATATTAATATCTCCCTCAAAATATGTCCGATTCACGAACCGTCTGAAGCTGGTGAATAAGGGAGTGATTCTACACATGACCAAACCATACTACTAAAAATAGCAGGGGTGCTCCGTTGAATGCCAAATACTGCTAAAAATAGCAAGTCAGGCAAAAGGCATCTAAATGAGCCCGAACGAAAGCCAACTGGTAAAACTCTGACAACCGAAGCCAAGCCAAGCTCCATCAAGACCCTCTATCCATCCTATCAGCCTACGAGGGTCACATAATAGGCTAATCATAAGCTCTGAGAGATGTCAACTGGAAGGGGACATCACAGATAAGTTGAAAGAGGTATCTTTATTGTCCTCTTATCATAGCTTTTATAACTTAAAAATATTCTAATAAGATTGAATTGTGATATTACATGGGTATATCCAATGGATTGGGTTAGGCCCTAAATGGATTTTTTTTTGTAAATAAATTAGTGAGAGGCAAGGTGGTGTAAGAGGTGATTAATCGATTAAAGTAGAATTTAGGGGATTTCGACTTCTACTATTTTAATAAAGAAGATGAGAGTATCTAGACACCAAATAATGCATGAGATGTATCAGTGGGAACTTACAATTTAATTTTTGATGATAGTGGTGGCCCTTCTTTTAATTGGGATCAAATATGGAATAATAGGGTGATCACTAAGATTAATTGCTTTTGGTAGGATTCCCTACATAACAAAATCTTTGCTATTGACAACTTGAATAAGAGGGGATTTTGGTTTGTTAATAGAGGCATTTTATGCTATGTTAGATGAGGAAACTATGGACCATATTTTCTTCCATTTCATTCGTACTAGGGAAGATTAAGAGGATGTTTTGAATAATATTAATGTTATATTTTTCCTTTGAATCTTAAATAATTTGTTAGTTGTTGGAATGAAAGTTCTCCCTTTTTCCACTCTATGACTATGTAAATATGGAAACAAACCCCCCTTCATGTTTCCTAGGGTCTTTATAAACACCAAAACAACACAAATTTTAGAGATAAAAGGAATAAAAAAAAATGTTTTCTTAAGAATTAAATTTTTTCTTGAAGATAATATAAATGTTCTGAAGTTTGAAAATGCTAGAAATATTCCTTTTTAATTTGAGCTTAGAGTTAAGAAAAAATAGGGTTTGTTTAAGACCTTACTAAGGTGAATAGGGAAAATTTCCTTTTGAGGATAAGTGTTAAGTGATTTTCCCCTTACAAAGGTTGGGTCAAAATTAATTTTTATGGTTATTCTAAAGGAATCCTAGGAGTTGTTGCATTTGGGGGTGTGATAAGAGATGAAAAAGGTTGTTTTATTTAGGGGTATTCTAAAAATATAGGCTAGAATTAAATAATAATGTGGTTGGAGCATAGGAAGTGTTGTGGGGTGTCAAAATAATTAATATTTTGGCCTATAAAAAAGTTAAAATTGAAGGAGACTCCAAAAATAATTGGCATATAAAAAACAATAAATATTTTTCTTGGAAGATTAGGAATGTGATTGAAGAGTGCAAATAGATCTTGTAGAATTTCTCACAAAGGAAAGTAAGTCATAATCATAGAGAAGGAAAGTGTTATTGATGTTGTTTCCAATCTAGGATTAAATTTTTTTGGATTGAAAATATTAGAAGTATGACATAGACCTCCAACTCAAGGTTAAGGATATCCTTTCTAAGGATAGGAAAATATTTTTTCTAAATGACTAATAAAAGGAAGATTATTTGTTGGCCTTTATATTTAATTTGTTTTAAAATCTAATAATTTTTTTTGTGTATTGAATGAAAAAGACAACTAAGAGGGGGGGGTGTATCAATTGTATCAAATTAAAACATTAAAACCCTCAACATTAATTAGATCTACATGCATTCATTAAACCCTCAATCTATTATAATGTTTAAACATGAAAAGTAGATAACAAAAATTAAAACAATCAACACCATACATAAGAGAACACCATATTTACATGGAAAAACCTAGAAGGGAAAAACCACGGTAAGGACTAGCTCACAATATAAGTAATTGCAAAACTGGTACAAGGAGACTCACTACCAGAATATGACACAATGCCTAGAAAGGCTCACAACCTAGGCTCACTACTAGAATAGAAAGAAGAAAATACTATAGAAAGTTACATAGAGAACACAATCTCAATGCAACAAATATTCCACCACAACAACTCTAACAACACTCCCAACCTCCAAGAGATCAAGATACCTTAGCTCAATGTGTTCAACAATCTTGTGTTATATCTTGCACTACAATTCACACTTTTCCACTTAATTTTGCATCACAACACTCAATTCTATTCCACACCTTATCTCACATCAATTCAACTTGCATTTATATCATTCACAACTTGAAAAACATCTTCAAGTTGGCTACACTCACCTTACACTTTAAAAATTCAAAATAGGTTGGCATTAAGCATTCCCATAGTGGATAGGAACGAAAGTGGACCAATACAAAACTTAACTAGGACCAAAATTAACTCTCACATGCCATGCTACACTTTCATCAATAGTCAATAATCTTTGAATGTATTGTAAAAACCAGGTTGGCCATTACCCATGTAAACACCATTAAACTTTGAATTACACACTCCCTCAAATCCAAAGATGACTTGCACACCACATTCCATGCTTCAACAAGATCTATAATATTCCTCTATCCTCTTGAAATTCATCAAAATCCTTCATAACAACTCACGCCTTCAGAATGTACACACCTATTACACTCAAACTACATTGCCAAACACTGCAACTCTAAAATCCAACTTGTAGAGAACAAAACCACAACTCCTCTTGAGATAGGCAAGAGATAAACACCATAAATATACCTTCAAAATTGAAAGACCTAAAGAGCAACTACGGAGAAACAATGTGGAGAAAATACATTTCTCCTAGACACCTCTGTACGCAACATTACAAAACCAATTGACACACTGTGAACATAACTTCCTTTAACCATCGATCTAGAAGCCAAAATTTTGGATATAGAAACTATGAACACCTCTAACCAACATGTCCAAACCACACAAGTAGATATTCAACCAAGAAGAAATGCAAAGCAAAACCAAAACACCTCTGCAAACCAAAACACATTTGCAACACCTTGTTTCCTTATTTTATCGAATTTCTCAATATCCTAAACATCTAAACCATAAACAAAAGCTTATCAAAGCCACACCAGAGGTTAACATCAAAAACTTAATTGATGATAACATAATACAACTAATCAAATAAATAATCTCTCTTAACCACTACACAACTGTCACCAATGCAAACACAAGCTTGTTGACATCAATGAAACACCTTCATACTTGGAACATTGTGGAAAATATACAATATGGTGGCTATATTATTTGTTCACAAGGTGATGCCACTTTTTTATTCAATGAGTGGATGAAAATTATTACATTGGAAGGTTATTGGATTTAGAAAATCATTTCCTTCCTCTTATGGGATAATAAGAATAATGAGAATAATAACAAGGATTTAATTAGTAAGTGTGATGATAGTCATATCATAAGAGATGAAATATGGATAAAATTTAGTATTATATGGAAAGTTGCAATCAAGAAAAAAAATGATGGATTCCCTTGTTCTATCAGAAGTGGATTTTCGGCTTCCCTCATATGATTAAGACAAAGAAAGGAGAAAAATATTATATTAAAATAAGGAAATATTATATATGGATTTATGTCATGATCAATTGTATATTTCCCTATAATTTATCTTGTGACTATTTATCTATAGGTGCAAGGATGGATGGTCAAAGGCTAATAATTTTTATAATTCCTTATAGTGCATTGATGAAAAATGCGGATCTATGGAAATTTTTTGAGATGAGATGTTTTAACCTAGTTTATAATGTCATAAATGGTTTTAATGACTCCTTAACTTCATGGTTCATCAATTCTGCAAAGAAAGGTGTGGTATCTATCTATGTTTTCAGCTAGACTATGATAGAGGAGCTTATTTCTAGGGTGATGGGCCTAAATGTTTAAGGGGCTAAGTTGAAGATCTGATAAGTAAGAAAAGCTATTATATATATAATTTTCTCAAGAAAGGAGAGAAGGTTAAGAGGCATAAAAATGGTTATATTAGGGAGGATTTTCTAGCACCTTGGTCTCTTGTAAGTGTCCATGTTATGAGATACTTTAATTTAGAAGGTAGGTTTAAAATGTGCATGGCTACTATTTTCCTCTTTTATACTAGCTTTGTCATGGTAATGCAATAAGTATGACATTTTGTTTACCATATTTTATGGAGAAATATATTGAAGATGGTCCTTATCCTCCATTATATCATGTTTTGATCTATACTTTGTATTTAAGTTTAGTTTTAACTTCACTCCCATTGGAAACCCTAGTGTAAATAATTCTAAGGTGAAAATAAAACTTATAGAGATTGATCCCTCTGAAAGTAGTCCTAAGGATTATATCAAGTCTCTAAAAGGGAATACTAATGGTATTGTGTCTCTTGGAAAGGTTTTAATGGTTAAAATCCCTAGATCTAATGATGATTTGAGAAAAACTACCTCTAAGAACCCTAGCTTAGGAGAGAAGTACAAAAAGAAAATGGTCTTTTTATGAAAGAAACAAATTATAGAAAATATATGGTATCCCTCCCACATCCTAAAAATAAGATCTTTAGTTGTTATTTAGGAGGATCCAAACCCATAGAAGAACATAAAAAATACGCCTCAAGAATTAAGTGTTATAAAATGCATAAAGGAAATAAGGATACTAGTAGAAAAGATGATGATAGGACCCTATAGAATAATTCTATTGACATCTATAATGAGGAAGAAAAAAACATGGGGGAGGGAGAATTTGATAAAAGTGAAAAAGATAAGTTCGGGGAAATAACGTCTACAAGGCTAGCAAAGGCATGTAATAAAAATATCTTGTAAGAAAGGTAAGAATATGGTGATAGAAAATGATGTGGAGCATAATTAGGATGAGGAGGTTTTTCACCCTCTTTTACATGAAATTACTAAAACTAAGGATATACATGACCTCCCTTAGTAGGAATAAGATGAATAAGAGTAGGAAGAAGAGGAACATAAAGAAGAAGAGGAAGCCTATTTGGCTAGCCCTCCCCATAAAGAGATGATGGATTATGTTTCTAGGAAAGAGGTAGATCATGTGGATGGGGAATAAGTTTCTAATAATATAGAAGATTAAGTGGAGAGCCAAAGGAAAGATTGGGAAAAAAGATGGAGGAAGAAAATAAAATTTATCAAAAGGAAGATCCTTTGGATTCCTTCAATTCTAATCTCGAAGGTGTTAGAAATAGAGTGGGTGATATTGAAAGGAACATGCACAGGCATAATAAGTGTAAAATATTTAATAACAAATGAAAATATATTTATAATATTCTCAATAAATATCAAAATAGAGAGAAGAAAATTATAAAAAAATATTTTGAGAATCTTGTTAATATTAGTGATTGTATAATTAAAAAATATGTGGTTGCTCTAGTGATAGGACAATCAAAGAGAAAAAAATAGAAGAAGAAGGGCTTTATGGATGATCAATAGGATTTTTACAAAAGAAAAAAAATTCCAATAATTATTTGGAGATAACATGCTGGGAGGAGTTGACGGAATCCTTGAATAAAAATGAAACATTATATTTTAATTTGGTTTCTTTTCTTGGGTGTTCTCTAGTGATGTTTCTAAACTGTTAGTTGGTTTGGGGCTAGCCTAGGTGATAGTCTTGCTATTTTTTATTTCTCTACTCTTTTATGTTCTACCTTTTTAATTTGGTTTTAGGGCCCTTTTTTGCTTATCTTATCAAAAACATTCATGCAAACATTGAGTAAATGTTTAATGGATAAGCACTTGATTGATATGTTTGTTAGACATTGAGATGGGGGTGAGTTTATTAAATGATTTTTAGTGAGATTTACATGTTTATAACATCTATATTCTATTAATTTTTCCATAAAATTTAAATTCACTTGACACATATACTAATCTCCTACATGTCTACCCATCACCTTTCACATCAAATGTGAGCCTTGAATTCATCACTTATAAAGGGTACATCTAAATAGTTTAGTCAAAATAATTTTAACCCTTATAAACCTTGATTACATGGAACCCCTTAATATACATGTAGTGTATATGAGGGATTATTTCACATTTATTGAGAGGTTATAAGGTGATTTACCTATAAACAACTAGTTTCTATGTCACTAGTCTGAACTCTCAATTTCTCTTAGTAAAAATAAAAACTAGCTTTGTAATATCCTAAGCATGTGATATGTATTTTTCCTAATGGAAACCACTTTTTAATATTGTAAGTTTATTTCCTATTTGAAATTGTATAAAAAATAATTAACCCATATAAAACTATTCTTAGTGTTCGTTATTCTCCTATACAGATGGAGAGTCACTGGTGGAATTTAGTGTGTTGGTCTTTCCTAGCTCTTTGTTGGGTGGAGTTTTTTTATTTGGTTTCTTTGATACTACTGTTGCTTCTGTTTATCTATAACTAGTCTCTATGTGTGCTCCTTTGGTGGTGGAGTTGAGGTTTGTAGACAAGGTGGGTGTGTTTTGGGAATGGGATCTCCTATTCCCTTTGGTCTATTTTATGTTCAGTGCTGAAAACTCTCGAGTTGCTGCATGTTGGTTGTAGACCTTGGTTCAAAATTTTAAGAGGTTGGCTAGTGTTAGATTTTCCCATACTATAGGGTGGTGTTCTTTGGTTTTATCTCCTAGGTTTAAATTGGGTTTTCCCTTCCTAGATATGTTTTGGGATGGTCTTTTGTGATGAAGGGAACTCCCCTTACAAACTAAAACTCACCACAACAACATAGGTTTGCATAGAAAAAATGCGAGAGAAAAGAAAAAATTATATTTTATTAATGAAAATGAAATTACAACATTACACTTCCATCATATGGGCTTTCTGAATACATCATTTGCAAATCTACAAGTTTGAGCCAAACTCTACTCTAGGCTCTCATGACCTTATAGTCAAGTCTCCCTTCTCCCCCTCTCCTCCTTGTCAACTGGGTTTTTATCCTCTCTCTCTATCTTCACTAGAAAACCTTCCCCTTCACTGTAACCACATCGACCATCTAGGGTTTCTTATAATCTAATCTTCATTTAATTCTCTTACCCGTCTTGCCTTAGTACCATTATTGCCTTCAATCATAAACTATAATAGTTTCCTCATTGTTAGCTCTGTCTTCTCAAACTTTCCATCAATCACCATCTTCACGCCTTAATCACCTCTCTTCATACCATCAATAACACTACTACTTATCAAACTGAGACAATTTCATGTCACACTGATATTCACCTTCTCATCATTCACCATCCTCGTCATCATTCACAATTTGCAACAATGATGTGAATTGACCTATCATCCAATCGTATTTCACCATCTGTCCATCCATGTCATCACCACCTTCCAATTGGGTCCCACAAAATTCAATGCCATGTCTTTGTTGTGTCTAGGGGAAACCAAAGTGACTCTCCCCAAAATCTGAAATTCCAACCAATTAAGTTCCCATCAGGTCGTCGAAGAGACACTAAAACAAATCACTCTGAAACAAGGTCTCCTTGATGAAGATCTATCGAAATGTCTTCGAGACTTTCATTTCCATTCTATCGATATCCATATATCCCTTCAATGAAGAACCTCCATGTCATCCCTACTCAATCATTCATCGCCACCTATCAGTCATGACACCTATATTCTTTGTTGTCATCACTTAGCCTAGTCCCACTCTATTGGTATGTCGAAGAGACTCAATCATAACTCTCACCAATCTCCCAAAGTCTCGCTGAAAAAAATCCCTTGTCTAACATTATCAGAGTGTCAAATAGACTCCATAAGACATCCCATCGATACACGCCTGTCTCCATAGTATCAAAATATACAAGGAACTTGCAACCTTATCACCCTGAAATCTCGTCGTCACCATGATACACCTTATCACTCTATTGGAGGGACTCCCAAATAGCTCCTTCCAATAACATAGAGTCTCATCAATGTATCTTATTAGAATGTTGAGGAGACTTCAAAAGTTGTCCTACCAAAATATGAACCTCCCTCCAATGTGAATTCTTTGTGACCGTTTACTACTATTTCTTTCACTATCGGTATGTTGAAAGGACATAAAACAAGGTCTCTCTGAGATCACCATACCACTCCAATGAGCCAATTCACCGAATGTCATTAACATTGAATGTCAATGTTTACCTATTACATCCAAAGGTTTGAACTCTTGTAGACTGCCATATTGAAGCCGATTCAGCCCTTATTGGAAAATAAATAACACATATTGATGCAAGATTGCTTGTATGCCCTAGATGTTGTTGCAGTTCCTTTTCTCTGTAGTTATTCTGTAACTGGTTCCTTGCTCCAGTCAAAAGATTTGGTTGTTAATGGTCCTTTCCTTCCTTAGTCATGAGTCTTTCTTTTAGAGGTCTCTCTTTTTGGGAGCCTCTTGTCTGTTTCCTTGATGACTACTTTGTAATGGGTACTAGTCCTTCTAGTTTTAACATAATCAAAACAATACAAAACATAAATATATAAAAATTTACATGATCATAATATGAGACTTCATAATGATATTGTAGAATGTCTCTCATGATAAATATGATTTACATGTAGAAATATATTATCATCATTAGGAGTGAAATAATCACATATAAAATTATTTCTAATTTAATTTTTAAATATGCCACATGAAAGATATTTCCTTAAAGATAGTTTACTATCATGTACCATGTAAAAAATAGTCAGAATATCAAGATTCTATTTGAAGGAGATTGTTGGAAGTTTTGGAAAGTATATCATTAATGATGTCGGTTAGCAACTTGAGCATGAATTGCATAATACTACTTGATCTAGTGTTGTCATTGATGTCAACATTATTATGATCATCCTAGTATGATTTGGAAGTGATACTAAAGATATGTATATAGAATAAGTTGGTATGGTAAATATGGTTGTATAGAAAATTAGCCAAGTACTTCTACTAACTATTTTGTGGAAATCAGAGCATCATTTTTTGGGTCCGCACTCCTTTGCACTAAAAGATCCATCTCTACACTTTTAACCATGCCTTCAATATCATGAAATGCAATGAAAATCAAGATTTTGTGATGTTTTGTGAAATACTCTAGAAGTTATCATTGATAGAGTTTAGCTCTATGTATCACAGTCATTTCTCTGTTTAGTATATTAGTGTGGGAGATTCCACATTTCTTTGAGAATAATGTTTTTGTGTTGTAGTTCTAAAGTTAGACTTAGTAATGTAGGATAAGTGTGAATTTGAAGAGAGATAGAATCTAGAAGTCACTTGCATGGAGAAGTGTATGTATGATTGAAAGTTTTTGTGATTAGGTCTAATTTGTGGCTGACCTAATACATGATATGTATTGTAAAATATTATACATATAATACAGATATTTGTAGGATCTATTTTAGGTCCATGTTGACCTAAATTATGTTTTACACATTTTATTTGAGTGTGAAGAAGCTTTTGAATCATGTGTGAAGCCGACAAAGCTATTTTGAATTATTTTTTGATGTATTCAGATGTAATTGGGTATATAAATGCAAGAAAATTTTGAGTTGTGATGATGGATGAGAGAGTATAAGTGGTACATCAGGTGAAAGAGGTCTCATATTATGCGGACATGAAAATTTAGAGGTGTGAGATCAGAATAAGAGCATAATTGTTGAGCGACTACTAAGTAGAGTAGTATTTTGTATTCAAAGCTTCAAAGGAATTGAAATTCAACACAAGGAAGGTGTACTTTATATCAATTCACATTTTGGCTAAGTAGCCACCTTTTTTTTCTCTCTAATTCTAGCTATAAGCCTTATAAGGATAGTACATCCTAGTAGTGAGCCCCTATAATGTACTATATCTAGATATAATATTGTGAGCTAATCCTCATTGTGGTTTTTCCCTTTTTGGGTTTTCCATGTAAAAATCCTAGTGTTCATGTATATTGTGATCTTGTGGATGTATGATTTCATTCCTTATTTATGTTAATATGTTTTGGTGATTGGATAAGTTGTTTTCAAAATTTTAATAGAATATTGATTCACCCCCCCTCTAAGTATTCTAAGGGTTCAATAATTGGTATCAGATCTTGGTTCCTTTAGAAAAGCCTAACAACTTGAGGAAGATCTTAGAGATTGAACACATGGCTGATAGAAAGTATATTGATCCTCTAGAAGAAAGTTCTATAATTGAACACATAGAAGATGACTATTGGATTGTCAAAGAACTTAAAGTAACTCTTCAAGATCTTGATAAGGTTGAAAGTGAGAACAAGGGTTTAAAAGAAAACCTTCAAGAAGAAAATGATTGCATCAAAAAGTTGAAAGATCAAGTCAAGATGTTTAGAGGAAGACATAGGGAAGTCAAGCACAGTTGAAGCAAGCAAATGAAGACATCACCAGACTGAAAGTTCAAATGGAAGAAAATAGTATAATTGAGGAATGTATAAATGCATTGGTATTAAGAATGACTAAAGATTACTTAAGACTTGAACAAGAAGTGGTAAATATCAAATCAAATCTAGAAAAGAGAAGAATACATGAGGAAAAATTCCAAACAATTTATACTATGCTTGATGAACTAATTGTAGGATAGAAGCTATCTAAGGATAAAAGTGGTCCGAGACTTGAAGAAGGACAAAGCTCAAAGGAAAATTAGACACCTACCAAGGTTGACAATCAAAAGAAGACTCAAGGCAATGGAAGATAATTCAAAAATAAAAGAATAAATATTGGAAGACCTCCCATCAAACAACCAAATGCTCAAAGGTACCCATCTTTCAATGGTATTTGTTTTTCATGCAATAAATTTGGACATAAGGCAATAGAATGTAGGGGTAGAATGAATTAGAATGCTAGATCCTTCTCCGGACAATGTTTTACATGTAATAAATTTGGACATAGAGCTATTCAGTGTAGAATTCAAATGATGGATAGATATAATAATGGGAGAATGGCTCAATATTTCAATGGTTATTGTTGAATAGGACAACTGAGAGGGGGGTGAATCAATTGTCACTAAATTAATCCTTTAATTCAATCACCAGAACTACTACTTAATACCGCTTAAATGATTAATCATCAAATGCCAATATAGAAACTCAAATCCAACACATAAACACAATAACATTAGATTTACATGGAAAACCCAATGAGGTAAAAACCACAGTGAGGATTAACTCACACTATAAGGAATATCAAAACTGATTACAAAAGGCTCACTGCCTGAAATAAGGACTCACTATCTGAAACAAGGACTCACTATCTAAAAGGGCTAACAACCCAAAGGGCTCACTACCACAGAGATACAAAGAAGATAAAGAATACTTGTTATAGAGAGACTGCAATCCCAATGCAACAAAGGATTCCACCACAGTCACTGGATCAACTTGCATGAATGATAGAGTTCACCTTCTGCTCACTGCATCTAAAAAATTTGCATTAAGCTTCAAACTGATCTCCCACACTTGCAACACACACTTACTAAATAGAATCAATGTCACACCAAAATACACTTTATCTTTTCTCTTATCGCTCTTCTTCTTCACTCTTGTATATTTTCCATCACTAACTCATCTTGTATTTATATCATTTTCAACTTTGAAACATATCCAAAGTCATCCATCCAAATCCAAATTCAAATTAGGTCAGTGCCAAAACATCCTAGAGTGGAATTAGAATGAGGGTGACCCAAACAAATTCTTCATAGGGACCCACATATATCCAAAATTCTTCATCATCCTCGAAATTAGTATTTCACACAAGGTTAGCCAAACTAGTGTAAAACACATAGAACCATTACACACAAACTTTCCAAATGCTAAAATTAACTTCAATACAATCAGGGAAGCTCAAATTTAGAACCACTCATCAGAAGACTTCATCAAAGAGAAATCCAAACCAACAACATTTCTCCCAGACCTCAAGTAGAAACATAGAAAACCATAGTTCATAACTGGTGAACACAACCTACACTGTACAATGAACCAACAACCAAAAATATGGATATAGCACCTTCTAACAACCATGAAAAACATATTTGAATTGCACAACGACATGAGAAAATTCATACTAACACCTGGAGAATCCATTGAATACTTGCAACATATCTTTATTACAATTTTCTCAATATCCTTAACATATACAACCAACAGTAACTAGTGGATAACTAGTTGACCAATTGACATCAATGAAAACAACTTCAATATTTCCATTCTTGCAACAGTCTCCCCCTTTGTCATTGACAGAAACACACGATGTGAAAAACCATCAAAGATAACATACAAGCTCTGAATACACTTTCTTATTCTCCCCCCTTAGAAGATAATTTCTTATATGCTTCTTTTCCCAATCTTTTTTTCCTTTTTAACATACTTCTTCTCCCCCTTTGTCATCAATGGAAAATGAAAAAGAATATTTTACATTGATTTCTCCTTTGACATGAAAAAAAAGAATATGTATAATGACAACACCTAATACTACTTGCTCCCCCTAAGAGGTAGCCACCAAAACATCAGCCCAAAAGAAAGATAGATCATAAATCCATAGGACTGATGCATCTCCATATGCATATAGTTCAAGAAAGGAGGAGCAATAACCCCTAACTTCTTGTAGAGATACTCAAAAGTATCTTAGGAAGAGCCTTCATGAAAATATCAACAACCTAATCCTTCGTTGGAACATACTCAAGCTTTACATAATTCTCCATGACCTTATCTCTTAAGAAATGATATTTGATAGATATATGCTTCGTCCTCAAGTGCATCACTAGATTCTTCAAAATGTTAATTGCACTTGTATTATCACAAAAAATAGAAATAGGATCATCATATACCACTGTGATATCTCTCAATGTCTATTTCATCCATAGAACTTGTGTACAACAAGATGTAACAACAATATAGTTAGCTTCAACAGTAGATAAGGAGACTAAATCTTGCTTTTTACTCGACCATGCCACCAATCTGCATCCAAGAAAGAATGCACCACCATTTATACTTTTTCTATGATCTATACATTCAGCCCAATCTGCATTTGTATAAGAAATAAGTGTAAAATCAATATCTTTAGGATACCACAATCCATAATTTAGAGTTCCATTCAAATATGGGTATGTGCAGGATCATGATGGGCCAAAAAGTGGCAATATTATGGGTATTTGTAGGGTATGTGGCTGACGACTTTTTTTTTACCCAAAATTGATGAAATGAAAAGGGTTTTTAGAGCAGATTCTCAGATTTCCACCAATATAAATTATGCTTTAATTTGAATTTAATAAATAATTATTCATTTTCTATTAAATTCTGACTAAAGTCGATTGCTAGGCTGATTGAAAAACATCTATAACTTTCAAGCGGTATCACATTTTTTGAATCCAAAATATGTATCATTCTATGCTTCACATACTATAGGATTAAAAAGAAAAAATAAATTTCATGAATTTTTGACCAAGTTAAGGTGGTCGGACATCTGAGAGTTTTTATATTTTTAAAAGTTGTAATAAAAAATCATAATTAATTATTTACTTGGAAAAAAATGACAAAAATATGCATCACATCCAGACATGGAGTCCTCTACTTATATATAAAATATTATAAAAAAATATTATCATTTTATTATGGTTAGGGTGGTCAGATAGACACCTACTTCTTATTTTTTCCCTGAAATTTAAGTACTACTGCATTGAAATTTCAAATTTTCACCAAATAGATTTTACTTATTTTTAAATAAACCTAGTAGTTTAGAAACTAAATTCAATTTTCTACAAATTTTATTCTTACATATTTTTGAAATAATATAGATAACTTATTAAAAAATTAACGTCAAGTTGCCTAACACTGATTTTTTTGAATTTTTTGCTACTTAAGGGCCTGTTTTTTCTATGATGATCCTGCACATACCCATATCTGAATATTCTCTTAACAGTAGCAACATGAGTTTCCTTAGGGTCTTCTTGAAATCTAGCCACAAGACAGACAACATGCATGATATCCAGTCTAGTAGCAGTCAAATACAATAGTTTGCCAATCATAGATCTATACTTACTCTGATCAACCTTAGGTGAATCATCATCTTTACCCAATTTGCATCCAGTCACCGTAGGAGTACTTCCCAGTTTGGAACCATCCATCCCAAACTTCTTCAACATCTCTCTCACATACTTATATTGTGAAATGAAAATTCCCTTCTCTATTTGATTAATCCGTAGCCCAAGAAAGAAATTCATCTCCCCAGACATAGACATTTCAAATTCTTTCTACATATCTTTTTCAAACCTCTTGCACATATTTTCATTTCCTCCAAAGATAATGTCATCAACATACACTACTACAATCAAGATTATGTCATTTTCAATCTTAAAGTATAAATTACTATTTGTCGTACCTTTGTTAAAACCTTGCTAAATCATATACCTATCTAACCTTTCATACCATGCTCTAGGAGCTTGCTTCAACCAATATAAATATTTCTTCAATCTGCACACCATATCTAGTTGATCTATTAACTGAAATCCTTCCGGTTGTTTCATATAAACTTCTTCTTCTAGATCACCATTCAAAAATGCTAACTTGACATCCATCTGATAGACCTTAAAGTCTATGAGAAACAAATTCAAAGAACATCCTTATAGCTTCCATTCTTGCTACCAGAGCAAAAGTTTCCTAAAAATATACTCCTTCAACTTGTGAGTAGCCTTTACACACAATCCTCAATTTGTTTCTAACAACTTCTCCATTCTCATTCAACTTATTTTTGAATACCCATTTTGATCCAACGATGTTTTTATCTGTCAGTCTTGGGACCAATTCCCATGTTTGATTCCTCTCAATCTACATAATTTCTTTCACTTCTTCCTTCCAATGTTCATCTTTACAAGCTTCACATACAATCTTTAGTTCAATCTCAGAAAGTAAACATAGATTCACTTCAACAACAATGCTGCTTCTAGTTAATACACCTTTTGTCTTGTCTCCAATAATATCACTTTTTGAATGATTCTTCTATACATATTTCAGTGTCTTAGGGGACATCACCAAAGCATCTTCTTCTATTTCATTATGTTCATTTTTCTTCCCTTGCTCATCTTTTTCCTGTTCTTCCACAATCTCTTCTATTCTTACACAATTAGGTACATTAGATACATATCCATCAATTTCAATAGGATTCTTCATTGTATCATTAACCTTGACATTAGAACTTTCTACAATATTTCTCAGTCTTTTATTGAAGCATCTATATGCCTTGCTATTAGTAGAATATCCAAGAAAAATTCCTTCATCACTTCTTGCATCAAACTTACCCAAAGTTTCCTCATCTCTTTTGATATAGCATTTTCTTCCACATACCTTGAAATATTTAACAATAGGAATTCTTCCATGCCATAGCTCATAGGGAGTCTTTGTACTTTTCCTCTTGATTGAATTCGATTGAATACAAAAATAGTAGTATGAATAGCTTATTTCCAATAAACTTCTAGTAAACCAACCTTAGTAATCATTGATCTAGCAGCCTCTTGAACTAAACTATTTTTCCTTTCAACAACTCTATTCTGATGAAGAGTTCTCAGAGCAGATAACTATCTTTTTATTCCATCCAATTTAGAAAAAAATTTAAACTCATGGGAGGTGAATTCTCCACCTCCATCATACCTTAAGCATTTTATCTTCAAATTCACTTCATTTTCAACCATAGCTTTGAATGCTTTGAATCTATCTAATTCATCTTATTTCTCTTTAACAAATGCAACCCATGTATATCTAGAATAATCATCAATTAAAAGCATAAAGTTGTTGGATCTCACTTGTGTTTATAGTTTGTCCTTGATGTCAAAATCCCTTTCAGTTGGTTCTCTTTGATGATCAGTCTCAGTTTGGATCTTTATGCTTTATTATGGAACTTCTTTAATGTCTCTTGGCTATTATAGACAGTTACTTGTTATGATTCAAATTCATGGTGATGAGGTCTCTGGTTCATGTTATGAATGCTATTTCTTTGACTAACAGAGTTTGACAGATGGTTTCTTTGTCAGGATGGTTCTTCTTGCATACCATAGGTGTATTTCACATGATTACGCGCCATTTGATTACATTCCTTGAACTCACATTTTTGAAGGCATTATAGTTACCTTGGTTCTGACATCTCATTTGTCTAATGGTATTGGTTGTCTCTCTTTCGGGCTTACACTTATTGCCATGAGAATGGCAGGGTCTCCCCGATCCATTTTGAAATGTTTGTGTTGCCTTTTGGCAAGACATTTTTGATGTCATGACGATTTGATTTTACATGCAAGTAGCTTTTGGTGTGACATTCACGTGGTCTTGGTGACAGAAGAAAGGTCTATCAGCATGAGTTGTGTTCACTGCTGGGAGGTCTTACCGAATGAGTCGGGTCTCGCCGACTAATACATGAGGTGGTGCATTGGCGTAAGTAAACCCTATCAGCATGTTGTTTCATCGAGCGCTTTGTGTCTTGGCGACCGGCACAAGAAAGTTCATATCAGCAGGACTTATTTTATGTCACAATGATCGGGATCCATCTCTAGGAATCTATCGACATGTTGTTTCATCGAGCACTTTGTGTCTTGGCGACCGGCACAAGAAAGTTCATATCAACATAAGTTATACCCATCGGAACGATGTCTTAGCGAAGACATATTGTCTCACTGATCGAAGGAAGATGAACTTATCGGCAAGAGTTTTGTTATCAGGGTAGTGTCTCATCGAACTTGAAATGTCTCCCTGACTAGTGCATGTGGAAGTCTATCGGCAAGAGTTGTGGCATAGTTATATGGTCATAGCGAACTCTTTTGGTCTCATTGATGGGCACATTAAAAGATTCACTTTGGACAGACTTGAAGTATTCGGTTTAGTATCTCAAAGAATTCAAGTGTGTCTCACTGACCGTATGCATATGGAGACTTATCGATAAAACTAATGGCTATCAATATAATGTCTTGGTGAGGTTTTCTTGTTTTTCCAACTGACAACGTAAAGGTATGCATCTTGGTAAGAGTTTGTGCATCGAAGAAAGGTCTTGGTGAATTTGATTTATTACACCGACCGAAAACATAAAGGTAGTCTCTTCAGTAAGAGCTAGGGTTTTCCGCAAGAGGTCTCGGAAAGTGACCTTCAGTCTCGCCAATGGAACATAAAGGGAATTTGTTGGCATAAGATCTAGATTGTCTTAGTGACACCGGATGAAAGGATGACTTTCGGTATGACTCAAGCATTCTACGAGAGGTCTCCCGGACATTGATATGTCTTGCCGATGGAATACAAATGGTCTCTGTTGGTATGAGAATTGAATTCTCTTGGTGATCTGAGGTGAATTTGGGGTGTTTTGGTATGACATGAAATGATCTACAAGATGTCTCCTTGATGGTTTGAAGTTACAGCGACACTCATAAGATAGAAGGCTCGTCGGCAAGAAAAACCTTGTGTCACAGTGACCAATGTGTATCATGTGGACTTTCAGTGAAACATGGGGCAATCTACATAATGTCTCCCTAACAGTAGGATGTCACAGCAACTCAGAATGACTTTCGGTAAAACAAAGACCTGTTTACAAGATGTCTCTCTGATATCAAAAGGCTATAGTGATAGTGAATGGAACAAAATGGCATCTCGGTGAGAAAGACTCTTGTGTCTCAGCAACTGAAATAAATTTAACAGAAATGTGATCTCGGGGAAACATAAAGATCTTCGATATGGTTTCTCCCCAATGGAAGAAGGTCATGGTGACACTCAGGGACCAAAGGAGTGATCAACGTTATAATTTCCTTCAGCAGAACTATCTAGATGTCTCAGTGAACGATTAATAGACTCATACACTATGGCCAGCATGGTGAATTTCTAAAGATAGTGGCAGGTCAACATCATGGATTGGCATCGAATCTCACAACTGTTACATGGCAGAATATTCATTGAGTTTCCATTTTGAGCAGTTACGTTTTTGAAATAATGGATGATTTGCAGTTCTCTAGATAAGTGTTACTATTGATTTTTACCATCATCTACAGTCTGTCATTATTCAGCTTCATATTCAAAAATCAGCAAGAGAATTTTAGAATCTGGTGAAAAATGCTTTTTGAAGATTTCTTCATAACTGACATACTTGAAATGTATATATAAACTTGTGTTGAAAACAATGAAGGTTGGTGATTGTAATTCTAGGATATTGTCCTTAAGGTTTTCTATAGATGAGAAAATAGAGAAATATGTGCTTAACTGGAAAAAAAGAGACCCTCTGATATTATGAATGTAATTTTGAAATCTGAGTAAGGGGTTGGTGCTCCTTGAGATTGGTGTCTCTAAATGAGGGGTTGGTACTCCTTGAGTTGGTGCTCAGAAATTATCCTATAAGGCATTGTTAAAAGTGGTTTTTGAAGATTAAGCCAGTAAGGCAGTTTAGGAGTGGTTTTTCTACCTAGGAGGGTTTTCCACTTGACAAATCTTTTGTCTCTTTGTTCTTCTGTGTGCTCACTACTTTTCTGTGTTGTTGTTTCAGTTCACTGTTGGGTTTTTTATTGTTCTCAATTTTGTTTATGAATGATTACATTCAACTCATGAATGCATTAATTAGAGTAATATTGAGATCAAATCTGAGCCATGTTTTGGAAAATGCAAGATATCTCACTCAAATCATATTTTCATAAGTTGTCTAATAGACTGAGTTAATGTTGTCATATCTTTGTGCTTTCAAAAGTGATTACTCTACTCTATTGTTGAAAGAAAAGGAAATCAGAATGAAAAATCTTGGTCGAAGTTGAAAAAGTGTTGACACTGATTCACCCCCCCTCTCAGTGTCTGTCTATAACTCCAAAAAATTGGTATCAGAGCGCAGGGTCCTCTGTTAGGTCTAAACCACCTAGGATTGTTCTTGGTTTCTTGGAGTACTTTGGTTAATATGGGAAAGAACAAAAGGAATAAGGGAAAAAGATGTTCTCAGCAAAATGCTATTCATCTTGTTCATCCTGAATCTAGTATAAGGAATTGTAGGTATCCTTTTAAAATCTGCAAACTAAACTTCAAACAATGGGTTAGATGCTTTGCAAACTCTATCAAAATACCTCTATGAAATCCATTACAAATGCTTTCAAAATGCCACAAATGATGATAAAAAGACTAAAACATTATGAAAACAAAAGCAAGCTACCTATTCCATAGTTGGATTGGTGTCACTTGTGCTAGTGACCCTTTCCCAATCCTTGATAAAAGCTCAAATTGAAAATGCTATGAAGATGGTGGAGTGATGATGAACAAGATTAAATCTCAAGTGAAGAGAGTAACCTTGCATGAAATTGTGAAGATTGTGAAGGATTTGCTTGAGGATGATGCTTGTATTTAAAGATTTTCAAAATGTTGAATGTTGAAGAGGGACCAATGTGGGATCAAAATCAAGCCAATGAATTGAGGACACTTGTCATCATGTGATTAGTTGATGTGTGTGCAAGATTTGGGAAGAGTGCCCAAGAGGGGGAAATTTTGAATTCAATTTGCAATAAATTTTGAGAGGGACAAGAAAGAAGAGCAATAAATGCCACTGACTTGTCATGTTGAGAAAATGAGATTTTAATAAATCAATAAAATTGATTTATTGTGCAAGTGGCTAGGTCTAGATAATGCAAGTGGGATGTGATTAGCCTTAGATTAGGATTAGATTAATTTAATGATGATTATGCTGATTTAATGCTGATTAACTGATTTGACTTTTGGACTTTGATAATTGATTTATTTAAATCAGAAAAGGATGGAAAATGATTTAAGATTTGATTTAAATGGCTTTTTGATTTATTTAATTAAGTGGATAATGTAGGATGAAGGTTGAATGATAAGGATTTATTTGATAAATGAACTTATTTAATGAATGGATGAAAGTGATGAATTTGCCTAATGTAAGAGCTAATTTGACTGAATCTGATCGAATGCATAATGTGAATTTTGCATGTCTACACCCCTCTTTGAAACAATGTACTTGTGCGTTGGTTCAAAGAATAAACTTGCCGCGACCGAAATTTAAAAATTTTCTGATTTTTCGGATGCACCAGCGGAAAGTACACTGGTACATTGCCCCCTCGAGAGATCGAGCGAAAAGATTCAATTTGAGGGTCGATCTCACGATAAAGAGGTTCAAAATGGATGGTTATGGATGGCGATGCAAATGAGATGATTTTAAGATGCTTAGAATAACAAATCTATATTATCCTAAACAACTTAAATGATGATACTGATATGAGATGGATGAGATTGATGATGAAGTATGCTACTGATTATGCAATGGATGATTTATGATATGTGAACTAACAGGTCTATATTATGATGATGATATGCAATGCATGTGAAATGATCAATGTTTCCTATGATGTATGATATGAATGATATGTGGTATGCAGTTTATTGATGGTTTGCAGATGCAGGATGGATGCATGATGGATGCATGATGGATGTATGATGTTAGTGCGGAAATAAAATGATGACAAGAGGATCCAACAAGTCCATGATTGGTCGAGACTTTATTAGAGATGATGATGATAATAAAAGATGATGATGATAAATGATGATGATTTGCTTATCAAGGATTGGGATTTTCAAAGGGTCACTTACTTTATTTTTGATAACATGCCTAAGCACGATGCATCAAGGTATAAAGGACCAGGATGGCGTTATACTTAGTGTGATGGACTTTGACTCGACAAATAGATAGGAGTAATCTTATTTCCACACCTGACATATGGAAACCTTGCTAGGATGCACTTTAGAGGTCTCAAACATCTCGGACCAAAACACGGAAAGGTATAACCAATCAATGCAATAGTCAACAAGCTATCTGAAACCTCCTCCATACATATCTAACAAAGCAAGTATTCGCCAAGTTATTTTACAGGAACGTCCAACAAGCACAGCAGACAAAAGATAATGATCGTTGCCCCATTCCTATCTCTCTAAATCCTTCGTTCGGATATCATCGAGAGGTCCTTGGAATGAGCGCAATAAGATAAATCAAAAGAAAAGATCAAGTACACAAACAAACCAATGTTCTTCATACCTTCAGCCAGAGGGATGTGTTTCAAAAGATGGGAGCCAAAACTTATTGCCAAAAGATAATGTCCATTGTCGGAACGGATCCTAGGACATGTTAATGACACGTCATTTTGTTTTACCCAAATTGGTTGATTTGATAAAAGTGCCCATTGTCGGAACGGATCCTAGGAAATGCTTTGTATCAAATGATGATGAAATTGATTTATGATTTATATGCCATTGATAAGAAAAGAGTTGACCAACTTGCTTGCCGAGAGACCTATACTTGAGATTTTGACAGTTTAGGTTTTCACGTTTGACTGCTAGACTTGTTTCTGACTGTTTTACCAAAGGTTGAGGGTGATGATGATTTATTATGGATGATTGATTATTGCGAGTGTAAGCGAGATGAGGTGGATGGATTTTTTCAAATATTTGGATGTTTTTGGAATTTTGCAATGTTTTGAGGCTATTTTTTTTTTGGTAATTTTTCGAGGTTTTACAAATGTTTTGATTTTTGATTTTCCAATGTTTTTGGGATTTTCCGAGATTTTGACCAAGAGACTAACCTAAAGACCTAACCTAGGGGCCTCGGGGGCTTATCGATAGATTAGCCTTGCCTACGTTATACACGCAGAGACCACGTAGTTCGACTAACAACTTGACCGATTTACAAATGAAGATATACATGATGAAATGTTAGTTTTATTATGACAGACTCCTATAGGACTGACCTAAATGTCTCGGGGGATGATCAAAGATCAACCTTGCCTACGTTCAAGCTCAGAGACGACGTAGTTCGACAAGACGACCTTGTTTTTGGATTTTGATATGTTTGAATGTTTTGGATTTTTGAAATGTTTTGGATGTTTTGGATTTCTGATTTTACGATGTTTTGGATTTTCTATTTTTACGATGTTTTGGATTTTGATTTTGATGTTTTGGATTTTCTAGATTTTGAGGACTTTAAGATCATACGAATCGATCCGATGAGAACATAGCAATAGACTACTTTGGTATAGGCAAGACAAACTGACCTTAAGAATGGGCCGAGTAGTACTAGGAGGGATCTTGACACGAAAAAAGGACCAAGCTATAAATTGCGGATGTGAGTGGATGAGTGATGAGATGGAGATATGGATGTGATGGGCCGATGGAAGCGAGGAAATGGAGGATAATGGAATTGGTATGAGAATCACGGTGGATGAGTACTTATTCACATAGAAGCGCTTTGTTTGAGTTTCACCGTACTTGCCCAAAGAATTACCCACGAAGTGGATTTTCACTAAGGGGCGATTTTTTCTTTCTTATTTTTATCCTTTTTAAGTTTTTAGATTTTTGCTTTTGATTTTTTTGTTTGTTACCAAGACGCCTATTTGCCAGGTTTTCGCCGAAGTAACCATTTTTTCAGGACTTTTTATGATTTTTTGGATTTTTTGGTTCTATACCTTGAAAGAATTAGGTATAAAACTTTTTGAGATGGGAGCTATTCATGTGCTCCTGCAGAGGTTCCCCTTCGGGTGTTGATAGCTGATATGCCCCTGATTTGTAGCTTGCTGTGACAATGAAAGGCCCTAACCAATTGGGTTCGAACTTTCCTTTGCTGTTGGGATTTGGGACATTCTTCTGATTTTCTTTTAAGACTAATTCTCCAACTTGGAAAGTTCTGCTTCTGATTTTCTTGTTGTAGCTCCTTTTCAGTCTATTCTGATACACTTGCAGATGGTTTAAAGCATCCAGACGTCGCTCATCCAACAGTTCCAGCTCGTTCAGTCTTGAAACTCGATACTCCTCGTCTGTGATGAGGTTTTGCAATGATACTCTGAGGGATGGTAACTCGATCTCAATGGGCAAGATGGCCTCTGATCCGTAGACCAAGGAAAATGGTGTAGCACCCGATTGGGTGTCGCGGGATGTGGACCGATAAGCCCAAAGGCAGGAATTAAAGCTGCAAATACCGATCCGCGGCACAACGTCATTGGCTATTTTCTTAAGGATTTGAGGATGGTTTATTTAGCTTCTGCTTGGCCATTGCCTTAGGGATAGTATATGGGGTGGAAAAGCGATGTTGTTGGATTTTGAATTTATCACATAGGTCACCGGACTTCCCGATTTTTTGAATGGTGGCCATTATACGAGATAATAGCACATGGAACACCATGGCATGAGATAGTTTAGGATGAACTTTGAGATCTGCTTTTCACCATTATATATGTCATGGGTATGGCTTCAACCCACTTGGTGAAGTACTCAGTTGCAGTTATAATGAATTTGTGACCGTTGGATGAGGTGGGTGCGATTTTCCCAATGAGATCGAGTCCCCACTGTGAAAAGGGCCATGGTGTGATGATTGGATGAAGCTCTTGAGCTGGAGCATGGATGAGGTCCCCGTGTTGCTGACACTGTAGACACTTCTTGACATATTCATGTGCCTCTCTGTCCATGGTAGGCCAGTAATATCCACTCCTCAGCAATTTATTAGACAAGGTCATGCCACTCGAATGAGAACCACAGATGCCATTGTGCACCTCAGTTAAGGCAGCCGAAGCCTCCTCAGGGTTAAGACATCTTAGTAAGGTTCCTTCTATGCTTCTACGATAAAGGGTTTCTCCTAAAATGACAAAACGAGATGCTTTCTTGATAAAGATTCGTCTAAGGCTTGAACGCAAATCGGCGGGAATGATACCTATCCTAAGGTATGTGTAAATGTCTTGGTACCACTGATCATTTGGACCAACGATTTTGCCCACAAATTCTGACTCTGGTACCTTGAATGCTGGTACGAGAAGCTGCTCTACCAAGAAGTCGTATTTCGGAACATTTTGAGGGATCTCTAAGAGTGATCCAATAGTTGCCATTGCGTCTGCTGCTCTGTTGTTGGTTCTTGGTACTTGCTCAAATGTGATGTCAACAAAATATTCCTTTAGATTTTCCACCAACCTTTTGTATGGAGTTAGCTTATCATCCTTTGTTTGGTACTCATTGTTCACTTGATTTATGATAAGCTGTGAATCTCCATATGCCTTCAATGTCATAATGTTCCACTGTACTGCTATCCTGAGACCTATAGTTAAAGCCTCGTATTCTCCAATGTTGTTGGTACAAGGGAATGCTGGTTTGTATGATCTTGGTATACAATCCCCTTGTGGGGTGATGAAGAAGATACCAGCTCCTGACCCATGTTGTGTGTAGGATCCATCAAAGTATAGTTTCCAATGAGTAGCTATGTCAATGTTGAAAATGGATTCATCACGGAAGTCTGAAGCAAGTGGGTTCTCAGCAGATAGGTCGCGATGCGCGGTTGGTCTGCAATGGCCTGTCCATGATTACTTAAGCTCCACATACTCAATGTCATATTGATAATATCATTACCCTTAGCCATTCTTCACAGCATGGCGTTTGAAGAAGATGCTTTAAAGGGATCAATTTTAGCTATGAGTTTGATCTTGTGTGCCAACATGTAGTGTCTGAATTTTTGGGATGCAAACACGACTGCTAGGCAAGCTTTTTCAATGAATGTATAGTTTAACTCATGGCCCACCATTGTACGGCTGATGTAGTATATGGCTCTTTCTATTCCATTTTCATCATGTTGTGCTAGGAGAGCACCAAGGGCTGCTGCAGCTGCTGAGATATAAAGGATCAATGGTTTGTTCTGAATTGGAGGCCTTAGTACTGGAGGTGTTAACAGATATTCCTTGATTTTGTTGAAGGCTTGTTCACATTTGTCATCCCATTTGTACGTTACCCCCTTGTGGAGTAGGTGAGAGTAAGGGATTTGTTTGTCTGCTAATTGTGCTATGAACCTGCGAATTGACTGAAGCCTGCCTTGGAGACCTCTCAGTTGTTTCAATGTCCTAGGAGCTTCCATTTCAAGTATTGCTTTCACCTTTGCCGGATCAATCTCAATGCCTCTCATTGACACTATGTAACCCAACAACTTTCCTGATTGTACGCCAAAGACACACTTCTTGGGATTCAAACGAACCTTGTATTCTTCTAGTCTGTCAAAGATAGCACTCAAGACCGATATATGATCCTCCTTCTTTTTGGATTTTCCCAGGATGTCATCAACATAGTCCTCAACTGTTTTGTGGATCATGTCATGGAATATTAGTGTCATGGCCCTTTGGTATGTGGCCCCGGCGTTCTTTAAGCCGAATGGCATTACGTTCCAGCAGTATGTTCCCCATGGGCAAGTGAAAGCCGTCTTGTGTTGATCTTCTTTTGCTATCATAATCTGGTTGTATCCTGAAAATCCGTCCATAAGTGATAGCATCTCGTGCCCTGCGGTCATGTCTACAATCATGTCGATGTTGGGGAGCGGGAAATCATCCTTGGGACATGCTTTGTTCAAATCTCTGAAATCCGTACAGATTCTTATGGCTCCGTCAGGCTTTGATACGGGTACCAAGTTCGATACCCATTCTGGATAATCAATTGGTCGAATGAATCCCACATCTAATAGCTTTTTGAGCTCCATTTTGACTAACAAAGCAATTTGAGGATGCATTTTGCGAAGCTTCTGTCTCACAGGTTTAGCTTTAGGATAGACTGCCAAGTGATGAACCACTACCTCTGGATCCAATCCTGGCATATCAGCATAGGTCCACGCAAAATTTATCTTCCTTTCCTTTAAGAAGGTAGCCAACTCCTCTTGTTCTTTGCATAATAATGACTCAGCGTAGAATGTAATATGAGGAGTTTCTTGTGTTCCCAGATTGATGGGGTTGCACTTTTCTGCTAGCATAGCTGACTTTTCTTGGTGTATAGCTGTAAGAGGAAGATTGAATCCCCCATCCTCAGGCGCCTCAGAGAGGTTTTCACCATTGGATGCGTCCTTTCTTTTTACTTTTTTAGAGTCGGAGAGTGCCACAAGGTGGTTTTCACTCAAGGACTTGGAGATTATTCTCAATTTTTTATTTTTGCGACTGAGGGATTCAATCGTTTCTCCATAGTATGCATGTGTATCCAGCTCTATGATAAAACCTGCCTTATGATCCCCACATGGAATGTCATCCCTAAGTCCCATGAATTCTGAGAGCGCCTCATCGTTTTCAAACATGTCAAGAATTGGTGGTCCTCGTTGGTCGTAATCAATCAGTTGGGGATAGACTAATCGGATTTCATTGCTTTGGTTTTCAGACTCATAAGACAAGGTGCTAATCATAAGGACATTAGTATCCTCAAACAGCAAAGGTAATCCTATTTCTGGGGACTCAGTTAAATCAGTGGGCATTCCTAAAGTCATGGAGGATTTTGGAGTAGCTACAGATTCCTGAGGAGGCGTTCGGTTCCGTCTATCCTGGGCACCTCGACCAAGTACAGTTACCTTAGGAGTAGGATGACCAATGCCAAGATTTTTTATTTGCTTCTCAGGTATAATGGGTATTACACGCCCGTTATTATCTTGGCCTAACCCTTGGTTCCGGTTATAGCCCATCAAGAGCATCAGCTTCATACCTTTGTTTCGTTCATCCATAGGCAATTCAACTGCCGGTATATCATCTCGATAAAGGAGATGAGATAGGTCCCCCTCTAATGTTTCCTGACCAAGATCTCCTGCACTTGTGAAGGTAGGGTTTCGTTCATAGGATCCTTGAGATGTTGAAGCTTCTTGTGATTGTGGTCGTCCTCTTGATCTAGGAGATTGTGGTAGCTCTCCTACTACAAAAGCATTCTTAGGCATTGAATAGTTTCCACAACCATCATCTTGTATTATAACTTTGATATCAGAAAAGGCGGGGATGGCGGGGGTGGAGGGTGTCTCTGTCACAGAAGTGAGAGTGGCGGGATCCACGTAAGGTGTTGATGGGCCTTCATCGTTCTTGGGTACTTGCGGGATCTTGTAGTATTTTGCCTCTAGATTTTTGCAGTAGGCAAATGGCTCAGGATCTCCATGGATAGTAACCTCTTGACCTTCATGTGTGAATTTCACACATTGATGAAAGGTTGAAGCTACAGCTTGCATTGCATGTATCCATGGTCGCCCTAGGAGAATGTTGTATGGTAAATCGAGGTCCAAGACCTGACAGTTGGTTTGCATGATGGCGGGTCCAACCTGGACAGGAAGCTGAATGGTGCCTTGGGATACCCTTTCCTGGTCATCGTATGCTCTTATTGTGATGCCTTTTCCTTTGTCAATTGAATCCTCTGAAATGTTCAAATTCTTTAGAAGCTTTAAGGAGCAAATATTTAAGCCTGCACCTCCATCCACCAAGACTCTCTTGACTTTCTTTTTATTTACGTACACCTCCAGATGAAGTGCACGGTTGTGAGATGGTTGTGTGGGGAAGTCTTGTTCAGAAAATGTAAGAATGTTAGGTGTGGTGATACTTGCGACCATAGCTTGGAATTGTTCTGCATCTAGATCTGCGGGGACAGTAGATGACGCCAAAGCTTCTTCTAGAATCTTTTTGTGTGCAGATGAGATTTTGAGTAACTCCATGATGGAGATATGTGCAGGGGTTCTTTTCAATTGATCCAAGACATTATAGCCACTAGGGTTAGACCTTGGATTGGATGTGGAATTTCTGCTTGGTTGGGATGGTGCTGCAATGGTAACCTTTCCACCTCTTGTGGTGACTCCACAATCGGCTTGGGCCCCTTTGATGGTGATGACTCCACAAAACTCGTCTAAACAAGCAACAACACCCTCGTATGTGTGGTTGACATTTTTATAAGCCCCTTTTCCTTTGTCTTGATCTTTGTTTCCTTTGTTGCCATGATTCGGCATCGGATTCGTGTAAATCTTGAGATCTTTGTTTCCTGATGGTGCTTCCACATCTATGATTTTGTCATCTATGAGGTCTTGAATTAGATTTTTGAGCCTCATGCAGTTGTTTGTCGTGTGTCCCTTGAGTTTGTGGAAGTCACAAAGATAATTCTCATTATACCATGGTGGCTTGACCGATGGTTCTTGATAATTATTATGTGTAGGGACCGTTATCAATTTTTCATCTACCAATCTTTTCATGATTGCTTCAGCAGGTTCCCCAAGGAGTGTGTATTTTCGTTTGGGAAAGAACTTGTTTCGCTGTGGTCTTCCCTGATTATCAATGTTGTTTGTGTTTTGGTTATGGGATGGTTGGACCACAGTATTGACTTGTCGATTGCTTTGATTGGTATTTTGGTGTTGTTGTTGTTGGGATGGTGGATTGTTCTTCCGTGGGGCACTAATGACAACTTTGGCGTCAACAACACCATCATTGGTTACATTACGATTCTTTGCCCATGTTCGTGGTTTGTCATGATAATTGGATGATGAGCGGCCTTCTTGATATGATGAAGTTTCTCCCTGCGTGGCAAGGGCTTGTTCGATATTGAGCGCCCTAGGTATCAATTGGTCGTAAGTGGTGATGTTTTGCATTTTGAGGTGGAAGGCCAAGGGCCCATCAAGATTCGCAATGATAGTTCCCACTTGTTGTTCTTCAGGCATGGACCACTTGCTTTGATTAGCTTTGGATCGCCATCGTTGTAAGAAAGCACCGAATGATTCATTTTTCCCTTGTTTGAGAGATGATAATTCCTGTAAGCTAACCTCCATGGGAGTGTTGAAGGAATAATTATGTATGAAGGCATCCACGATTTCCTGGAATTTTTTGATTCCAGAAAGTCGAGAAAACCAATCAATAGCGTTTCCAGCCAAGCTTCTTGGGAATAATCTCATCAAGTACGTTTCGTCGTGAGCCACCTCCATGCAATGTACTTGAAATTCCCTGATGTGATCTTCAGGGTTACCCGTTCCGCGATATTTGTCAAATTTAGGGATCTCAAACCCTTTTGGGAATGGTTTCATTTCTACGCTCCTATCAAATGGATAAGGGCATAGGTTTTTTTGTGGTTTTGGTGTCTTTCCTGATTGAAGGTCAAGCACTTGTTGTGACAGAAATTTTATTTGTGCGGTGACATCCAATTGTGGATCAGGAGGTGGAATGAAGGTGTTCTGGGGGGGGTGGAGTGGGTGTTTGAATGGGTGGAATGTTTGCTTGTTGTGCCATGTATGCTTTCAACAACGCTTGTTGTTGATCTTGTTGTTGTTGCGCTAATAGAGCTTGTTGTTGTGCTTGATGTTGTTGGTCCAACAATGCTTGTTGTTGGTCAGCTAGGGCTTGTTGGGCTGCTTCTTGTTGCTCTTGGTATTGCTCTAACGCTTTCTGATATGCGAGTTGTTGGGCTGCTTGTTGTTGTGCAAAGTACTGCGCTTGTGCTTGCACTCGTGCTTGGGCATCTTGGGCATCTTTTGCAGCTTGTGCAGCTTGAGCAGCTTGTGCGGCTTGTGCGGCTTGTGCAGCTTGTGCAGCTTGTGCGGCTTGTGCAGCTTGAGCTTGAGCAGCTTGAGCGGCTTGTGCGGCTCGTTGTTGTTGTTGCAACAAAGCTTGGGCTTGTGCTGCTTGTTGTGCTTGTTGTTGTTGCAGCAATGTTTGAGCTTGATTTTGCCGTGAAGCTTGAGAAGCGTGTGTGGCTATAGGTGCTTGCTGAATTGTTTGATATTGTTGGAGCAATTGTTGGTATGCTTTGAATGCAGCATTGTAATGGCTTACTTGGCTTGGTCGCAGTGGTGGTGGTGGTGGGATCGGAATTGTGTTGGAAGTTTGAGATGTGCTTAGAGCGATGGTGGGAGGTTGCGATGTAAGGGGTGTGATGGGGGTAGTGGAAGTTTGAGGTATAGTGGATGTAGTGGTTGGAGTGAATGTGGTGATAGGTGCATTTGGGATGGGTGAAGTGATAGGAATGGTGGGACTAGGTGAAGTGGTAGGAATGGTAGAGATGAGCGAAATAGTGGGTATTTGAGAGACCATATTTTGATTAGCTATCATGTGTTGGTTTGATGTGGATGGTGTGTTTGAAAGATGTGATGTACCCCCTTGGTTGGATGAATTGATTTGGATGGGGCGATTTATGTTAGGGAAAGGTGGAAATTTAGGTAAAGGGGGGATCCCTAAACCAAAATATGGTGTTGACGTGGTGGGAGGTGTGAATGATTTGAATGGTGGAAAATTTTCTTGTGCAAATGAAGAGACAAATCCGTAGGGTCTCTCTATTTCGGATGAGCTTGCTTGTACCAAAGGTCTAGACACTTGCGTGTCAAGGGAAAATGATGAGGTGGTATGGTAAGGAACCTCAGATGTATCGATAAATCCAAGTGGGTTGTAAAGTGGGTTTTGATGCGTGTTGAAGAGGGTATCATCCTCATTGATAGTAGGTTCTATGGTGGTAATGGAAGTGGTTGATTGTGGAAGGGTGTTTTGGTCATTTGGTACAAGAAGCTCATCCTCAATAGTGTTGAGAATTGATGGATTTATTTTAGCCATTGCGCGAAGAAACTTTTGTAGTTTTGGTTGTTTGAGCATCTCAAGAACTTCTTCCTCACTTAGTTCTGTTGGTGTGATGTCTTCCACCAAGACCTCTTTTTGTGGATCGTGTGTAGTGATAGTGAGGTCTGGAAGTGGTGTGTTTTGGATTTCTGGAATGTTTTGGCTTAGATCACTTGTGGTTGATGTTTCTTGATTTAACTCCATGTTCCTCTTGTGTTGTGATCTTGTTTGAACCATAAAAGAGCAAACTAGGATGTGTAAAAGATCAAAGATGTGAAGATGAAAGGTGTATGATATATGGGTGAGAATGGAAGTTTTGAATTTGTATTGAAAATCTTGATGTGATGCTAGGTACTTTGGGTTTGCTTTGATTGATGTTTAGACTTTGAATTCTGTCTTTTGAATGTTGATGTTTGAGCAAGAGATATCCCCAAGATGTTTGGATGATGATCTAAAAAAGATAACTAATGCTCATAAAGGATAATTTGATTTAGGAGTGAGAATAGGATGTGTCTACTCACAAGTTAACCAAAAGATAATCCAAATTAGTGATGGGGGAAGGATGCATCTATCCACCATTAATTGGAACAAAGTGATAATTCAACTAAGCATGTGCAAAAGGATTCATTCACACACACTTGAGTTGAACAAGTTTGATGTTTGATGTTTGAAGAATTCAAAGTCTCATGTTTGAAAGGTTTTGATGTCTACCAAAGGAGCCTAGCATAGTTGTGTCAAGATTTTCTCAAAATGTTGGTGAGATGTTTATGGTTGATGATGTTTTTGATGGATGAATGTTTGTTTTGATCTTAGAATGACCCTAGTTTAGACTTTTGCTTAACAAGACCAAGGTATTGAAGAACGTGTTATGCCCTAAGCAAGGTATCAAATCCCTTGAAACAATCTTGGATTTTGTGTGTAGTAAAATGAATATAAAGTGGGGTTGTCTCTTGAAGCATGTCTATAGAAATTAGCCAACAACTTTTCTCTAAAATCATATAACCTTTTGAGTCTTTGTTGATGTTGTTTTGGGCTAAGTTTCCTTTTCTTGGGTTTTTGTATCTTGATCTTGTGAGAAATCATTGAAAAGACATGTGTGGGGCTCAATTGCTTATCTTTGCTTTTAATGACTTCTTTTTACCAAATACACTTTCTTGATTATGTTTCAAACTAAAGATGTCCTATGTCAAAATTCCTTTTCTTCCCACAAAGTGTTGTGTGGGAGTTCCAAGAAATTGAGGCAAAGGGATTTCCTAGGTTAACCCTAGTTAGAGCAAATGACGATATAAATTCAAGTGATGAGAAACCTCTAAGGACATAATCCCAAGGGAAGGCAACAACACTTAAATTTGTCAAAAGGTATTTGCTCTATCAAAAGGGGTTTGAAATTTGCATGATCATGTTTAAGTGTTTGTTTGCAAAATGTTTTCGAATACCCACTGTGTTTTCAAACAAAGAACAATTACAAGCCCTATGGATGTAGATAGACAATGTTTATTTGAGTCCCCTTGGACAAAGTCCAGCTAAGCCTACTTTTTAGCGGATGGTTTAGATCTTGGCCCCAGCTCCCCTCCACGGCACTCACTTGTCACGGGGCAGCCAAGCATCAACACCCATAATGAAACTCCCATGGCATGCTTTCCATCTCTACTAAACCCGTAAAATTGTGGGAAGCGGCAGGCAGCCGTTCTTACTGCTCATGATTAGGATTTTTGGCAAATTCCCAGCACATAGGTTCTAAGTAAGGACTTTCAGGTTCGTAGGAGTTGACCCAATGTGGCAAGAGTCCCCTTCTGGATCCATCTTGTCGGAGTCAACCGTGTGATATTGGTATTTTGTCCAATATCCACATTTATATCCCGACTGGAAATGCTCTTGGCTTTAGAGTTTTACACCCGGTTGAGTAGATAAGCTTAGGTGAAATTACTTTTTCCCCAAAGCGAGGCCCTCCTAAGATAAACAAAAAGCGAGCAAAGACACAATTAGTAGCTTCGATCGATCTTTGATGGCACAGAAGCGAGAATGTCTGTGAAAATGCCCTACTCACTCGCACAGATATTTCAATTTTAAGCCCAAAATGAAGTTTTTAAGCAATAAAATGTATTTTGAGTATTTCTCTTGCACCCTAGATCGCACGAAGCGCAAGGGGAGAGGATACGTACTCAAAAGACAATCACACAAATCAAACACTTGTTCGTTTTACACCCTTCAAAAGCAATTGTGAATTCGTTTTAAGCACCAAATGAAATATGAGGATTGCTTGTTCAATTTTTTAACCCAAAGCGAAATCTAGTAAGTGTGTTCTAAGGTTCGTTTTAAGCCCTTTGCAATGAAAATGAAATTGTTCGTTTTAGCCCCGATTGAAAACTAATGTTCTAAAACGAAAAGGAAAACAATTTCGTGTAGTGTTGATTAAACACTTAAAGTGTTAAAGAACACATTGTGTTTTCAAAAAAACATTTCCCTCCTTTCGTGAAGTAGTATTGATCAAAAAATCAAAGTGTTAAAAAACACAATGTGTTTTCAAACAAGAATCCTCCTCCTCTTTTGCTTTGCATCTTTTCGCCTTTGTTCGTTTGTACCTCCTTCGTTAGTCTTTGTTTCCCTTTTGTACCTTTCACCTTTCGCTTGTACCTTCGTTTGCTTTTGTACCTATTAATATCACAAACAAGAGCTAAAAATTAAGGCATGTCAACTTTATCAAAATACAAAATACATTGACATTCCTTATTGAATTTTTTTTTTTTTTTTATTACTTTACTTATTTATCTATTCTTTTATAAAGAACTTGATAATAATATAAATAATAAAAAAAATTCAATCAACAACAAATGCCAATATATTTCTAATTAGCACCTTTTAACAGCCAACATTAAAATATATTTATAATTAAAAATGAAGAGTTAGCTGATAAGAATTCTTTGAAAGTTTTCAAAATGATTACAACATAAAAGACAGTCAGTAAGTATATTCAAAAATTAACTTAATGATATAAGATTACATAACTGTCGTGGCACAAAAGTCAGACAAATCAATCAAAGCATTTTAAAATAACATAAGTTGCAGCATGAAAGAGTGAAGCGCCCAACAAACAGGCTGCGCCATGAATCAGCTCACCAACCATACCTGCTTTCCAATGCTTTCGTTGACTTCAGAAAATTTTCAAATTATTATAGCACTGACGACACAATCACAACATTTATTTCAATGTAAATCAAATAGAATTTAACTCCAGTGAGACTTTGATACCAGTTTTGCTGAAGACAGATTATGCGGAACCTTGCAGCCGTCCATTTTCACCAAATCCGCCTATGAACATGCTATCACAAGTGAAGATCATAAATGCACGTTACTTCAAAGATAATGTACATGAATCTTTTGACAGAACAAGATATCTTTACAGCATATGCGCATAATGGACTCGTTTTGAAAAGGCTTTAGAAAATAAAGCGATGGTGACAGTATTAAATGAATCATCATAAGGGACGCCCTGACATATCCTCCACCCAGTGAGCACGCGGGACACAAGTTGTTTGATGTATTTCTCAGACACAGCGATAAGCAGAATTTTTTATTTATTTATTGCGCAGTTATATAGAGGTCTGACAAAACAAGGCGTGTCTTGCTTCTTTAATCAAGATTGTGGAAGCTTGCCAGTGGCAGAAGATTTCCCCTCGTACATTTGAGGTAGCTAAGACATACAAAGTACCAATTTTGCTTCTCTTAGAAGATTTCCTCGAAACAACGTGACCCATGCTAGAACTCTTCTACTTTCCTGAAAGTGATAGACATAAGGCGTACAAATCCAAATCTCAAAATCTTACCTAATTCCAACGGATGCTCTTGATAAGATCGAGGAAAATGAGAAAAATTGAAAACAGCTAAAGATATCCCGAGAAACGCCAGCCGAATGGCATGAAGCTTTGAAAAGAATACGGTCAATTAATGGGTTGCTATTAAATGAAGGTGGCGGTGAAGAAAATTTCGAAAGAAATCTGGCGCCTAATTCCAATACCATCACTGGCAATGTATCATTTCAGACAGTTCAAAAAGAACAAGTTCTATTAACAACAGAAATAATGAAAAGTAAAGCCAAAAGAAAGCATACACACTTGGCGCTTCCAACTGGAATGTTTATCTACCTCTGCTTTCTATTGCCCTCCTTTAGTTATACTGCTCATTACCATTTTATTCTAAAGAAAGCCACTTGAAAAAGCGATGGAAATAAGCAAATATGGAATACACACAGTCATAAGCTACTTCAACCCGCAAGGTAAACAGTGCGCAGGTAATAACTGATATGTTTTTTTTTTCTTATATGAATGACAGAAACCTTCAAGGTGGGTGAACTGTTTAATAAAAACCTTCAAAGAACTGTGGTCTTTATTGACTGTAATACTTGCAAAGTGAGCACCGAATGGATTCTTTGAGAAGGCTTCAAAAACTTTTAAGCAAACGCTATTGACAAGTGTAAAATCGAATTCCATAGCCTTTGCTAGCATTCTCCCTGGCTGCGTACAAATGAGATCTTTGAAATATGGTATGGTCATCTAGTAAAGCAAAATATAGCGCCATTATTTGGACGTTTTGACAGAATGCCTCAACCACCTGTTATCTTATGGAACACAACAGTTGTAGGATATGCGCAAAATAAATTTGTAATTCAAATGCAGCTATTTCGACTGAGACTAATTTAACTCCAGCATCATAAAAAGGAACTTTCAAAGTATTCTAACTGGAATGGTATAAAATCATTGACCCTAAATGCTAATCAAGGAGCCTTCAAGCTAATGAAATGCAATCAGCCGACAATGATGCCATGTATGTCAAACTGAGACCAGAAATGCAATCAGCCAAATAATTATAAGCTGTAAGTCAACTACAAATCCATAGAACACAGTAAGAATGCACACGTATGAATCAAGTAGAGAAACAACTTCACAAAAAACAACTTCAATCATGCATATTCATGAGAGATATGGTGCAAACAAACAAGAATGCAAATATTGCCCTCCTTCTAGCGCCATAATGTAGGCATCTTTTTCAAAATCTGCAAACAAACTACACTTCAAGCATGGGTTAGTGTTATGCAAACTCTACTAAAATGCCTCTATGAAATACCTTAGAAATGCTTCCAAATGCAGCAAATGATATTAAAAAGACCAAAGCATTATGAAAACAAAACCAAATTACCTATTCCATAGTTGGATTGGTGTCACATGTGTTAGTGACCCTTTCCCAATCCTTGACCAAAGCTCAAATTGTGCAAATGCAAATGGAGATGGTGGAGTGATGATGAACAAGATTAAATCTCAAGTGAAGAGAGTAACCTTGCATGAAATTGTGAAGATTGTGAAGGATTTGCTTGAGGATGATGCTTGTATTTAAAGATTTTCAAAATGTTGAATGTTGAAGAGGGACCAATGTGGGATCAAAAACAAGCCAATGAATTGAGGACACTTGTCACCATGTGATTGATGGATGTATGTGCAAGATTTGGGAAGAGTGCCCAAGAGGGGGAAATTTTTGAATTCAAATTTGCAATAAATTTTGAGAGGGGGACAAGAAAGAAGAGCAATAAATGCCCTGTTTGACTTGTCATTGTTGAGGGAAAATGATTGTTTTAATAAATCAATAAAATTGATTTATTGTGCAAGTGGGATGGGATTAGCCTTAGATTAGGATTAGATTAATTTAATGATGATTATGCTGATTTAATGCTGATTAATTGATTTGACTTTTGGACTTTGGAAAATGATTTAAGATTTGATTTAAATGGCTTTTTGATTTATTTAATTAAGTGGATGATGCAAGATGAAGGTTGAATGCTAAGATTTATTTGATAAATGAACTTATTTAATGAATGGATGAAAGTGATGAATTTGCCTAATGTAAGAGCTAATTTGACCGAATCTGATCGAATGCATAATGTGAATTTTGC